>OY740812.1:31464269-31803517 GCA_963514005.1 Raja brachyura
GCGTCCCTCTGGGGGATCCGTCTCGCCCTCACTCGAGGTGGCACACGATGACTTCACCATGGTAAGCTGGAAGAAAGTAAATGTGTATCAGAAATGTGCAAGGCCATCAGGACGTAGCAAGCGAGGTGACCACCAAGTTATCATTGTCAAATATCATTTGACTATCTCACTTTCCAACAAATTATAATTGTTACATAATTTTCTTAACTATTCACCTTCTTGCCGCTCTTCCTCCTATGCACTCGGACTATGTGGTTCCGCACAAACCCCCATTTCTCCACTATCCACTGCTCTCTGTCAGTCAGTGGCTGACTGGCAGAGCCAGACTTGCCAAGACTGTGGGACAGCCTCCCGAACCGTGTCCTCTGACTCTTGAACCATTGACACAGTTGGTCATCTGTGAAAACATAGAATAAATGAAGATCAGTGTTAAGCAAGTTGTAATCTTAATTGGAACTGCAATGACAACCACACAAATGTAGACAAACTACAAAATATGTACAAAATTTTGAGATAAAAAAAATTTGCAATTTATCCCATCAGATAAAGCATAAAAATAGGTTTAATTTGACACCTAATTCACTTTCATATCTTCAGTATTAAAAAGGTTATGACCATTTTCATACTCAGAAATTAGCATCTTGTTCCCCATTGCTTTTCCATTGACTTAACACAAAAGCTGTGATGAAGGACAGTCAAAAGCCCATAACTTTCTTGAAAATTAAGAGAACTGAATGAAATTTTCAGTTATTATAGATTAAAGCATTCTGAAACAAATATGAAACAATCTTACTTGGATGACCTGAAATTAAAGCATTAATTAAATTCGTTAGTTACCTAATTGTAGCTAATTACAAAATTCAATTACTAGATCTAAACATCTATCCATTTCTTAAGAAAAGGTTAACATTAACAAAAAACCTAAGTGTCCAAATAACATTCACACAATAATTCACAATATAACATTATTTTAAAATCTCATTGTCATGAATTTATAGGCCAAATTGAAGGAATTTGGTGTTTAATTCCCGTAAATTAATGGCCATTTAAATCAACTTGCGAGTGGGTTTTTGTGGAACGTGATTGTTTGGAACGTTGCGGTTTGCGGTGAATTTAACCCCCATAACGGCAGGAAAAATATTGCCGGTTTGTATATTTTTCAAGTCACCTTTTCGCAACATGAAATGTTGATTAAAGGCTACCGAAGAAGCACGTATTTACGTAAATAAAAACGGTGTACCTTCTTTTGTCCCCTACGTAAGATCCGTCCCGTTGTCGACGTTAATGGCTTTAGGAGATGATTTTTAAATTACTCATGCTAATACATTATTCAACGTAGTTGAAAATTAACTCAATAAAACAAATGTCGGAGCGATTTCTCTTCAGCAATGAAATCCCCTGAGATTGATTGATTTGACTGGCCTGGAGAAAAACGGCATTTTAAACCCGCCCCCCTCTCAAAGGCGCCAAAGTCGCACACACAGGCAGTGGCAGAACTGCAGCGCCACTAAAGGTAAGTTTTGTAACATACCTATATGTACTTACAAGAGCAGCCAGGGAACTCCTTCGCCTTGTCTTCAAGCATTGCGTTGCGGAGATCTGTGCTCCTGAAATCACGATGGCCCTTATCGTACAGTTCTCGGTGGGCCTGATACCAGTCTACCAGGTCTCCCTGTTGTTCCCTGGTAAAATTATAAGGCCTTGTGACCAGCGTTTTCTTCTTCTTCGCCGGCGCAGCTGAGGCATCAGTCTCCTGAGCCAAATCCGAGTCCCATTCTGCAGCAGCAGCAGCTGGGGCAGGAGCTGAAGCAGGAGATGGGGCAGGAACACGGGCAGGAGCAGGAGCAGGTTCAGGAACAGCAGCATGGGCAGAAGCAGTAGCTGGACTCTCCAGGATCTGCATGTTCTTTCTAATAACCTGCTCGATCTTGTCCTGCATGGATTGCTTCTTGATGTCCCTGGGGTTCCTTGTTCTCTTCATGTTCTCTGTGGCTCTCTGCAGCTGGGAAGTAAACGGACTCCGTGGCAGGAAACGCGGGAAGTGGTGAGTATTTGCAAATCGCGCCCGGTTTTTATGCTGATGCGATAAAGGCGGGCCACTGATAATGGACGTGGAAGGCAGACAAATGTGCTGGAGAAACTCAGCGGCTGCAGCAGGAGCAGCATCTATGGAGCGGAGGAAATCGGCAAAGTTTCAGCCCAAACCCTTAATGGAGGTCGCGGCGTCGGGCGTTGACGTCATCGCTGGGCTAGGCGGACGCCGTCATGACGCTGCGTACAACGTCAAGACGCTGCGTGCGCCGTCGAGACGCTGCGTAGGCCCTCAATGCGGCGCCTGCGCGATGTCGGGACCAGCCCCGCACAACTCCATACGTCTCCGCGCTTGGAAGTGGGACCGGCGCGGCCGGACGGTGCCCGTACTCCTCAAGCAAACGCATGCTGGTGGGACAGGCCCTTTAGTTGAACACATAATAATCACCTCACATTCTTAGAGATAGAATTATTATATTGAACTTTTGATTATTATTGTTTATATACTCATTATCATGTAGTTTAATGTCGGCCGATGTCTCCAAAGGGTGGAGTGTGTTTTAAGGGTTAGACAGACAATTTCAGCTAAAATTGAGTTATCAGCTAGATTAGCAGCACCGCATTCTAACCCCTTCGAAAACAAGATGTTCCCAAGACATGTGAGATGTTTCCGCACCTGTTCCCACACAATGAGCAAAACACGTTGGGCGGATCGCCGCGGACAAAGGGGGGGGGGGGGGGGGGGCTTATGATTGTCTCCGGGAGTGGGTATGGTACGGTCTGCTCCGACAAGAAATGCCATAAAGGATGGTGTCCGGCGCCCTTCCAAAAGGAGCCCCAGTGAACGGCCCCAGTTGATCAACAACAGGAACATCCTGTGGCGTGTACTCCGGGATTGACAGTGTGTATGCGGATACGTGAGCCTATGTGATTTATTTTTTTCTACAAATTTCATCATTCACAGACAAAGACTTTTCTAAAAATAACAGTTTCAAAAGTGGTACAAATGCAAGATCTTTATTACCTCGTTTCAATTAAAAATAGCAGTTTAAAATAAATAGTCTCTAAATTATATTAAGGTGTATATTCTCGGAATAGTAATGAACATACTGCAAAATATCCTCAAAACAAAATAAATACTGACAGTCAATTTTTGCATGTTAATATTATAAAATACGTATCAATTTCAACTAAACTCTGAATAAATAACATGAATATGGTTAAATGTGTATTGGTGACTTCCAGGACTCTAAGCAAAATAAATGCTTACAATATATGTTTGCATGTTAATATTATAAAAAAAATAGGCTATCTTTTCAACTATGTAAATAAATAACACAGATCTGGTTAAATGTATATTGGTGGCATCTTCAGTTCGCCTCGTTGATTCTTGTCATTAAATGAGGCAATTGTTGGAAACACGCCCTGGTCTCGGCGCTGGTTACTTCGCGATGTAGTGAAATAATTGTTCGCGGTTTGTTAGATGATAAGATTCAACCGTCTCACCTTCCGTTTAAGAAACTTGCCGAGTTTCCTGAAGTAGATGTGAATCGCGGCGCTTCTCCGTGGCCGGGTCTCGGAGCCAGGGTTCCTCATACACTTTTCCAGCTCTCTGATCTGCCCATCCAGGAGAAGCCTGAGACTCTCCACCTTGTCCCGGGACCATGTGACCGAGGCCAGGTTCATGCTGTAGATCTTGCTGAATTGACGCAACACTTGGTAGACAACACGGAGCGTGTCCGGGGCCTGCACACAACATAGAGCGACATGGACCCGTGAGAACGGCCGGGAGGGGACAATATCACACTAAGTTCCAAATCCAACAGTGATCAGTGTATTATGCATGTTTGCAGTTGTCTGGAAAACCTTGTCTAAACATTGTTGTTGGCAACTTTACAGCGTTAGCAGCTCGGTGAGGAAACTCATGTTTTACTTTGTGTAGGAAGGAACAGCAGATGCAGGTTTACACCGCAGATAGACAGAATGCGGGGTAGTCAGCGGGTCAGGCAGCATCTCAGGATACAATGAATAGGTGACGTTTTGGATCGAGATCCTGTTGCAGACAGAAACTGACCCGTCGAAGTTAGGGTCTGGACCCGCAACGTCACCTATTCCTTTCCTTCAGAGATGATGCCTGACCCGCTGAGCTGCTCCAGCATTTTGTGTCATGTTTTACTTTAGCTGACCAACCCCTTCAATCAAATGACATGAAATCGTTCTTCAACAGAACTGTTTCGCTCGTTGAAAACCTAGTTGTGTTGTGCCTTTATTAAAATGGACGGAATAATATGATTATATTTGAAAAACCGCGTCACAGATTAATAAATATGCGACTCGTATATTAATTGTTCCCGAGAGCATTGGCGGTGAGATTAAACGACGCTTTTCAATGCACACTCACCCGTCCTCTCTCCATGAGTTTGGACAAGTTCAATGTCCTGACTTCCAATGATGTCCTTTCAGCTGCGCACCGCCGTGTCAGGGGGGCTCCCTACAACAGGGGAAGCGGTCAAGTCCGGCTCCGGCACACAATTCACACACAGCAACATTATCTCTAATAACATTGTTTGCTGTCGGGCAACCTTTTGGATTGCACCTGACTATTTGACCGCACCCCACCCTTTTGTCTCCTCCCCTCCCCATCCTCTCATCCGACGTGAAGCGGTACAGCTCTGCATGCAGTTTATCGCACCGCGTATCCCGTACACCGCGGCTGCTGAAACTTCAGTTCAGTCGTCTACTCTGTCGACCCACTCCTTTCGCGAGGCTCACCCGCCGACTCGCTGCATTAGCGCCATCCGGACGACATCGAATTCAACAGCAATTCCAGGCCCCTCACCAGCACGAACAGAATCTATTTACTTTACCTGTTCCTGATGCGCCAACTTCATTGTTTTGCTTCTGTCTACACCTCCTCCACATGACTGTGCTCCCCTTACACTGGTGCCCATGCTCCATGCGGCAACCCTGTTCCTCCCTACTTCTCTGAATAGTTTTACTGTCCTGATCAATTTTACTTTTTGTATGCCTCGTTGTCACCTCCGCCTCAGCCATCAACGAACCATTCTACATTTCCTTCGTTTAAGAAGGAACTGCAGATGCTGGAAAGATCGAAGGTAGAATGTTGAAGAAACTCGGCGGGTGAGGCAGCATCTCCGAAGGAAAGGAATAGGTGGAGACATTGGGCTGTGGGAGAGCTGGGAAGGGGAGGGGAAGGAGGGAGAAAGAAACGACTACCTGAAATTGGGGAAGTCAATGTTCATACCTCTGGGGTGTAAACTACCCAAGCGAAATATGAGGTCCTTCTCCTCCAATTTACGGTGGGACTCTGGCTTTTTGAAAATCCGGAAACAACACACCCACTTGATCTCCCTTATTCATTCTACTTGTTACATCCTCAAAAATTTCCAGGAGATTCGTTAAGCATGATTTCCTTCATAAATCCATGTTGACTTTGACTGATCCTGTCACTCCTTTCCAAATGTTCTGCTATTACATTTTTAATAATCGATGCAAGCATCTTACCCACTGCGAAAAAGACTAACTGGTGAATAATTTCATGTTTTCTCTCCCCTTAAAAAGTGGGGTTGCATTGGCTACCTTCCAGTCCTCAGGCACGTGAAAAGCAACATGATTGAGATTTGCAAAAGTAAGCCGGCATAGGTAGGGTAGATGGTGAGAAACCTTTCCTTACTTTGGGAAGGAAAAAAAACTGATGACTTGGTTTAAGGTGCGGTGCATGAGTGTAGAAGGCGATCTGATGGGAATAAAATAGTAAGATTAAACGAGAACATACCTGTTCGAAGTTTGATCTTTATTTTATGAGGAGTTACGATGAGGGATTAGGTAAAGAAGCCCCGCCAAGCGCATGCTCGGCATACTTCATAGCAGCGGCGGGAAAATCACAGAACCAATAGCCGTTTGCCACGGACGTGGATGCTGCCCTGGTGGAGTGAGATTTAAACATATCAGTGCTTACTCCAGCTAAATCCAAAAACCTGTTTTACCATCTAAAAATAGTTTGTACTGACACTTTTTTGTATGGTTCCTTATGGGCAATAAACATTGTTGTCTCACAACCTCTGAGACTCTTGGTTACTTCAACATATTGAGTCAGATGCTTAACTATACACAATGTTTGGTCGACAGGATACGCTCTTTAGATTACCTTGGTTCCAGACTTCCCCGGTCTGCTCTGTTTGATTAGATCATAAACATAAAAAGTAATGTTATCTGCAGACAAGTGCATACAATATAAACGTAATATTTACAATGTTTGTACTCTTTGTGCTGACACTAATGCCATAAGCATTACTACTTTAAATGTTAATTTCTGAAAAGACAGTGACATAATTGGAGCCCATTGCTGGAGTAATGTGAGAACTATACTAACACCCCAAATTTCTGTATATCTGGGTTTGGGAGGATTTTTATTAAAATCCCTCACATACATCGGGATATTAATGGATGAGACCCGATAGATAGATGTTCTGAAGATTGTCGTAAATAGGAAGACAAAGCACTATGAGCACTATGTACTATAACTAAGGTGCTGATCAAAATACAACATAGCAAGGAACTCCAATACATCCGATATATTTGCAGTATAAGATATATCTGACTGAATACAAAAACTTCCCATTTCTTTATGTGAGACATATATTGTTTCTTAGTGCTATCTCTCCAACCTGACATTATAACATTCATGGTCCTATCTGACAGTCCAACCCTTGTAATGGTCTGGTCAGAACTTGCAGATTAACAAATTCATATGATCATGCAATGGATGAACTTGTTCTGTCACTGATTGTACCAACAAATCCCTGGAGCTGGGAATCGTCATAAATGGTTCAATTATCATTCTAAACATCAATAGGAATCATGGCTGTGTAGGCCAGTTTAGAACCACCAAAACACCCTTGGTAGAGAGTTGCTCTATTTTACTGAGGTATTGCCTAATCAGGCAAATCAGGGAAAAGCATAGAACACATTTCCCCAATGCACCGAGAATGCATCCAACGCTACAATTCCTGGATCAGGCTCCCATGACATGTATTTTGGCAATTGGTGATTTAATCTGGACGCAGATAGATCAATATCTGGTACACCATACCGATTGACAATTTTTTGGAAATTTTATCATCCATTATGTATTGTCTTTAAACTCCCGTGATCTGTTGTCTGCCACAACATTGTCTTCCCTGGGATATAGATAACTGATCTTACTCCACCCATGTGATTGATATATGCTATATCTGTGGTATTGTCTACTTGTAACTGAACATGCAAGTTCTCCATTGTAGAATAATAAACTTTTAATCCAAAAATGCCCCCAATAACTCCAAATAATTAATACCATATGTTTGGAGAATTAAATCCTCTTGGACAGTCCATCTACCACCACAGCTGGAGTTATTGTCCGTAGCCCCTCCCCCCTCCCCCATCCGAGAGCACTAACATCAGTTTGCAATACCAATGTAGGTTGCTGAATAACAATGTTTTTAGAAGCTTGTGCAACATTCCCAATCCACCACTGTAATTCACCCAACACTTCCATTGGCAACTGCATGGATCTGTCAAAATGAACTGCACGTTCTTTTAGTGCTTATGCTTTTGCCCTTTGAAGATTTTGATAATGCAAAGGACCAAACTCAACAGCGGGAATGTTGCTACCATCTTACCAATAACCCTAGCTACTTCTCGGATGGAGGGATGAGGTTTGTCAGCAGGGCAACTATACACATTTGTAATATCCACAATTTTATGTGTTGGTAAAGTTACTGACACAGCAACTCAATCAATGACAAATCCCAAGTACTCAATTCTTTGCAACGGCTGTAGCTTAGATTTCGTTGGATAGATTAGAAACCCTAGCCTTTCCAACAGGCTTCTAGTTGCTGAAACCGAATCTTCAGCTGATTCCTGAATGGCATTAACAATTAAAATATCATCAAGATAAGCCATGACAATGTGATTTTGAGCCCTTAACAATGCAAGTGCTGGTTTCAATAATTTTCTGAACAGCCTGGAAGCTGAACTTAACCCATTAGTTGATGCTTTATATTGCCACAGCTGACCCATCCAATTAAACTTAAAGTACCTATGATAATGGTGATGAATTGGCACTGAATAATATGCATCTTTTAAGTCTATAGTAGCCATGTAACACCTTATGGACAACAACTCCTTTGCAGTGTTGAAGGTGTCCATTTTGAAATGTCTATAGTGGACATATGAATTCAATTTTGTGAGATCCAGAATGACTCTACAACCCCCATTTTTCTTTGCCCTGGGGAAAATATTTGACACAAATTGTTGCGGATGATTCCCCGTACTTTCAATTAACCCTTTTTTAAATACATTTTTTACTTTTTTTACCTGAGAATTTTCAGGTGCATAAAACACCTAAACCCGATTAGGTTTATCCTGTACAGGTGGATCATCTCGTTCCATAAATTCTATAATAGCACCTGACACAGTATCTAATATAAACCGATCAGATGTTATACAGTACCATTCATCATAAAACAATTGCAATCTACCACCAACCGGAGGTTCCACAACAGTTTCCTATGTGATAGAATAAAATTTTTGTACCTCAGCAAATGACCGTGACGGTCTTCTTCTCCCAATATATGGATTGACATTGGGCTGTGTTGGGTAATAATACCATCTCACCATACTCCTGCCTCTGCTTATTCCTGCTCCTGAATCAAATCCCCTTCTCATCCAGCCAGATTGTCACCTTTGACCAAATATAAAAGGTTTCATGAGGCTGATAGTCTTTGCCTCCTCATTGATATCTTTAATTTGTTAAGGCAGGTTTTTTCTCTGAATAAATAATCTGGAGCTTGAACATTGCTTGATTTACACAAACCAGCAAATCTTGGGTGCAGGATGGTGATTTTTCTCATACAATTAATCTCAAAATAAGAGTTACAAAACAATGCCAACATGTCTTTTTGGATTTTGGACATAGCATGCCCTTCCAACTGCCTCCCAAAAGCAGTAATGCCAGCTGCAATGAGCTTGAGGACCCTCTGGAATCATATCTCCTGTCTTTGCATTGTTAAAGTCATGGGTGTCCAAATAGCTGGATTCACCGTCGCCACCCTCAGTGATGCACAATTAACAGATGTTTTATAGAGGGCTACTGTCTCAATCATGACAGTCGCCTGAAGCTGGTACACCTGTAGTTTGACTTTTGTGCTGTGGTGGGTATTCAAGACCAAAAACACCAGCTTCAGGGTCAGTCTCCTGCTGCCCTGGTACTCCCGAGACTTGCTCAAAGGAGACTTCTTCCAGACATAAACAAGGCTCTGGAGGTTCACATTCCCATGTTGTAAAGGCACCATATTCATGATATGGAACCCTCTCAGGGGCTGCCTGGGAATACTCTGGGTCTTTTGACCCTTGGTTAATAATTGTTTGAAGCATTTTCTCCATTTGGTCCATCCTGCTCGTCTGCCTGGCCCTGCCTCTTCTTCATCAGATTCATCTGATATTACAGGCCTAGCAGACTTCCTTTTATTTTTCCTCTCCACTGGAGTACCCTCCGTGGCCTGTGACTGTGGAGCGTTTAAATGCTGAACTGCGGCAGGGTCAACGGCTACCGGTATCGGAACAGGCTCTGTACTAATCTGTGGTCCCGATCTTAACTGTGTTTCCACCCAGGACGCGCGCTTTCCCCGCGCCGATTTTTTCACCATGTTCATTTAGTAAACTTCCCAAACCCCTCCTGGCTATTCCAGCCAGCGTCTCGGAGTTTCTACCCAGGAAGTAATTTCAACCCACTTACCTGTGGGCCTGTTACTCACCGCTGGTGGAGCTGCGATCTGCAGCCCATTCCTTAGACATGCGTCGACATAATGCTGAGCATGCGCCTGGCGGGTCTTTTTCACGTAGTTACTCACGTGATTCCGAAGTAAAATTTGACACATAATTCACTTTCATATCTTCAGTTTTAAAAACGTTATGACCATTTTCATACTCGGAAATTAGCATCTTGTTCCCTATTGCTTTTTCATTGACTTAACACAAAGGTTGTGATCGAGGACAGTCAAAAGCCCATAACTTTCTTAAAAATTAAGAGAACTGAAAGGAATTTTCAGTTATTATAGATTGAAGCATTCTGAAACAATTATGAAGCAATCTTACTTGGATGATCTGAAATTAAAGCATATAATTAGTTAGTTACATAATTGTAGCTAATTACAAAATTCAATTACTAGATCTAAACATCTATCCATTTCTTAAGAAAATTTTACATTTTTTAAAAAGCCTAAGTGTCCAAATAACATTCACACAAGAATTCACAATATAACAAGATCTTTAAATCTCATTGTGATGAATTTATAGGCCAAATTGATGGAATTTAGTGTGTAATGCCCGTAAATTAATAGCCATTTAAATCAGCTTGCGAGTGGGATTTTATAGAACGCGATGGATTGGAACGTTGCGGTTGCGGTGAATTTAAACCACATACTGGCAGGAAAAATACTGCCGGTTTGTATGGGGAATAAATCACTGTTTCGCAACATGAACTTTTGATTAAAGGCATCTTAACAAGCAAGTTTATATGAAAAAATAAATGGCTTTCCTTTACCTGTCCCGTACGTAAAATCCGTCCCCGTTGTCGGCGTTCACGGCATTAGAAGCTAATTTTTATTTTACTTCAGAGCTGAAATAGTCGGGCGATTAAAAAAAAATTTGCATACCGGCAGTCGGAACGAATCTCCAGCAAAAGCTCGCTCTCCAAGAAAATATAACTCCGGAAGGCAGGGGAAAACCAAATTTTAACCCCGCACCCCCCCCCCCCCCCCTCAAAGGCGCCAAAGTCGCGCACACGGCCAGTGACAGAACTGCAGCACCGCTGAAGATAAGTTTTGTAACATACCTATTGTATGGGGAAATTGTAATTCTTCTAAATAATAGCATTTAATGAGAGAGATCCCAGAATTTCTTAAGAAATAGCCATCAGGTTATTAAACACAATAACCTCAAATAAGCTCTGGACTACAATAGATTATTATTATTATGAATATTATTATTATTATTGCACTACTATTGTTTGTTTTTTGAGTATGTGTGCATGTGTATGTGTGTGTATATATATATATATGTGTGTGTGTGTGTGTGTGTGTGTGTGTGTGTGTGTGTGTTTGTGTGTACTTGTATGTGTATTTATACACACATAACTTTTTTGTCGCTCTCATTTATCATACTGTTTACAGTGTACTGTGTTTACATATTCTGTTGTGCTGCTGCAAGTAATAATTTCATTGTTCTATCTGGGACATATGACAATAAAACACTCCTGAATCTTGACTCTTGACCATGTGGGAACAGGAGAAAGCTACGCAGACGAAGAAGCCTGCTGAAACATTCAATAGAATCATGGCTGATTTCTTTTTCAAGTCCATCCCCATTTATTTTACAATAGCCCTTTCTTCCTTTACCGAGCAGAAATCTACATAGCTGAATGTTACATATTTTCGGAGAATTCTCCTGATACAGCTCTCAGTCCAAATATTTCTCAAGATGAACCACCCTTTGAGGGATGAAATTCTGCATCGACGCAGACTTACCCTTGTTCTAAGATCATGTCTCTGTTGCTAGATTCTCCCATGGGTGTTGTCTTGGCATTTATTCCTTCATGTCCCCTAACCATCTTACATGTTTCAATACCTATGGACATCCAAATCTTTTTTTGCTGCTGCTTTCTGGATTTTCTCAATTTTACATAATTCCCCGCCCTTTTGTTCTTCCTACACAATGAACGGTTTCCTAAAGAAGACATATTGTTTTGTTGCCTTCATTGTCTTCATCATGATGCAGCCACTTAGCAATCTGATTGGGCCACATTTGGAGTATTGTGTGCAGTTCTGGTCACCTACATACAGGGAGGATGTGAAGGCTTTATAAAGGGTGCAAAGAAGTTTACCAGAATGATTAGGAAAGAACTGCAGATGCTGGTTTAAAATCGAAGGTAGACACAAAATGCTGGAGTAACTCAGCGGGAGGAGCAGCGTCTTTGGAGAGAAAGAATGGGTGACGTTTCGGTTCAAGACCCTTCTTCAGAATGATGCCTGGATTAGTGGATAATAGTTGAAGTAGGATGGACTTGGATTGTTTTCTCTGCAATGCCAGAGGTTGAGGGGACACTTGACAGAGCCAGGGGCCACCGTTTAAGAATATGGGGGTAAGCCATTTAGATCAGACGAGGAAACACTTTCTCTCACAGAGAGTTCTGAGTCTGTGGGATTCTCTGCCTCAGAGGGTGGTGGAGGCTGGTTCTCTGGATGCTTTCAAGAGAGAGCTAGATAGGACTCTTATAAATAATGGAGTCAGGCGATATCGTGAGAAGGCAGGAACAGGGTAGTGATTGGGGATGATCAGCCATGATCACATTGAATGGCGGTGCTGGCTCGAAGGGCCGAATGGCCTACTCCTGCACCTATTGTCTATTGACTACAATCGCCCCCTACCATTTTCTTCAATGGCCCTATCGTGGCAGGGGCCATCTGCCTTATCAGGCAACAGAGGGGAGACTGCCATGCGGGGAACAGCTCGTGCCAACAAAACTGTATTGTCTCTGCTGGTCTGTATGATATATGGGAAGGATACATATATTGGCCGTGTATGGCAAGCCATGGGAGATTAGAAACATAGAAAAATAGGTGCAGGATTGGCCATTCAGGCCTTTCGAGCCAGCACCACCATTCAATATGATCATCGCTTACAATCTAAAATCAGTACCCCGTTCTTGCTTTTTCCCCATATCCCTTGATTCCTTTGGCCCAAAGAGCTAAATATAACTCTCTCTTGAATCCATCTGGTGAATTGGCCTCCAATGACTTCTGCGGCAGAGAACTCCACAGATTCACAACTCTGGGTGAAAAAGTATTTCCTCATCTCAGTCCTAAATGGCCTACCCCTTATTCTTACTTAGACAAAAATGCTGGAGAAACTCAGCGGGTGACGCAGCATGTATGGATCGAAGCAAATAGGCAACGTTTTGGGCTGCCTCAATAACATTGGGAACATTTTTCCTACATTGATCCTGTCCAATCCTTTAAGAATTGTATATGTATCTATAAGATCCCCTCTCATCGTTGTAAATTCCAGTGAATACAAACCAAGTCAACCCATTCTTTCATCATATGTCAGTCCCGCCACCCGGGGAATTAACCTGGTGAACCTACGCTGCACTCCCTCAATAGCAAGAATGTCCTTCCTCAAATTAGAATCTGTCTGACAAGGGGTCCCACTTTGCAGATAACAAAGTACAATGGCGGTCAGCAGATAGTGGGGTGCAGTGGACTCTCCACATCCCACTGGGCTGATGGAGCATGAATGGTCTACTAAAAGAGCAGATATGTACATTAACTCCCTCCCACATGCTCAAGGGGTGGGACCTTGTGTTACAGCAAGCAGTAAACAACTTAAACCAATGACCTGTGGCCAGGGGTACTTGTGGCATCATAGCGACAGAATGTTTCAGTTATATACCGGATGCTAGTGAAAACATTACGGACCTGGTGGTCCACATGTGACGACAGGTTAAGGCCTTGAATAAAATTGGGAAACAATTGCACGATGAGGCCACAGCGAGCGCATGGTGGAATTTGTGGTCTTGGTGGTTCGGAAGCCGGGGGAATAACATTCTGCAATTCCCTACGGCTTCCCTACTGCTGTGTGAGGAGTGCCCGGAGGGTGGAGGGCTGGTATCGATTCTGCGGGTTGTTTGTAAAGGTACAGGCTGCTGCCAAATGTTCCGCGATTAGGTGTGCATAGGGTTCAAAGGTTCAAAGGTCTTTTATTGTCACATGTACCAATTAAGGTACAGTGAAAGTCATTACCATACAGCCATACTAAAAAAAAGCAACGAGACACTCAACTACATAAAAGTTAATATAAACATCCACCACAACGGATTCCACACTCATCGCTGTGGTGGAAGGCAATAAAGTCAAATCTTCTTTCCTCTTTATTATGTTTAAAACATCAGCTTGGGCTGATTAAAAAGGACCAGTAAATCGTCAGGACGCTTGCAAGGTTGTTAAGCTAAGCTTTGCTTCCATAGAGACATCCGTGACTGGCTGAGTGTCTGATAGAACACATAACTCACGCCATTATGGCATGGGCCTCATCGGACTCTGCAACACCAAGGAATTCGTCGTGAGTAATTCATAAAAAGCATTAATGTAAAATGTGTATAAATTTAATAAACTTTGATTAAATGATTTTACTGGCAGAAGAAGTCTGTGCGCCCTTGCCAAGATTAACCCTTCCAAGCAGTAACTGTGCCATTGCGACTCAGGGATCTGCAACATCTCCTCCCTCAGTAGCGTTGAGTAGGCATAAACGATTCTTTCGTGCGACGTCCTTGGCTGAGACAAGACGTTTATTGTCTCGGCAGTGGTCTTAGCCTGTTGCATGATCTGCAACAAAGAGAGTGCAATCCTGGTAAGTATTTTTTGGGAGGCGATGGAGAAATGTGGACGTAGGGCGGAGTAAATGAGAAATTTGCTGATGGTTCACCCGAAAGCACTTACATCCGTGAACATCTCCCGCTGACGTTGTTGAACAGGCACGACGCAATCTGCCGCAGTTGTGCAGGCCGGCTTTTGCTTGGCGTGCTGCTGTTTGTCCGCAGTGCAGGACCCAGAGGGTCCCTCTGGGGGATCCGTCTCGCCCTCACTCGAGGTGGCGCACGATGACTTCCCCATGATAAGCTGGAAGAAAGTAAATGTGTATCAGAAATGTGCAAGTCCATCAGGACGTAGCAAGCGAGGTGACCACCAAGTTATCATTGTCAAATATCATTGACTATCTCACTTTCCAACAAATTATAATTGTCACATAACTTTTTTAACTATTCACCTTCTTGCCGCTCTTCCTCCTATGCACTATGTGGTTCCGTACGAACCCCCATTTCTCCACTATCCACTGATCTCTGTCAGTCAGAGGCTGACTGGCAGAGCCAGACTTGTCAAGGCTGTGAGACAGCTTCCCGAACCGTGTCCTCTGACTCTTGAACCATTGACACAGTTGGTCATCTGTGAAAACATAGAATAAATGAAGATCAGTGTTGAGCAAATTGTATCTTAATTGGAACTGCAATGCCAACCACAGAAATGTAGACAAACTACAAAATATATACTTACAAGAGCAGCCAGGGAACTCCTTCGCTTTATCTTCAAGCATCGCGTTGCGGAGATCCGTGCTCCTGAAATCACGATGGCCCTTATCGTACAGTTCTCGGTGGGCTTGATACCATGCTACCAGGTCTCCTTGTTGTTCCTTGGTAAAATTATAAGGCCTTGTGACCACCGTCTTCTTCTTCTTCACCGGTGCAGCTGAGGCATCAGTCTCCTGAGCCAAATACAAGTCCCATTCTGCAGCAGCAGGTGGGGTAGGAGCTGAAGCAGGAGATGGGGCAGGAACTCGGGCAGGAATTGGGCTGGGAGCTGGGGTAGGAACTGGTGAGTGTGTTGAGGTAGAAAATAGGGCAGGAGATGGCACATGTACTGAAGCAGGAGCAGGTTCAGGAACGGCAGCATGGCCAGAAGCAGTGGCTGGACTCTCCAGGATCTGTATGTTCTTTCTAATAACCTGCTCGACCTTGTCCTGCATGGATTGCTTCTTGATGTCCCTGGGGTTCCTTGTTCTCTTCATGTTCTCTGTGGCTCTCTGCAGCTGGGAAGTAAACGGACTCCGTGGCAAGAAACGCGGGAAGTGGTGAGTATTTGCAAATCGCGCCCGGTTTTTATGCTGATGCGATAAAGGCGGGCCACTGATAATGGACGTGGAAGGCAGACAAATGTGCTGGAGAAACTCAGCGGCTGCAGCAGGAGCAGCATCTATGGAGCGGAGGAAATCGGCAAAGTTTCAGCCCAAACCCTTAATGGAGGTCGCGGCGTCGGGCGTTGACGTCATCGCTGGGCTAGGCGGGCGCCGTCAAGAAACTGCGTACAACGTCAAGACGCTGCGTACAACGTCAGGACGCTGCGTGCGCCGTCAAGACGCCGTGTAGGCCCTCAATGCGGCGCCTGCGCGGTGTCGGGACCAGCCCCGCACAACTCCATACGTCTCGGCGCTTGGAAGTGGGACCGGCCCTAAGCACCACGTTTGGTCGCGCCAGACGCATGCAATCGCGTGCAAGTGGACAGGCCCTTTAGGTTAACACATAATAATCACCTCGCATTCTTAGAGATAGAATTATTATATTGAACTTTTGATTATTATTGTTTATATACACAGTACCATGTAGTTGATGGGCACTAATGTCGGCTGATGTCTCCAAAGGGTGGAGTGTATTTTAAGGGTTAAACAGACAACGTCAGCTAAAATTTAGTTATCAGCTAGATTAGCAGCAACGCATTCTAAACCCTTCGAAAACAAGATGTTCCCAAGACATGTGGGAGATGTGGCCGCTCCTGTTCCAACACAATGTGTGGGAACGTCTGCGTTTGCTGAACAAAACACGTTGGGCGGATCGCCGTGGACAAAGAGGGGCTTATAATTGTCTCCGAGAATGGGTATGGCACGGTCTCCTCAGATAAGAAATGCCATAAAGGATGGTATCCGGCGCCCTTCCAAGAGGGGCCCCAGCGAACAGTACCAGGTGATCAACAACAGGAGCATCCTGTGGCGTGTACTCGTGGTTTGACAGTGTGTATGCGGATACGTGAGCCTAAGTGGCTTATTTTATTTGGGTTTATTAAAATACCTTGTTATTCACACTCCTGATTGTCCAAACCCGGTGATTTATCGAATACAACACAATTATGAAAGATCTGCACCACTAGGGCCATTCTTTCTTCACCCTGAAGTCCCTTATCACCTGGCTGAGGAACAACGATGTTGCTGCAAATGATCAGGTTCAAGGTAGTTGAGGCCAGTTCATTGGCTATATTTAAGAGGTGCGTTAGATGTGGCACTTGTGGCTAAAGGGATCAGGGGGTATGGAGAGAAGGCAGGTACGGGATACTGAGTTGGATGATCAGCCATGATCACATTGAATGGCGGTGCAGGCTCGAAGGGCCGAATGGCCTACTCCTGCACCTATTTTTCTATGTTTCTATGACCGGTCCTGCCATGACAACGGTGCACTCCAGTCTAATTGCATTGTACCTGTTGCTCGGCGTATTTGTGCATTGACAATAAACTCCACTCGACTTGAACTCTGGTCTGAGTCATCGTTCATGTTATTCCGTGCATTTGTACTCTGTGGAAGTAATACCAACTGCTGCGGTAGGACTATGAACTTGGTCAAGGATGCCCTCTACTCCATTGAATCTCGCTGAACATCTTCTGTAAGGTGTGTCCAGCAATTAATTTTGCGAGCTGGCACACGCAGGTGTAGGACTCTGCCCAGACTGATGCTGAACTCGGATGCAATGTTTCCATGGGAAAGGCAACAGTGTCAGACCCGAAGGAGCCTGATCTATGTTCCCCTAAAGGTATATACAAAATGCTGGAGAAACTCTGCGGGTGAGGCAGTATCTATGGAGAGAAGGAATAGGCGACGTGGAATCTTCACCCGCTGAGTTCTCCAGCATTTTGTATCTACCTTCGATGTTACCAGCATCTGTAATTCTTTCTTAAACGTATGTTCCCCTGATGTAGATATGCAATTAATTCAAGGAGATGACGAAATGCTGGAGCAACTCAAATGGTCATCCAGAATACTGGAGACAAGGGATGTTTCGCGTCCGAAACTGTTACTCCAACATGTTGTGTCTATCTTCGATGAAAACCAGCATCTGCAGTCCCGTCCTACAAGTTTAAAGTTTACTTGGCCTCAGTAAACACAAATGCAAATTGCCCCTGTGCGTGTAGGATAGTGCGAGTGTACAGGATGATAGTGTTAGTGTACTGGTTTGCACCGACTCGGTGTGCCGAATGCCTTGTCTCCGCGTTGCATCTCGAAAGTTTAAAGTAAAGTCTGAAGTAAGTAAAAACTAGGCCGCGAATGTAAATAAAGTTATTTTCAGGAGTAGAGGGTGAAAGACATTTCCGACTGAATGCCAGAGGGTCGCGTTACTTTGGGTGAAACTTCAATCACCAAGAATCTACCCACTTCATCACTCACAGACAAAGACTTTTCTAAAAATAACAGGTTCAAAAGTGGTACAAGTACAAAATCTTTATTACCTCGTTTCAATTAAAAATAGTAGTTTAAAATAAATAGTCTCTAAATTATATTAAGGTGTATCTTCTCTGAATTGTAAGCACCAGACTGCAAAACATCCTCAAAACAAAATAAATACTGACAGTCAATTTTTGAATGTTAATATTATAAAATAGGTGTCATTTTCAACTAAACTGAATAAATAACATGAATCTGGTTACAT
This sequence comes from Raja brachyura, assembly GCA_963514005.1. The sequence continues at coordinate 31,482,662 of OY740812.1, forward strand.
GTGTATTGGTGACTTCCAGGACACTTCCTCAAAGCAAAATAAATGCTTACAATATTTGTAGGAGCATCCTGTGGCGTGTACTCGGGGTTTGACAGTGTGTATGCGGATGCGTGAGCCTAAGTGGCTTATTTTATTTAGGTTTAATAAAATTGTTATTGTATTGTCTTGTTATTCACTCTCTTGGTTGTCCAAATCCGGTGATTTAACGAACACAACACAATTATAAACGATCTGCACCACTAGGGCCATTCCTTCTTCACCCTCAAGTCCCATATCACCTGGAGGAGGAACAGCGGTTTTCCTGCAAATTATCAGGGTCATGACCGGCCCTGCCATGACAACGGTGCACTCCAATCCATCTCTTCCATTCTGTGTTTTTGCATTGACATCTTGTTTTTCTTTTGCGCTGTTTACTTTATTTTACAATTTACGTATGCTGAATGTATAATTTGCTTGGTGTAGGAAGGCATCGAATTTGTTTTGCATGTTTTCCTTTGTGCCTATGGTACTTCTACAAACACGATTTTTCATTGAACCTGTTGCTCAGCGTATTTGTGCATTGACAATAAACTCCACTCGACTTGATCTCTGGTCTGAGTCATCGTTCATGTTATTCCGTGCCTTTGTAATCTGTGGAAGTAATACCAACTGCTGCGGTAGGACTATGAACTTGGTCAAAGATGCCCTCTGATCCATTGAATCGCGCTGAACATCTTGTGTAAGGTGTGTCCAGCAATGAATTTTGCGAGCTGGCACACGCAGGTGTAGGACTCTGCCCAGACTGATGCTGAACTTGGATGCAATGTTTCCATTGGAAAGGCAACAGTGTCAGACCCGAAGGAGCCTGGTCTAAAGGTATATACAAAATGCTGGAGAAACTCAGCGGGTGAGGCAGCATCTATGGAGAGAAATAATAGGCGACGTTTCGGGTCGAGACCCTTCTTCATAGATGCTGCCTCACCCGCTGAGTTTCTCCATCATTTTGTATCTGCCTTCGATGTTACCAGCTTCTGCAGTTCTTTCTTAAACGTAATGTAGATATGCAATTAATTCGCACCTAGCGACCTCTACCGACTGCAAAGAGATGACGAAATACTGGAGTTACTCAATTGGTCATAGAAACATAGAAATTAGGTGCAGGAGTAGGCCATTCGGCCCTTCGAGCCTGCACCGCCATTCAATATGATCATGGCTGATCATCCAACTCAGTATCCCGTAGCTGCCTTCTCTCCATACCCTCTGATCCCCTTAGCCATAAGGGCCACATCTAACTCCCTCTTAAATATAGCCAATGAACTAACCTCAACTACCCTCTGTGGCAAAGAATTCCAGAGACTCGCCACTCTGTGTGAAAAAAGTCCTTCTCATCTCGGTCCTAAAGTATTTCCCCCTTATCCTTAAGCTGTGACCCCTTGTCCTGGACCTCCCCAACATCGGGAACAATCTTCCTGCATCTAGCCTGTCCAACCCCTTATTCATCCAGAATATTGGAGACAAGGGATGTTTCGCGACCCGAAACTTCACCTAATCCTTTTTCCCAGAGATGCTGCGTCCCGCTGTTACTCCAACATTTTGTGTCTATCCTCGGTGAAAACCAGCATCTGCAGTCCCGTCCTACAAGTTTAAAGTTTACTTGGCCTCAGTGAACATAAATGCAAATTGCCCCTGTGCGTGTAGGATAGTGCGAGTGTACAGGATGATAGTGTTAGTGTACTGGTCTGCGCCGACTCGGTGTGCCGAATGCCTTGTCTCCGCGTTGCATCTCGAAAGTCTAAAGTAAAGTCTGAAGTAAGTAAAAACGAGGCCGCGAATGTAAGTAAAGTTATTTTCAGGAGCAGAGAAAGTAGAGGGTGAAAGACATTTCCGACTGAATGCCAGAGGGTCGCGTTACTTTGGGTGAAACTTCAATCACCAAGAATCTACCCACTTCATCACTCACAGACAAAGACTTTTCTAAAAATAACAGGTTCAAAAGTGGTACAAGTACAAAATCTTTATTACCTCGTTTCAATTAAAAATAGTAGTTTAAAATAAATAGTCTCTAAATTATATTAAGGTGTATATTCTCAGCATAGTAAGCACCAGACTGCAAAACATCCTCAAAACAAAATAAATACTGACAGTCAATTTTTGAATGTTAATATTATAAAATAGGTGTCATTTTCAACTAAACTCTGAATAAATAACATGAATCTGGTTACATGTGTATTGGTGACTTCCAGGACACTTCCTCAAAGCAAAATAAATGCTTACAATATATGTTTGCATGTTAATATTATAAAAATAGGCTATCTTTTCAACTTTGTAAATAAATAACATAAATCTGGTTAAATGTATATTGGTGACATCTTCAGTTCGCCGCGTTGATTCTTGTCATTACATGAGGCAACTGTTGGAAACACGCCCTGGTCTCGGCGCGGGTTACTTCCCAGGCGCAGGCGCTGAATCTCTGCAAAAGAGGAACGTTCGGAATCACGCATCAGAGAATGAATAGATTTAGATTGAGTGAAATAATTGGCCGCGGGTCGTCAGATGATAAGATTCAAACGCCTCACCTTCCGTTTAAGAAACGTGCCGAGTTTCCTGAAGTAGTAGTGAATCGCGGCGCTTCTCCGTGGCCGGGTCTCGGAGCCAGGGTTCCTCACACACTTTTCCAGCTCTCTGATCTGCCCATCCAGGAGAAGCCTGAGACTCTCCACCTTGTCCCGGGGCCATGTGACCGAGGCCAGGTTCATGCTGTAGATCTTGCTGAATTGACGCAACACTTGGTAGACAACACGGAGCGTGTCTGGGGCCTACACACAACACAGAGCGACATCAGCGCGGCCATGGACCAGTGAGAACGGCCGGGAGGGGACAATATCACACTCATTTCCAAATCCAACAGTGATCAGTGTATTATGCATGTTTGCAGTTGTCTGGAAAACCTTGTCTAAACATTGTTGTTGGCAACTTTACAGCGTTAGCAGCTCGGTGAGGAAACTCATGTTTTATTTTGTGTAGGAAGGAACAGCAGATGCAGGTTTAGCAGATAGACACAATGCGGGTTAGTCAGCGGGTCAGGCAGCTTCTCTGGATACAATGAATAGGTGACGTTTTGGATCGTGATCCTGTTGCAGACAGAAACTGACCCGTCCAAGAAAGGGTCTGGACCCGCACCGTCACCTATTTCTTTCCTTCAGAGATGATGCCTGACCCGCTGAGCTGCTCCAGCATTTTGTGTCATGTTTTACTTTAGCTGACGAACTCCTTCAATCAAAGGACATGAAATCGTTCTTCACAGAACTGTTTCGCTCGTTGAAAACCTAGTTGTGTTGTGTCTTTATTAAAATGGACGCAATAACATGATTATATTTGAAAAACCGCGTTCCAGATTAATAATATATGCGACCCGTATATTAATTGTTCCAGAGAGCATTGGCGGTGAGATTAAACGACGATTTGCAATGCACACTCACCCGTCCTCTCTCCATGAGTTTGGACAAGTTCAATGTCCTGACTTCCAATGATGTCCTTTCAGCTGCGCACCGCCGTGTCAGGGGGGCTCCCTACAACAGGGGAAGCGGTCAAGTCCGGCTCCGGCACACAATTCACACACAGCAACATTATCTCTAATAACATTGTTTGCTGTCGGGCAACCTTTTGGTTTGCACCTGACTATTTGACCGCACCCGCCCTTTTGTCACCTCCCCTCCCTTCCCATCCTCTCATCCGACGTGAAGCGGTACAACTCTGCATGCAGTTTATCGCACCGCGTATCCCGTACACCGCGTCTGCTGAAACTTCAGTTCAGTCGTCTACACTGTCGACTCAATCCTTCAGCGAGGCTCACCCGCCCACTCGCTGCATTAGCGCCATCCGGACGACATCGAATTCAACAGCAATTCCAGGCCCCTCACCAGCACGAACAGAATCCATTTACTTTACCTGTTCCTGGTGCGCCAACTTCATTGTTTTCCTTCTGTCTACACCTCCTCCACGTGACTCTTCTCTGAATAGTTTTACTGTCCTGATCAATTTTACCGTTTGTATGCCTAGTTATCACCTCCGCCACAGCCTACAACGAACCATTCTACATTTCGTTTGTTTAAGAAGGAAATGCAGATGCTGGAAAAATCGAAGGTAAGAAAAATGCTGGAGAAACTCAGCGGGTGAGGCAGCATCTCAGAAGGAAAGGAATAGGTGGAGACAGTGGGCTGTGGGAGAGCTGGGAAGGGGAGGGGAAGGAGGGAGAATGAAAGGAAGACCTGAAATTGGGGAAGTCATTGTGCATACCGCTGGGGTGTAAACTACCCAAGCGAAATATGAGGTCCTGCTCCTCCAATTTTCGGTGGGACTCACTCTGGCCATGGAGGAGGCCCACGAGAGAAAGGTCTGATTCGGAAAGGGAAGGGGGGGGGGGGGGGGGGGGGGTCGAAGTCCTGACCCACCGGGAGATCAGGTTGGTTAATGGGAACTGTGCGGAGGGATTGGGCAAAACGATCGCCAAGCCTGCGCTTGTTCCCTCCGACGTAGAGCAGTTGACACCTACAGCAGCGGATGCAATAGATGAGATTGGAGGAGGTGCAGGTGAACCTGGAAATACTGCTTGAGTCCTTGGATGGAGTCGGGGGGGGGGGGGGGGGGGGGTAAAGCGACAAGCATAGCATTTCCTGCGGTTGCAAGGGAAAGTACCAGGGGAGGGGGTAGTTTGGGTGGGAAGGGCCGAATTGACCAAGGAGTTACGGAGGGAGCGGTCTCTGCGGAAAGCCGAAAGGGAGATCCTTTTCCCCTGACTCTGAAGAAGGGTCTCGACCCAAAATATCACCCATTCCTTCTCTCCAGATATGTTGCCTGTCCTGCTGAGTTACTCCAGTATTTTGTGCCCGCCCTCTACTGTCTGATCATTTCCCCTTTCTCTGCAGTTGGAGACGCGCTTCATTGCAAACATTCTCAGCATTCGAGAGGCCGTTGAATTGAAACATTAACGCTGCTTGTCGCGCTGCGGAGGACGCCTGACCCACTGAGAGTTCTACCAGGATCTAACAACATCACACGGGGTTTAACACTTTACTCACTTTAATGCTACAACGTGATTCTCCATTTCCACTTACCATTTCGTTCAGCACAATCTGTGCTTGCTGATTAATGTCCTCTTGCTCATGCGGACCCCGGCAGCCCTGCGCCAGGACCCCCGCCAACAACACTGGTAAAACGCAGAGTCTCCATGCGTTCGCCAAGGCCATGTTCAAACAACCAACTGGAATCTGAACAGCGGCGAGACCGGGATTCAGGTCGGAATGCAATATCTGTCCGAGATTACCTGCTTTGCTCTTGGATTGATATGATAGCCTCTCTCGAGGCGATGGGCCCATTTTAAGGTGTACAACAGGATATTCCTTTGACGTTTCAAAAACAAATCCCCTTTGCTTCTCACCGCAATTCTTTGAGGGAATCTTTAATTTCGTTGCGAGCTGACTACAGCTGAAACCTTTCACTTTCTGCTCCATTCAAAGCGAATTGCCTCTGACCAACAGAGACTTGAGGTCGGTTGCTTCTCAGTATCTCAGGTGCGATGTTCTTCGATACCGAGATTCACAAAGTCAATTAGTAAATTTCCATTTTATGCATGTTTAATTTTCTATCAATGCAGAATGATTTCCGTATTGGAAATCAAGGTAGTATCTTTATTAGATGGGTTTTTTAAAAAAAATAGTTCCGGCTCATTTTCAGCGACAGCATCTCTGTTTTGGTTATTGACAACTCAGCAGACGAGCATTATTTCATCCCGCAGTCATATGTGTCATTTGTGAGGAGTGCCATTTGGTTAAGCCTTCAAAGTGTGGATTTGCAAATTTGAATTTTTTTCCCTGATTTGCAGTGATCTCTGTATATATGCTGTGCCAGACACATCCAGATCACTTATTGCAATGTCTTCACCTCATTTCTTCACCTAATTAAATTTTACAGCTGATACAATATGTAATTCCAGATCAAGACCTATGTTAATTAATATAGTATTACATTTTGTATTTAATTGAATAACTTTTCATTTTTAATTATTTCCAAATGTCATTGTTGTTCTGGGTCATTTGGAAACATGAACATGTCTACTGACCACATGCCTAGGGTGTATATTATAGCCATGTACCACACATATACCTTTTATTGATTTTTAATCACACAATTGCTTATAGACTATAGACTATAGACAATAGATAATAGACAATAGACAATAGACAATAGGTGCTAAAGTAGGCCATTCAGCCCTTCAAGCCAGCACCGCCATTCACTGTGATCATTGCTGATCATCCACAATCAGTACCCCATTCCTGCTTTCTCCCCATATCCTTTGACTCCACTATCTTTAAGAACTCTATCTAATTCTTTCTTAAATGCATCCAGAGAATTGGCTTCCACTGCCTTCTGAGGCAGCAAATTCCACAGACTCACAACTGGCTGGGTGAAAACGTTTTTCCTCATCTCCGTTCTAAACGGTCAACCACTTATTCATTTTTAATTATAATTTTTTATCAAAACAAGGCACTGCCGCAACATAATATTCATCACTGCCAGATGTTAACATTGATCTGTTTGATTTTGCAGGATCTTCTACACACTCGCTTACTATCATCGAACTAGAGCACATCTGAATCTGGCATAGAGTAGTCAACATGAGGTCACTTTTGTGGACAATAAACTAAACTCAAACTCCAACTCAAAAATCTTACTTCAGGGTCAAATTATGGTTGAATTAACTGCGGTTTCCAAAAATGACACTTATTAACAAACTTTCAAGTTCTCAATTTGCAGTGGTTTCCAAACTGTGCATTTATAAAATTATGAGAAGTGTAGATAGGGTAGACTGTCAGAATATTTTTCCCAGGATGGAAAAATCAAATATCAGAGGGTGTAGCTTAAGGGTGAGAGGGGCAAAGGATATGTGTGCGGGCAGGTTTTTTGCACAGAGGGCAGTGAGTGGCTGGAACACACCGCCGGGGGTCGACAAAACAGATACAATACTGGCTGAGGACTTTTGGATAGGCGTATGGATATGCAGGGAATGGAGGGATATGGGTTACGTACAGGTAGATAAGTGATGGTCTTGGTATTATGTTCAACATGGACATTGTAGGCCATAGTGTCTTTTTCTGTGTTGTAGTGTTCTATGTACTGAGGCAGCAAAGATAGATTTGGTGGTTAAGAAAGCATATGGGATTTTGAGCTTCATTAGACTGGGTATGGAGTATAGGAGCATGGAGCTCATGCTAACATTTTGTCGAGGTTTTGTTATCCCACAGTTTGAGTGTTCAATGCAGTTCCTGGGATCTCAGCACAAGAAAGATATGAATGCTCATGGAGGGGGAGTAGAGGAGATTAACCAGGACGCTGCCAGGATTCATTTGTTCAGTAATGGCAAGAGATTGGATAGTCTTGGTGTAGTGTAGAAATGTAGAAACATATAAAATAGGTGCAGGAGTAGGCTATTCAGTCATTGGAGCCAGCACCTCCATTGAGTATGATCATGGCTGATCATCCAAAATCAGTACCCCATTCCTATTTTATCCATATATCACTTGATTCTGCTAGCCTGAAGAGCTAAATATAACTCGCTCCTGAAAACATTCAATGAATTGGCCTCCGCCGCCTTCCATGGCAGAGAATTCTACAGATTCACAACACTTGGGTGTAAAAAAATTCCTCATCTCAGTCCTAAATGGCCTACCCCTTATCCTTAAACTGTGACCCCCTGGTCTGGACACCCCCAACATTGGGAACATTTTCCTGCATCTGGCCTGTATGATCCCTTCAGAATTTTATAGGTTTCTCTAAGATCCCCTCTCATCATTCTAAATTCTAGTGAATACAAATCCACTCAAACCCTTCTTTCCTCATATGGGTGCATTTTGGGTGATAATTCAGTCTGAAGAAGGGTCCCGACCCGAAACGTCACCTAATCCCTCACTCCAGAGATGCTGCCTGTCTTGCTGAGTTACTCCAGCGTTTTGTGTCTATCTTCAGTTTAAACCAGCATCAGCAGTTCCTTTCAACACCATTCAGTTAATAATCTGCCTCCCTGTTCTTGGCACCAAAGTGGATAACCCCACATTTATCCACATTATACTGCATCTGCCATGCATGTGCCCACTCACCCAACCTATCCAAGTCACCCTCATAACATCTTCCTCGCAGCTCACTCTGCCACCCAGCTTTGTGTCATCCACAAACTTGGAGATGTTACATTCAATTCCCTTGTCTAAATCACTAATATATATTGTAAACAACTGGGGTCACAGCACCGAGCCTTGCAGCATCCGACTAGTCATTACCTGCAATTCTGAAAAGGACCCATTAATTTCTATTCTTTGCTTCCTGTCTGCCAACCAGTTCTCTAGTGTCAATACCCTACTCCCATGTGCGCTAATTTTGCACACTAATCTCTTGTGTGGGACCTTGTCAAAGGTTTTTTGAAAGTCCGGAAACAACACACCCACTTGATCTCCCATATTCATTCTACTTGTTACATCCTCCAAAAATTTCCAGATGATTAGTTAAGCATGATTTTCCCTTCATAAATCCATGCTGACTTTGACTGATCCTGTCACTGCTTTCCAAATGTGCTGCTATTACATTTTTAATAATCGATGCAAGCATCTTCCCCACTGCCGATATAAGGCAAACTGGTCTATAATTTCCTGTTTTCTCTCTCCCTCCTTTCTCAAAAAGTGGGGTTGCATTGGCTACCTTCCAGTCCACAGGCATGTGAAAAGCAACTTGATTGAGATTTGCAAAATTATGCCGGCATAGGTAGGGTAGATAGTGAGAAACCTTTCCTTACTTTGGGGAGAAAAAAAACCAGATGACTTGGTTTAAGGTGAGGTGTATGAGTGTAGAAGGGGATCTGATGGGAATAAAATGAGCTAGATGGTGTTTGTAATCGAGAACACATTCTGAGATGATGGTGGATGCAGGTACTCTGACCATTTTAAAAGCACCAAGCCAACTACATGAATTACCAAAGGACAGAAGGCTACAGACCAGGTGTTGGCAGTGGGATTAGTGTAGATGGTTTCTTGATGGTCAACATGGAATGGTGGTCCAAGTGGCCCATTTCCCTGTCCTGTCTGAATCCATAACTCTTTATTTCCATGAAATACATATGTGGAATGGGGATTTTTACAAATAAAATGAACCTATTTGAATTATTCTTTCAAAGAATAGTGATATGATTTCAAGATTCTTTGATTTTCTTGCTTCCGTTCCTTTGATGTATTCCTTTATCTCCCTTTCAGCATTTTTTCGTTTCCTATCCGATCAATATCCTGCTGAGTAAAGGAGAGAGCATTAAACAAGAGACCATCTGTAAACAAACTGTAAAGTGTACAGGAGCGGTTTGCCTTAATTAACACTTTAGAGTTATAGACTCGTTTAATGGAAACAGGCCCTTTGCACCAACTTGCCCATGCAAACCAAAATGCCGTATCTAGGCTGGTATTACCCGCCCAAGTTTACCCCACATCCTCCTGTCCCTTTCTTATCCATCTACCTGTGTAAATGTATTTTAAATGCTGTGATAGTACCTGCCTCAAGTACATCATCTGGCAGCTCTTTCCATTCACCCAGCACTATCTGTTTTGAAAAGTTGCCTCTGAAGTTCTTATTAATTCTTGGAACTCACACCGTAAAACCTATGTCCTTTGGTTCTTGATTCCCCTCCCATGGGAAAAGAAAAATGTGCAATCACACTATCTGTCCCCTCATAATTTTATACACTCTTTAGATCACCTGTAGCCGCCAACATTCTAAGGAACAGTCCTACTTGATTATGGAATGAGTTGATCAGATGCCCCTCAGTTGCCACAACCTAATACATTTCCTGCAAGAGTATTTGGATAGTTTCCTCCATTATTTTCTTTGTCTTTGGTTCTCTTTCTCACGGTGGTGAGGCAGTGATCTCCATTAATCATCGCCAGTCTTCTGCAGGTTTCACCGTTGCTTTCAGTCTGAGTATCACTTTCATCTCATTTTAATCAACTGTGGGGAGTGAGATTTGTCAGAGTGTATAGTTGGTCAATGAGCATTCTCCTCCATAGGTAAGAAAGGAAGCTTAAACCACCAACAAAATTCGATGTCAAGACCCTCTTGAAAGCTCGGTTTCTCCACACAAATTTTGCAGTTTCTTGCTGGACCTAAACATATTTTACACACATTGGCTGGTTATGGGAAATGTAAAATGCTACAATGGCGAGAGACGGTATATAATCTTTAGAATACTAGATTAAGTCTCTTCTATAGCCTCCACCTCCACACCATAACGCACGGCAGCACAACGATAGAGTTGCCAGGGACCGAGGTTTGATCGTAACTACGATGCTGTATGCATATAGTTTGTACGTTCCCCCTGTGATCTGTATGCATGTAGTTTGTACAGCCCCCTGTGACGTACCGGTTTTCTCTTAGTCCTCCGGTTTCCTCCCACACTCCAAAGACCTACAGGGTTGTAGATTAATTGGCTTTGGTAAAAATAGTCAAATGTCCCTATCTGCAGGATCATGCTAATGTGCGGGGTGGCGCAGACACGGTGTTCTGAAAGGCCTGTTTCTGCGCTGAATCTCGAAACTAAACAAAAAACTAAAGTAAACCACACTCTCAACATCATCCCACTCTCAACTGATGAAAAGAAAGAATATCAGAAACATGTAGAATAGTTTAGCAGAGGAAGAGGCCCTACTGCCCTGTGAGTCCATCCACCCATTTATACTAATCCAACATTAATTCAAATGTTTTTGCTTCATATGCCCCCCTCCAAGTTATATCATTCACCTATATACTAAGGTTAATTTATAATGACCAACCCATATGACTTTTGCTTGTGGGAAAAAACTGGAGCATCGCGAAAAAACCCACACCATCATAATAGAAATGTGCACATTCCACACAAAAAGGTCAGGATTGAATCCATGTTACCCTTAGGACACAGCTCTACCAACTGCACCGCTGTTCCACCCGCATTACTGTGGGCTGTTACGGGAAATATGTAATTCTTCTAAATAATATAATTTAATGAGAGAGATCCCAGAATTTCTTAAGAAATAGACATCAGGTTATTAAACACAATAACCTCAAATAAACTCTGAATGACAATAGATTATTGTTATTATTATTATTATTATTATTATTATTATTATTATTATTATTATTACACTACTATTGTTTGTTTTTTGAGTATGTGAGTACTTTTTATGTGTGTGTATATATATATATATATATATATATATATATATATATATATATACATAACATATATATATATATATATATATATATATATGTGTATGTGTACTTGTGAGTATGTGTATATATACACACATAACTTTTTTTATCTCTATCGTTTATCATACTGTTTACAGTGTACTATGTTTACATATTCTGTTGTGCTGCCCAAGTAAGAATTTCATTGTTCTATCTGGGACATATGACAATAAAACATTCTTGATTCTGGACTCTTGACCATGTGGGAACAGGAGAAAGCCATGCAGACGAAGAAGCCTGCTGTAACATTCAATAGAATCATGGCTGATTTCTTTCTCAAATCCATCCCCAGTCCTTTCACAAAAGCCCTTTGTTCCTTTACTGAGCAGAAATCTACATAGCTCAATGTTACATATTTTCGGAGAACTCTCCTGACACAGCTCTCTGTCCAAATATTTCTCAAGATGGACCACCCTCTGAGGGATGAAATTCTTCATCGACGCAGACTTACAGTAGGTGGACACCCCTTGTTCTACGATCATGTATCTGTTGCTAGATTCTCCCATGAGTGTTGTCTTGGCATTTATTCCTTCTTGTCCCCTAACCATCTTACATGTTTCAATTCCTATGGACATCCAAATATTTTCGTGCTGCTGCTTTCAGGATTTTCTCAATTTTACAAATTCCCCGCCCTTTTGTTTTTCCTTCCAGGATGAACGACTTCTTAAAGAAGACATATTGTTTTGTTGCCTTCATTGTCTTCATCATGATGCAGCCACTCAGCAATCTGATTGGGCCACATTTGGAGTATTGTGTGCAGTTCTGGTCACCTACATACAGGGAGGGTGTGAAGGCTTTATAAAGGGTGCAAAGAAGGTTTACCAGAATGATGAGGAAAGAACTGCAGATGCTGGTTTAAATCGAAGGTAGACACAAAATGCTGGAGTAACTCAGCGGGCCAGTCAGCGTCTCTGCAGATGGAATGGGTGACATTTCGGTTCGAGACCCTTCTTCAGAATGATGCCTGGATTAGTGGATAATGGTTGAAGTCGGATGGACTTGGATTGTTTTCCCTGCAATGCCAGAGGTTGAGGGGACAATTGACAGAGGTGTATAAAATTATGAGAGGCAAAGATAAGGTGGGCAATCCAAACTTTGTTATCCAGGAACTATCAAATACTCACCTTTAATGTGAGTGGGCAAGATTGTTGCACAGGGTGATGGATCCTGCAACACACTGTAGAGGTGGCGGTGAAGGCAGATATGATAATGGCATTTAACCATACAACCATATAACAATTACAGCACGGAAACAGGCCATCTCGGCCCTTCAAGTCCGTGCCGAACAACTTTTTTCCCTTAGTCCCACCTGCCTGCACTCATACCATAACCCTCCATACCCTTCTCATCCAAATGCCTATCCAATTTATTTAAGCGACTTCTGGGGAGGTACATGGATATGCAGGGAATTGAGAGATCTGGATTATGTTGCCAACATAAAATGACTCCCTTATTCCTAAATATAGCTTTGCAACTATCAAACCATCTTCCATCCATGTCAATATATCATTGCCAGCATCATGGGCTCTTATTTGTCTACGATCAGCTAGACACAATGTGGTAAGTTCCAAACTTGTGGCTGACCTTTATATTCACAATCCAGAGTTTTCTCTTCTGAGACTTAGACCTTAGCCCTTGTGTGACTCCAGCAGTTGTGTTTGGGTAAGTAGTTGAACCCTGTTTCTGACAGCCATCTCTCTCCTATTCCTTCTGTTCTCGTCCATAAGACTGTTTTTCTGTTGAGGTTCAAACCCAGTTTAGCCATCTTCACTTAGAAACAAAGAACAGTAGATGCTGGTTTATGCATAGAAACTTAGAAACATGGAAAAATAGGAGTAGGCCATTTGGCCCATTGAGCCAGCAACATCTTTCAATATGATCATGGCTGATCATCAAAAATCAGTACTCCATTTCTGCTTTTTCCACATATCCCTTGATTCCTTTAGCCCTAAGTGCAAAATCTAATTCTCTCTTGAAAACATCCAGTGAATTGGCCTCCACTGCCCTGTGTGGCAGACAATTCCACAGATTCACAACTCTATGGGTGAAGAGGTTTTTCCTCATCTCAGTCCTAAATGGCCTACCCCTTATTATTAAACTGTGACCCCTGGTTCTGGACTCCCCAACATCGGGAACATTTTTCCTCCATCTAGCCGGCCCAATCCTTTAAGAATTATACATGTTTCCACAAGATGCCCTCTCATCCTTCTAAATTCCAGTAAATACAACCCCAGTTGACCCATTCTTTGATCATATGTCAGTCCCGCCATTCCGGGAATTAACCTGGTGAATCTACACTGCACTCCCTCAATCGCAATATTGTCCTTCCTCAAATTAGGAGACCAAAATTGCACACTATACTCCAGGTGTGGTCTCACCAGGGTGCTGTACAACTGCAGTAGGACCTCCTTGCTCCAAAACTCGAATCATTTTCCAATGATGGCGATTAGCTTTCTTCACTGCCTGCTGCACCTGCATGTTTACTATCAGTGACTAATATACAAACACACCCAAGTCTTGTTGCACCTCCCATTTCCTAATCTGACACCATTCAGAAAAAATCTGCCTTCCTGGTCTTGCCACCACAGTGGATAACCTCACATTTATCCACATTATACTGCATCTGCCATGTATCTAACGACTCACCCAACCCTATCCAAGTCACCCTGCAGCCTTAGAGTGTCCTCATCGCAGCCCACACTGCTGTCCAGCTTTGTGTCTTCTGCAAAATTGGAGATGTCACATTTAATTCCCTCATCTAAATCGTTAATATATATTGTAAATAACTGGGGTTCCAGCACCGAGCCTTGTGGCATCCCACGAGTCATTGTCGGCCATTCTGAAAAGGACCCGTTAATTCCTACTCTTTGCTTCCTGTCTGCCAACCAGTTTTCTATCCATGTCAATACCCTATCCCCAATACCATGTGCTCTAATTTTGCACACTAACCTCTTGTGTGGGACCTTGTCAAAGGCTTCTTGAAAGTGCAGATACACCACAACCACTGGCTCTCCCTTATCCATTCTACTTGTTACATCTTCACATATTTCTACAAGAATAGTCAAGCATGATTTCCCCTTCATAAATCCGTGCTAAAGTTGACAAATCTTGTCACTGCTTTCCAAATGTGCTGCTATAATATCTTTAACAATCAACTCAAGCATCTTCCTCACTATCGTTGTAAGGCTAACTGATCTATAATTCCCAGTTTTCTCTCTTAATTCCCCGCTACCCTTCAGTCCACAGGAACTGATACAGAGTTGAGAGAACATGGGAAAGTGATCACCAATGCATCAGGCCTTGGGAATTGATCTGCCTTCAGTCCCAACAGTATACCTAAAACCATTTCATGTCTAATATGAATTCCCTTCATTTACTCCCTCCGACCCACCAGATCTTCGGTCCCCTAGTATTCCAGGTAGATTGCTTGTCTCTTCCTTAGTGAAGACACAACCAAAGTATTTGTTTAACTGTTCTGTCCTTTATTTGTTTCCCATTATAAATCCACCTGTCTCTGATTGTGAGGGACCTACATTTGTCTTCAATAATCTTTTCCTTTTTACCTATCACAAGGTGCTGGAGTACCGCAGTGGGTCAGGCAGCATCCCTGAAGAATGTGGATGGGGGACATACATAGGTACAGCTGCTCAAGGATCAGAATGAGTTGCATACAAAATAAATGTGAAATTAAAACAGAAACTGCTGGAAATGCTTAAAACATAAAGAGAAATGTGGTTTATGGTTTCCAGAATTGGTTTCAAAACATATGTTCTTTAACTTCCTGTTCATTTCAAAGTACCAGTGCAAGTAATTTTCATGTATAACTCATAGAAACAATACATATGTTTTTATATTATGGATATTATAATCAAGATATAAAGCATGAAATCAAGAAAATATTCAGCATGGAAACAGATCATTATTCTTGTCCCTTTGGAAATGGCTTGTAGTGTAATATAGACTCTTTGAAGAAGGGATCTGACTCAAAATGTCACCAATACATGTATTCCACAAATGCTGCTTGACCCCGCTGCGCTTATCATGGAAACAGGCCCGTTGGCCCAACTTGCCCGCACTGGCCTACACTGATCCCACTTCCCATATTTCTTAACGTTGCAATTGTTCCTGCCTCAACGATCTCCTACGGCAGGTAGACACAAAATGCTGGAGTAACTCAGCGGGACAAAGCAACATCTCTGGAGAGAAAGACTGATCCTCAGTCTGAAGAAGGGTCTCGACCCGAAACATCACCCATTCCTTCTCTCCAGATATGCTGCTTGTCCCTCTGAGTTAATTCAGCATTTTGTGTCTTCCTTTGATTTAAACCAGCATCTGGATTTCTTTCCTACGCATATCCCCTACGGCAGCACGTTCCATATTCCCACCACACTTCATATAAAAAGTTACCCCCCATGTTCCTATTAGATATTTCCCTCCTCACCTTAAACCTATGTCCTCTGGTTCTCAGTTCCCCTACTCTGTGCAAGCCACTCTGTGCATTTACCTGATTTATTTCTCTCATGATTTTGTACACCTCTAAAAGATCATTCCTTATCCTCCTGCGCTCCAAGTCATCGAGTCAACCACTCTATATAGCTCAGGGCCTTTTGTCCTGGTAACATCTTCATGAATCATCCTTGCATCCTTTCCAGCTTGCCATCTTTCCTGTAACATTGAGCCCAAAACTGTACACAATACTCTAAATCTTATAAGTTACAGGTCTTCAATTACAGATCCAAGTACTTTTTAAAAGTGATGAGGGTTTCTGCATCCTCTACTCAGGCAGACATTGACTGACTGACCCTCATCACACTCCTCAAATTCTCTCTATTTACTCCACCTTTATTTTAAAAACACACGCCTGGTTATCGATGCCTCTGCTGTGAGAAAGTAGGTTATTCCTATCAATTGCATCATGATACCTCAGAATTTTATGTCCCACTGTCAAATCTTTGGCCCAAATCATCCATGCTGATAAGCTCCATCCAAGATAGAACCATCATTAATTACACCCAAGATAAACACAAAGTGACAGAGGAATTTAGTGGATCAGGCAGCATCTTTAGAGAAAAAAGGTGGGTGACATTTTGAGTCAAGATCCACAAAATACAAGGGACATGAAGTTATAGTGATGAGTGGAAAATCTTGCTGGATATGAAAAGATTGAGGCGGTGGGGGGGTGGGGGGGGGGGGGGTATAAAGAACATGGCTTTGTTTTCCCCTTGCTGTACTGAGGGGTGAATAGAATCTGAACGCCTTAAAAAAATCCCGTCTAATCATTAGATCTATGATTTCCAACATTGAATTCATTCTGCAACTATAGAAAATTAAACATTCATAAAATTGAATTTTACTAATTGGCTTTGAGAATCCCGGTATCTAGGAACATCCCACCTGAGATACTGAGAACCAACCGACATCTACTTTAGTCCAATCTACGTTAGTCTTTGAATGGAGTAGAAAGTGAAAGGATCAACTGCAGTCAGCTCACAACGAAATTAAAGATTCCCTCAAAGAATTGCGGTGAGAAGCAAAAGGGATTTGTTTTTGAAACGTCAAAGGAATATCCTTCTATACACCTTAAAATGGGCCCATCGCCTCGAGAGAGGCTATCATTTCAATCCAAAAGCAAAGCAGGTCATCTCGGACAGATATTGCATTCCGACCTGAATCCCGGACTCGCCACTGCTTAGATTCCAGACTGCCGACTGTCCCTAGGTTGGTTGAACATGTCCTTGGCGAACGCATGGAGACTCTGTGTTTTACCAGTGTTGTTGGCGGGGGTCCTGGCGCAGGGCTGCCGGGGTCCACATGAGCAGGAGGACATTAATCAGCAAGCTCAGATTGTGCTGAAGGAAATGGTAAGTGGAAATAGAGAATCACGTTGTAGCATTAAAGTGAGTAAAGTGTGAACATTCGTGTGATGTTGTTAGACCCTGGTGCAACTCTCAGTAGGTCAGGCGGCCTCTGTAGCGCGACAAGAAGTGTTTCAGCTCGACGACCTCTTCACATCTGAGAAGTTTGCAATGAAACGAGACTCAAGCTGCAGAGAAAGGGGAAATGATCAGAGGGTAGGGGACGGACACTAAATGCTGAAGTAACTCAGCTGGACAAGCAGCATATCTGGAGAGAAGGGATTGGTGACATGTCGGGTCCAGACCTTTCTTCAGACTAAGAGTTAGGGGAGAATGAAACTGATATGGAAGGGCAGATGCTGACCAAGGAAGTTTAGACTGGTTCATTGTTGGCTGAGGGAAAGGTGCCAACGAGGCATACAACCAGTAAAATTAATTAGGAGGACAGTGAAACTAGTCGGAGAACCAGGGCGGGACAGGATTGTCGCTGTGTAAGCGTAGCCGTGTGGAGGAGGCGTAGATAGAACGAAAACTATTAAAGTCTGGCGCACTGGAACAGATAGAGTAAATGGCCAATGTAGCGAGTGGGCGGGCGAGCCTCGCTGAAGGAGTGTGTAGATGGAGTAGACAACAGTCAACTCCACTTCCCACTTGCCGACTGAACTGAAGGTTCAGCAGAGTTCCACCCAAACTGCGTCTCGTGTGTCTACTGTAGCGGAGAAGGCGCGGTGTGTGGGATACGCGGTAAATAAACCGCATGCAGAGCTGTAGCGCTTCACGTGGGATGAGAGGGGGGAGAGGGGAGGGGGTAAAAGGGCGGGTACGTTCAAATAGTCAGTTGTAACCCAAATGGTTGCCCGATAACAACAATGTTGTTAGACATAATGTTGCTGTGTGTGAACTGTGTGCTGGAGCCGGACTTGACCGCTTCCCCTGTTGCAGGGAGCCCCCCTGACGCGGCGGTGCGCAGCTGAAAAGACATCATTGGAAGTCAGGACATTGAACTTGTCCAAACTCATGGAGAGAGGACGGGTGAGTGTACATTTATAAACGCCGTTCCATGTATCCCTGAATGTTCCCAGGGACAATGAATGTACGGGTCGCATGTTAATTTGATCAGGGACGCGGTGGTTTAAGTATAATCACATTATTTTGCCCATTTTTATAAATACCCACAACAATTACTGGGGTTTCAACGAACGCAGCAGTTCTGGGAAGAGCGATGTCATGTCCTTTGATTGAAAGAGTCACTGCTAAAGTAAAACATGACACAAAATGCTGGAGTATCTCAGTGGGTCAGGCAGCATCTCCGGAGAAAAGGAATAGGTGAGGTTTCGGGTCGAGACCCTTCTTCCGACGGGTCAGATTCTATCTGAAGAATGGTATCGACCCGAAACGTCACCTATTCCTACTCTCCAGAGATTCTCCATGACCCAGCATCTGCAGTTGCTTCCTACACAAAGTAAACCGTGAGTTGTATAGGAAAGAACTGCTGATGCTGGTTGAAATCGAAGGTAGATCACAAAATACTGGAATAACTCAGCGTGATAGGCAGCATCCCTGGAGAGTAGGAATGGGTGACGTTTCGGGTCGAGACCCTTCTTCAAACTGATCTCACCGAGGTTTTCACGCCGTAAAGCTGCCAACAGAAATGTTGAAACAAGGTTTTCAAGACAACTTTTGCAAACATGCATAATCTATTGATTATTCTGTAACTTCAAGTAACCCTTGTTTTCCCCCCTCCCTCTATCCCCGTCCCTTCCTCGTTCTCCGACCACTCTGACTGTCCCCAGGTTGGATTTAATCAATGTTTACTTCGTTGTCACCTTCTCCAAGCTAACAATCATCTATTCTACATTTTCCTTTGATGCCTCATTTTCACACCTTACCCTTCCTTATCTTTGTATCTCGCTCTCCCCCGACTCTCAGTCTGAAGAAGGGTCTCGATCCGAAACTTCACCCATTCCTTCTATCCGGAGATGCTGCCTGGCCCTCTGAGTTACTCCAACTTTCTATCTTGGGTGTAAACCAGCACCTGCAGGTCCTGCGTGCACATCTGTATGCAGTTTCTTCCACACTTTATCAGACTATGACTCTATGGTTCTATGACATCTATTGATCACTATTCGATTTAGAAATGAGTGTGATATTGTCCCCTCTCGGCCGTTCTCACTGGTCCATGGCCGCGCTGATGTCGCTCTGTGTTGTGTGCAGGCCCCGGACACGCTCCGTGTTGTCTACCAAGTGTTGCGTCAATTCAGCAAGATCTACAGCATGAACCTGGCCTCGGTCACATGGCCCCGGGACAAGGTGGAGAGTCTCAGGCTTCTCCTGGATGGGCAGATCAGAGAGCTGGAAAAGTGTGTGAGCAACCCTGGCTCCGAGACCCGGCCACAGAGAAGCGCCGCGATTCACTACTACTTCAGGAAACTCGGCAAGTTTCTTAAACGGAAGGTGAGACGGTTGAATCTTATCGTCTGACGACCCGCGGCCAATTATTTCACTCAATCTAAATCTATTCATTCTCTGATGCGTGATTCCGAACGTTCCTCTTTTGCAGAGATTCAGCGCCTGCGCCTGGGAAGTAACCCGCGCCGAGACCAGGGCGTGTTTCCAACAGTTGCCTCATGTAATGGCAAGAATCAACGCGGCGAACTGAAGATGTCACCAATATACATTTAACCAGATTTATGTTATTTATTTACATAGCTGAAAAGATAACCTATTTTTATAATATTAACATGCAAACATTTACTGTGAGCATTTATTTTGTTTTTGACGACGTTTCCTTGAAGTTACCAATATACATTGAACCAGATTTATGTTATTTATTCACAGTTTAGTCGGAAATGACACCTATTTTATAATATTAACGCGTAAAAATATACTGTCATTATTTATTTTATTTTGAGCACGTTTGCTGGAGTCTGGTGGTTACTATGAAGTGAATTTACACTCTAATATAATTTATAGACTATTTATTTAAAACTGCTGTTTTTATTTGAAGCGAGGTAATAAAGATTTTGTACTTGGACCACTTTTCAAACTCTTATTTATAGAAACGTCTTTGTGCCTTTGTCCGTCTGTGAATGTTGAAATTAGTAGACACTTGGTCGACCAAAGTAACGCGACCCTAGGCATTCAATCGGAAATACTCCCAAAAGAACTCCACTGAACACCACTTGCGGTCCCGTCCTTATTTTATTTTATACTTTACTTTAGACTTTATAGATACAGCGCGGACATAGGCCCTTCAGCGCAGCGAGTTCGCGCTGGCCACCCCGCACTGCCCAACACACATGAGCTACTTTCTCCCTTGTCATGTTGTATCTGATGATACTGCTGTGAGCATCCTGGATGTTCTTATGAATTAAATATACAATATAATGGCCTGTTTTAATTTTGATAAATGCTTTAAATATGAATAAATTTAGAATTAAAAGATACAGCGCGGAAACAGGCCCTTCGGCCCAACGAGTCCGCGCCGACCAGCGATACCCGCACACGAACACGATCCACAACACTAGCGACAATTTACAATTTTTAAAGAAACCTTTACGTCTTTGGAGTGTTGGAGACCCGGAGAAACCCCACGCGTTCACAGGCAGAACACACAAACCTGTGACCGAGTGCGTTTCCGCCGGGTTCTCCCGTTTTCTCCCACAACCCAACAACATACGGGTTTGGAGTTTAATTGGATTAAAACAGTTGTAAAACTATATGGTGCCGGAGGCGGTCGGTGTTGGCTGTGATAGCGCCCTTCCATACTTTATGGAGGGCGAAGAGACCAACAAACAAGCAATGGGTGTGTAAGAAAGAACTGGAAATTCTGGTGAAGGCTGACACAAAATGCTGCAGTAACTCAGCGGGTGAGGCAGCATCTGTGGGGAGAAGGAATAGGCGACGTTTCGGTCGAGACCCTTCTTCAGACTGATGTCAGGGGAGGGAGGCGGGATAAAATGTCGGGCCTCATTCTGACAATGGAGGAGGCCCAGGACAGAAAATTCATAGTAGGAATAGGAGGGGGAGTTGAAGTGCTGGGCCACCGGGAGATCAGGTTAAGACGGACTGAGCGGAGGTGATCAGCGAAACGA
Organism: Raja brachyura; assembly: GCA_963514005.1. The sequence goes on from OY740812.1 coordinate 31,503,903, forward strand.
TCGCCGAGCCAGCGCTTGGGGGAGGTAAAGGCACAGGTGTCCTGCGGTTGCAGGGGCAAGTACCTGGGGAAGCGGTGGTTTGGGTGGGAAGGGATAAGGTGACCAGGAAGTTGCGGAGGAAACGGTCTCTGTGGAAAGCAGAAAGGAGTGGAGATGGGAAGATGTGGCCAGTAGTGGGATCCCATTGGAGGTGGCGGATATGTTGGAGGATTATATGCTGTAAATCCTGGGGTATGGTACGATGAACCTGGTAATGGGGGAGATGTTGGCCATGTTTAATTTAATACCTCCTAGTGTGTAGGGAGTGGATGCGAAAGTGGGATTATATAGAACTAGTGTGAACCGGGTGATGGATGGTCAGTGTGGCCTCGGTGGGCCGAAGTGTCTGTTTCCATGCTGCATCTATCCATCAAATAAAACTGCAAGTTCCCGCATCTTATGGATGGGTGTATGCGATTGATTTTGTTCAGATGATTGTGGCCCCAGCAAGCTTCTGAGAAAGACAAGGCGTGATGCGAACTATAGATGTTGGTTTAACCCAAGTTTAACACAAAACATCTCCCTCTGGTGAGTCAGCTGCGCCGGGCTTGAACACTCTGGAGTTTAGGAGCTGCCTTCTCGCACTCTTTAGGAGGCCGCACGGCTTGCAGCGGGGAAGAACGGGCACTGTAGTCGGCTTCAACTGTACAAAGTCTGAGGGGATCGTGAGATCCTGTCTCAATTGTCACCCCACCTGCTTCGGCATCCGATAAATCCTCCTTCGCCATTTCTGTCGGCTCCAATGTTATTCCAAACTAATCGCAACATCCCATCTCCACCACTTTCCACCTTCTGCAGAGATTGCTCCCTCCACAACTCCTTGGTTCGCCCCGTTCCCACTCAAACCAACTCCTCCCAAAGAAGTTTCCTTTATATTCGCAGGAGATCTGAAACCTGCCCTGATACTTCCTCCCACGACTCCATCCAGGGACGCCAGCAATCTTTCCAGGTGCACGACATAGGTTATGTTCAGCTCCCCTATCCTCATCTACTGTATCCCGTGTTTCTGATGTGGCTTCCTTCTCCCTTTCTCTGCGGCTGAAACCAGCCAGAGTGCATACTTGTCCCGAACCTGGAGAGGTCATCGAGCTGAAACATTAACGCCGTTCTCCCACCACAGAGACTGTCTGACCACCTGAGTGTTTCCAGCAGTATTTGTTTTCAATAATGTCACATGGTTCAAGTTATAGTTCTACCAAAAGAATTTCGGCAAAACTACGACCCGATTAGCTGATTACATATGTCTGCAATAATATGTATATACTGTATACACTCGCCATTTCACCCAGTATTTTCTGAGCTTCTTCATTAAAATCTCCTACCAAATCACGCCATCCCCGGGCCAAGAGTCCCGTCAGGAAAACTAGCAAAATGCGTCGTCTCCAGCCGTTCGCTAAAGCCATCTTCTAACGATGGTTAGATGGTTAGGTGGCGTTCTGAAATCCGAGCAGCGGCTCGATTGGCGTTGAGGAGGGGGTCCAGTATCCTCCCGAGCTGGAGCACCCTTCAATGGACTGATGAGATTGCTACCCTTCGATCTGATGGGCCCAATTTAAGGTGTACATCAGGATATTCCTCTGACGTTACCAAAACAAATACATTTTAGACAATAGGTGCAGGAGTAGGCCATTCGGCCCTTCGAGCCTGCACCGACATTCAATGTGACCATGGCTGATCATCCCCAATCAGTACCTCGTTCCTGACTTCTCCCCATATCCCCTGACTCCGCTATCTTTAAGAAGCCTATCGAGCTCTGTCTTGAAAGCATCCAGAGAAACTGCCTCCACCGCCCTCTGAGGCAGAGAATTCCACAGACTCACAACCCTGGGGAGTTTTGGGGAGAAGGCAGGCACGGGTTATTGATAGCAATGATCACAATGAATGTCGGTGCTGGTTCGAAGGGCCGAATGACCTCGTCCTGCACCTATTTTCTATGTTTCTATGTAGCTCTCTGTGAGAAAAAGTGTTTCCTCGTCTCCGTTCTAAATGGCTTACCCCTTATCCTTAAACTGTGACCCCTGGTTCTGGACTCCCCCAATATCGGGAACATGTTTCCTACCACTAACGTGTCCAAACCCTTAACAATCTGATATGTTTCAATAAGATCCCCTCTCGTCCTTCTAAACTCCAGAGTGTACAAGCCCAGCCGCTCCATTCTCTCAGCATATGACAGGCCCGCCATCCCGGGAATTAATCTAGTAGACCCACGCTGCACACCCTCAATAGCAAGAATGTCCTTCCTCATATTAGGGGATCAAAACTGCACACAATACTCCAGGTGTGGTCTCACTAGGGCTCTATATAACTGCAGAAGGGCCTCTTTCCTCCTATACTTGACTCCTCTTGTTATAAAGACCAATATGCCATTCGCCCTCTTCACTTCCTGCTGTATGATGATGAACAAGGCCCCCAGATCCCGTTGTACTTCCCCTTTTCCCAACTTGACGCCATTTAGATAGTAATCTACCTTCCTGTTTTTGATACCAAAGTGGAAAACCTCACATTTATCCACATTAAACTTCATCTGCCATGCATATGCCCACCCCCCCCCCCCAACCTGTCCAACTCACCCTGCATTCTCATAGCATCATCCTCACAGTTCACACTGTCACCCAACTTTGTGTCATCTGCAAATTTGCTAACGAATTTGATTCCCTTCATCCAAATCATTGATGTATATTGTAAATAGCTGAGGTCCCAGCACCGAGCCTTGCGGTACCCCACTAGTCAATGCCTGCCATTCTGAAAGGGACGTGTTAATCCCTACTCTTTGTTTCCTGTCTGCCAACCAATGTTCTATCCATGTCAGTACTCTACCCCCAATACCTTGAGCCCCAATTTTTCCCACTAATCTCCTATGTGGGACCTTATCAAATGCGTTCTGAAAGTCCAGGTACACCACATCCACTAGCTTGCCCTTGTCCATTTTCCAAGTTACATATTCAAAAATTTCCAGGAGATTAGTCAAGCATCATTTCCCGTTCGTAAATCCATGCTGACTTGGACCGATTCTATTGCTGCTATCCAAATGTGCGGCTCTTTCATCTTTTATAATTGACTCCTGCATCTTCCCCACCACCGATGTCAGGCTAACTGGTCTATAATTCCCTGTTTTCTCTCTCCCGCCTTTCTTCAAATATGGGATAACATTAACTACCCTCAAATCCACAGGAACTGACCCTGAATCTATAAAACATTGGAAAATTGGAACATTGGAACATTGAAGGAGTGCAGCGTAAGTTTACAAGGTTAATACCGGGGATGGTGGGACTGTCATATGACGAGAGAATGGCGCGCTGGGCTTGCACACCCTGGAGTTTAGAAGGATGAGAGGCAACCTTATTGAAACATATGAGATTATTAAAGGTTTGGACACGCTAGAGGCAGGAAACATGTTCCCGATGTAGGGGAAGTCCAGAAACAGGGGCCACCATTTAAGAATATGGGGGTAAGTCATTTAGATCAGAGACGAGGAAACACTATTTCTCACAGAGAGTTGTGAGTGTGTGAAATTCTCTGCCCCAGAGGGTGGTCGAGGCCAGTTCTCTGGATTCGTTCAAGAGAGAGCTAGATAGGGCTTTTAAAAATAGGGGATATAGGGGGAAGGCAGCAACGTGGTACTGATTGGGGATGATCAGCCATGATCACATTGAATGGCGGTGCTGGCTGGAAGGGCCAAATGGCCTACTCTTGCACCTATTGTCCATTGACTACAATCGCTCCCTACCATTTTCTTCAATGGCCCTATCGTGGTAGGGGCCATCTGCCTTGCCAGGCAACCGAGGGGAGACTGCCATGCGCGGAACAGCCCATGCCAACAAAACTGTAATGTCTCAGCTGGTCCATATGATACATGGGAATGATACATATATTGGCCGTGTATGGCACCCCACGGGAGATTTGAAACATAGAAAAATAGGTGCAGGAGTAGGCTATTCGGCCCTTGGAGCCAGCACCACCATTCAATATGATCATAGCTTACAATCTAAAATCAATACCCCATTCTTGCTTCCCCCCCCCCCCACCCCCCCCCCCCCCCCCCCATGTCCCTTGATTCCTTTAGTCCAAAGAGCCAAATCTAACTCTCTCTTGAATACATCCGGTGAATTGGCCTCCACTGCCTTCTGTGGCAGAGAATTCCACAGATTCACAACTCTCTGGGTAAAAAAGTATTTCCTCATCTCAATCCTAAATGGCCTACCCCTTATTCTTATGTATACAAAAATGCTGGAGAAACTCAGCGGGTGACGCAGCATCTATGGAGCGAAGGAAATAGGCAATGTTTCAGGCCACCTCCCTTATTCTTACCCCAAGTCCTGGACACCCCCAACATTGGGAACGTTTTTCCTACATTGATCCTGTCCAATCCTTTAAGATTCCCTCTCATCTTTGTAAATTCGGGTGAATACAAGCCAACTCAATCCATTATTTCATCATATGTTAGTCCCGCCACCCAGGGAATTAACCTGGTGAACCTCCGCTGCATTCCCTCAATAGCAAGAATGTCTTTCCTCAAATTAGAATCCGTCTCACAAGGGGTCCCACTTTGCAGATAACAAAGTACAATGGCGGGCAGCAGATAATGGGGTGCAGTGGACTCTCCACATCCCACTGGGATGATGGAGCATGAATGGTGTACTAAAAGAGCAGATGCGTACATTAACACCCTCCCTCATGCTCAAGGGGTGGGACCTTGTGTTACAGCAAGCAGTAAACAACTTGAACGAACGACCTGTGGCCAGAGGTACTTGTGGCATCATAGCGAGAGAATGTTGCACATATACCGGATGCTAGTCAAAACATTACGGACCTGGTGGTCCACATGTGACGACAGGTTAAGGCCTTGAATAAAATTGGGAAACAATTGCATGATGAGGCCAGCAAGAGCGCGTGGTGGAATTTTGTGGTCTTGGAGGTTCTGAAGCCGGTGTGGTAAGTTCCAAACTTATGGCTGACCTTTAAATTCACAATCCAGAGTTTTCTCTTCTGAGACTTAGACCTTAGCCCTTGTGTGACTCCAGCTGTTGTGTTTGGGTAAGTAGTTGAATCCTGTTTCTGACAGCCATCTCTCTCCTACTCCTTCTGTTCTCGTCCATAAGACTGTTTTTCTGTTGAGGTTCAAACCCAGTTTAGCCATCTTCATTTAGAAACAAAGAACAGTAGATGCTGGTTTATACATAGAAACTTAGAAACATGGAAAAATAGGAGTAGGCCATTTGTCCCATTGAGCCAGCAACATCATTCAATATGATCATGGCTGATCATCAAAAATCAGTACTCCGTTCCTGCTTTTTCCACATATCCCTTGATTCCTTTAGCGCTAAGTGCAAAATCTAACTCTCTCTTGAAAACATCCAGCGAATTGGTCCTCCACTGCCCCATGTGGCAGAGAATTCCACAGATTCACAATTATCTGGGTGAAGAAGTTATTCCTCATCTCAGTCCTAAATGGCCTACCCCTTATTATTAAACTGCGACCCCTGCTTCTGGACTCCCCAACATCGGGAATTTTTTTCCTGCATCTAGCCTGCCCAATCCTTTAAGAATTTTACATGTTTCTATAAGATGCCCTCTCATCCTTCTAAATTCCAGTAAATGCAACCCCAGCTGACCCATTCTTTCATCACATGTCAGTCCCGCCATCCCGGGAATTAACCTGGTGAATCTACACTGCACCCCCTCAATCGCAATATTGTCCTTCCTCAAAGTAGAAGACCAAAATTGCACAGAATACTCCAGGTGTGGTCTCACCAGGGCGCTGTACAGCTGCAGTAGGACCTCCTTGCTCCAAAACTCAAATCATTTTCCAATGATGGCCATTAGCTTTCTTCACTGCCTGCTGTACCTGCATGTTTACTATCAGTAACTAATATACAAACACACCCAGGTCTTGTTGCACCTCCCCTTTTCCTAATCTAACACCATTCAGAAAAAATCTGCCTTCCTGGTCTTGCCACCATAGTGGATACCCTCACATTTATCCACATTATACTGCATCTGCCATGCATCTACCCACTCACTCTGCAGTCTTAGAGTGTCCTCATCACAGCCCACACTGCTGTCCAGCTTTGTGTCTTCCGCAAAATTGGAGATGTCACATTTAATTCCCTCATCTGAATCATTAATATATATTGTAAATAACTGAGATCCCAGCACCGAGCCTTGCGGCATCCCACGAGTCACTGTCGGCCAATCTGAAAAGGACCCGTTAATTCCTACTCTTTGCTTCCTGTCTGCCAACCAGTTTTCTATCTATGTCAATACCCTATCCCCAATACCATGTGCTCTAATTTTGCACACTAACCTCTTGTGTGGGACCTTGTCAAAGGTTTCTTGAAAGTGCAGATACACCACAACCACTGGCTCTCCCTTATCCATTCTACTTGTTACATCCTCACATAAATCTACAAGAATAGTCAAGCATGACTTCCCCTTCATAAATCCATGCTAAATTTGACAAATCTTGTCACTGCTTTCCAAATGCGCTGCTATAACATCTTTAACATTCGACTCAAGCATCTTCCTCACTATCGTTGTAAGGCTAACTGATCTATAATTCCCCGTGTTCTCTCTTAATTCCCCCCTACCCATCAGTCCACAGGAACTGGTACAGAGTTGAGAAAACATGGGAAAGTGATCACCAATGCATCAGGCGTTGGGAATTTATCTGCCTTCAGTCCCAACAGTATACCTAGAACCATTTCTTGTCTCATATGAATTCCCTTCATTTCCTCCGTCCGACCCACCAGATCTTCGGTCCCCTTGTATTCCAGGTAGATTGTTTGTCTCTTCCTTAGTGGAGACACAACCAAAGTATTGGTTTAACTGTTCTGTCCTTTATTTGTTTCCCATTATAAATCCACCTGTCTCTGATTGTGAGGGACCTACATTTGTCTTCAATAATCTTTTCCTTTTTACATATCCCAAGGTGCTGGAGTATCGCAGTGGGTCAGGCAGCATCCCTGCAGAACGTGGATGGGGGACATACAGCTGTTCAAGGATCAGATGAGTTGCATACAAAATAAATGTGAAATTAAAACAGAAACTGCTGGAAATGCTTAAAACATCAATCATCATCATAAAGAGAAATGTGGTTTATGATTTCCAGAATTGGTTTCAAAACCATTGTTCTTTAACTTCCTGTCCATTTCAAAGTACCAGTGCAAGTAATTTTCATGTATAACTCATAGAAACAATACATATGTTTTTATATTATGGATATTATAATCAAGATATAAAGCATGAAATCAAGAAAATATTCAGCATGGAAACAGGTCATTATTCTTGTGCCTTTGGAAATGGCTTGTAGTGTAATATAGACTCTTTGAAGAAGGGATCTGACTCAAAATGTCACCAATACATGTCTTCCACAAATGCTACTTTACCCCGCTGAGGTTGTCATGGAATCAGGCCCGTCGGCCCAACTTGCCCAAATTGGCCTACACTAATCCCACTTCCCATATTTATCCATGTAAATATTTCTTAACGTTGCAATTGTTCCTGCCTCAACGATCTCCTACGGCAGGTAGACAGAAAATGCTGGAGTAACTCAGCGGGACAAGGCAACATCTCTGGAGAGAAGGACTGATCCTCAGTCTGAAGAAGGGTCTCGACCCGAAACATCACCCATTCCTTCTCTCCAGATATGCTGCTTGTCCCTCTGAGTTAGTCCAGCATTCTGTGTCTTCCTTTGATTTAAAACAGCATCTGGATTTCTTTCCTACGCATATCTCCTATGGCAGCACGTTCCATATACTCACCACGCTTCATATAAAAAGTTACTCCCCATGTTCCTATTAGATATTTCCCTCCTCACCTTAAAGCTATGTCCTCTGGTTCTCAGTTCCCCTACTCTGTGCAAGACACTCTGTGCATTTACCTGATGTATTTCTCTCACGATTTTGTACACCTCTAAAAGATCATTCCTTGTCCTCCTGCGCTCCAAGTCATCGAGTCAACCACTCTATATAGATCAGGGTGGGTGACATTTTGAGTCAAGATCCACAAAATACAAGAAACATGAAGTTATAGTGACGAGTGGAAAATCGTGCGGGACATGAAAAGATTGAGGCGGTGGTGGGGGGGGGGGGGGGGGGGGGGGTCAGTCTCAATCTCAGTCTACCCACGACAGAAGGGGGAAGAGTTGTAAAGTTCAGGGGAAATTTTGACCAGAGAGATTTTAGACTGAGAGTGATGGAAGATGGAAACTGGAGGTATAGAAAAGGTATAAAGAACATGGCTTTGTTTTCCCCTTGCTGTAGTGAGGGGTGAATAGAATCTGAACGCCTTAAAAAATCCCCGTCTAATCATTAGATCTATGATTTCCAACATTGAAATCATTCTGCAATTATAGAAAATTAAACATTCATAAAATGGAATTTTACTAATTGGCTTTGAGAATCCCGGTATCTAGGAACATCCCACCTGAGATACTGAGAACCAACCGACATCTACGTTAGTCAAATCTACATTAGTCTTTGAATGGAGTAGAAAGTGAAAGGTTCAGCTGCAGTCAGCTCACAACGAAATTAAAGATTCCCTCAAAGAATTGCGGTGAGAAGCAAAAGGGATTTGTTTTTCAAACGTCAAAGGAATATCCTGCTGTACACCTTAAAATGGGCCCATCGCCTCGAGAGAGGCTATCATTTCAATCCAAAAGCAAAGCAGGTCATCTCGGACAGATATTGCATTCCGACCTGAATCCCGGACTCGCCACTGCTCAGATTCCAGACTGCCGACTTGACTCCCTAGGTTGTTTGAACATGTCCTTGGCGAACGCATGGAGACTCTGCGTTTTACCAGTGTTGTTGGCGGGGGTCCTGGCGCAGGGCTGCCGGGGTCCGCATGAGCAGGAGGACATTAATCAGCAAGCTCAGATTGTGCTGAAGGAAATGGTAAGTGGAAATAGAGAATCACGTTGTAGCATTAAAGTGAGTAAAGTGTGAACATTCGTGTGATGATGTTAGACCCTGGTGGAACTCTCAGTGGGTCAGGCGGCCTCTGTAGCGCGACAAGAAGTGTTTCAGCTCGACGACCTCTTCACAGCTGAGAAGTCTGCAATGAAGCGAGACTCAAGCTACAGAGAAAGGGGAAATGATCAGAGAGTAGGGGACGGACACTAAATCCTGGAATAACTCAGCGGGACAAGCAACATATCTGGAGCGAAGGGATTGGTGACATTTCGGGTCCTGACCTTTCTTCAGACTAAGAGTTAGGGGAGAATGAAACTGATATGGAAGGGCAGATGCTGACCAAGGAAGTTTAGACTGGTTCATTGTTGGCCGAGGGAAAGGTGCCAACGAGGCATACAACCAGTAAAATTAATTAGGAGGACAGTGAAACTAGTCGGAGAACCAGGGCGGGACAGGATTGTCGCTGTGTCAGCGCGAGCCGTGGTTGCCCGATAACAAGGTTCCTTCCTACACAATGTTGTTAGACATAATGTTGCTGTGTGTGAACTGTGTGCTGGAGCCGGACTTGACCGTTTCCCTTCTTGTAGGGAGCCCCCCTGACGCGGCGGTGCGCAGCTGAAAAGACATCATTGGAAGTCAGGACATTGAACTTGTCCAAACTCATGGAGAGAGGACGGGTGAGTGTACATTTATAAACGCCGTTTCATGTATCAGTGAATGTGCCCAGGGACAATGAATGTCCGGGTCGCATGTACATTTAATCAGGGACGCGGTGGTTTAAGTATAATCACATTATGTTGCCCATTTTAATAAATACCCACAACTACTGGGGTTTCAACGAACGCAGCAGTTCTGGGCAGAGCGATGTCATATCCTTTGATTGAAAGAGTCACTGCTAAAGTAAAACATGACACAAAATGCTGGAGTATCTCAGTGGGTCAGGCAGCATCTCTGGAGAAAAAGAACAGGTGACGTTTCGGGTCGAGACCCTTCTTCCGACGGGTCAGATTCTATCAGAAGAATGGTATCGACCCGAAACGTCACCTATTCCTACTCTCCACAGATGCTTCCTGACCCAGCATCTGCAGTTCCTTCCTACACAAAGTAAACCGTGAGTTGTACAGGAAAGAACTGCAGATGCTGGTTGAAATCGAAGGTAGATCACAAAATACTGGAATAACTCAGCGAGATAGGCAGCATCCCTGGAGAGTGGGAATGGGTGACGTTTCGGGTCGAGACCCTTCTTCAAACTAATCTCACCGAGGTTTTCACGCCGTAAAGCTGCCAACAGAAATGTTTATACAAGGTTTTCAAGACAACTTTTGCAAACATGCATAATCTATTGATTATTCTGTAACTTCAAGAAACCCTTGTTTCCCCCCTCCCTCCATCCCCGTCCCTTCCTCGTTCTGCGACCACTCTGACTGTCCCCAGGTTGGATTTAATCAATGTTTACTTCGTTGTCACCTTCTCCGAGCTAACAATCATCTATTCTACATTTTCCTTTGATGCCTCATTTTCACACCTTACCCTTCCTTATCTTTGTATCTCCCTCTCCCCTGACTCTCAGTCTGAAGAAGGGTCTCGATCCGAAACTTCACCCATTCCTTCTATCCGGAGATGCTGCCTGGCTCTTTGAGTTACTCCTTGGGTTCTATGACATCTATTGATCACTATTCGATTTAGAAATGAGTGTGATATTGTCCCCTCCCGGCCGTTCTCACTGGTCCATGGCCGCGCTGATGTCGCTCTGTGTTGTGTGCAGGCCCCGGACGCGCTCCGTGTTGTCTACCAAGTGTTGCGTCAATTCAGCAAGATCTACAGCATGAACCTGGCCTCGGTCACATGGCCCCGGGACAAGGTGGAGAGTCTCAGGCTTCTCCTGGATGGGCAGATCAGAGAGCTGGAAAAGTGTGTGAGCAACCCTGGCTCCGAGACCCGGCCACGGAGAAGCGCCGCGATTCACTACTACTTCAGGAAACTCGGCAAGTTTCTTAAACGGAAGGTGAGACGGTTGAATCTTATCATCTGACGACCCGCGGCCAATTATTTCACTCAATCTAAATCTATTCATTCTCTGATGCGTGATTCCGAACGTTCCTCTTTTGCAGAGATTCAGCGCCTGCGCCTGGGAAGTAACCCGCGCCGAGACCAGGGCGTGTTTCCAACAGTTGCCTCATGTGATGACAAGAATCAACGCGGCGAACTGAAGATGTCACCAATATACATTTAACCAGATTTATGTTATTTATTTACATAGCTGAAAAGATAACCTATTTTTATAATATTAACATGCAAACATTTACTGTAAGCATTTATTTTGTTTTTGACGAAGTTTCCTTGAAGTTACCAATATACATTGAACCAGATTTATGTTATTTATTCGCAGTTTAGTCGGAAATGACACCTATTTTATAATATTAACGCGTAAAAATATACTGTCATTATTTATTTTATTTTGAGCACGTTTGCTGGAGTCTGGTGCTTACTATGAAGTGAACTTACACTCCAATATAATTTATAGACGATTTATTTAAAACTGCTGTTTTTAATTGAAGCGAGGTAATAAAGATTTTGTACTTGGACCACTTTTCAAACTCTTATTTATAGAAACGTCTTTGTGCCTCTTGTCCGTCTGTGAATGTTGAAATTAGTAGACTCTTGGTCGACAAAAGTAACGCGACCCTAGGCATTCAATCGGAAATACTCCAAAAAGAACTCCACTGAACACCACTTGCGGTCCCGTCCTTATTTTATTTTACACTTTACTTTGGACTTTATAGATACAGCGCGGAAATAGGCCCTTCAGCGCAGCGAGTTCGCGCTGACCACCCCGCACTGCCCAACACACATGAGCTACTTTCTCCCTTGTCATGTTGTATCTGATGATACTGCTGTGAGCAACCTGGATGTTCTTATGAATTAAATATACAATATAATGGCCTGTTTTAATTTTGATAAATGCTGTAAATATGAATAAATTTAGAATTAAGAGATACAGCGCGGAAACAGGCCCTTCGGCCCACTGAGTCCGCGCCGACCAGCGATACCCGCACACGAACACTATCCACAACACTAGCGACAATTTTCAATTTTTAAAGAAACCTTTACGTCTTTGGAGTGTTGGAGACCCGGAGAAACCCCACGCGTTCACCGGGAGAACACACAAACATGTGACCACGTGGGTTTCCACCGTGTTTTCCCATTTTCTCCCACAAGCCAACAACATACGGGTTTGGAGTTTAATTGGATTAAAACAGTTGTAAAACTATATGGCGCCGGAGGCGGTCGGTGTTCGCTGTGATAGCGCCCTTCCATAGGTTATGGAGGGCGAAGAGACCAACAAACAAGCAATGGGTGTGTAAGAACGAACTGTAAATGCTGGTGAATGCTGCAGTAACTCAGCGGGTGAGGCAGCATCTGTGGAGAGAAGGAATAGGCGACGTTTCGGTCGAGACCCTTCTTCAGATTGATGTCAAGGGAGGGAGGCGGGATAAAATGTCGGCGGAGACAGTAAGACCCGTGGGAGAACTGGAAAGGGGAAGAGGAAGGAGAGAGAATGCAAGGGATATTTGAAAGTCTGGGGTGCAGTTCCTCCAATTTGCGCCGGGCCTCATTCTGACAATGGTGGAGGCCCAGGACAGAAATGTCATAGTAGGAATAGGAGGGGGAGTTGAAGTGCTGGGCCACCGGGAGATCAGGTTAAGACGGACTGAGCGGAGGTGATCGGCGAAACGATCGCCGAGCCAGCGCTTGGGGGAGGTAAAGGGACACGTGTCCTGCGATTGCAGGGAAAAGTACCTGGGGAAGCGGTGGTTTGGGTGGGAAGGGATAAGGTGACCAGGAAGTTGCGGAGGAAACGGTCTCTGTGGAAAGCAGAAAGGAGTGGAGATGGGAAGATGTGGCCAGTAGTGGGACCCCATTGGAGGTGGCGGATATGTTGGAGGATTATATGCTGTAAATCCTGGGGTATGGTACGATGAACCTGGTAATGGGGGAGATGTTGGCCATGTTTAATTTAATACCTCCTAGTGTGTAGGGAGTGGATCCGAAAGTGGGATTATATAGAACTAGTGTGAACCGGGTGATCGATGGTCAGTGTGGCCTCGATGGGCCGAAGTGTCTGTTTCCATGCTGCATCTTTCCATCAAATAAAACTGCAAGTTCCCGCATCTTATGGATGGGTGTATGCGATTGATTTTGTTCAGATGATTGTGGCCCCAGCAAGCTTCTGTGAAAGACAAGGCGTGATGCGAACTATAGATGTTGGTTTAACCCAAGTTTAACACAAAACATCTCCCTCTGGTGAGTCAGCTGCGCCGGGCTTGAACACTCTGGAGTTTAGGAGCTGCCTTCTCGCACTCTTTAGGAGGCCGCACGGCATGCAGCGGGGAAGAATGCGATACTGTAGTCGGCTTCAACTGTACAAAGTCTGAGGGGATTGTGAGATCCTGTCTCAATTGTCACCCCACCAGCTTCCGCATCCGATAAATCATCCTTCGACATTTCTGTCTGCTCCAATGTTATTCCAAACTAATCGCAACATCCCATCTCCACCACTTTCCACCTTCTGCAGAGATTGCTCCCTCCACAACTCCTTGGTTCGCTCCCTTCCCACTCAAACCAACTCCTCCCCAAGAGGTTTCCTTTATATACGCAGGAGATCTGAAACCTGCCCTGATACTTCCTCCCACGACTCCATCCAGGGACGCCAGCAATCTTTCCAGGTGCACCACATAGGTTCATGTTCAGCTCCTCTATCCTCATCTACTGTATCCCGTGTTTCTGATGTGGCTTCCTTCTCCCTTTCTCTGCGGCTGAAACCAGCCAGAGTGCATACTTGTCCCGAACCTGGAGAGGTCATCGAGCTGAAACAGTAACGCCTTTTCTCCCACCACAGAGGCTGCCTGACCACCTGTGTGTTTCCAGGAGTATTTGTTTTCAATAATGTCGCATGGTTCAAGTTATAGTTCTACCAAGAGAATTTCACCAAATACAGATTTATGTGTAGGTAAGAACTGTAGGTGCCGGTTTGTTATTCAATTTCGGCAAAACTATGACCCGATTGGCTGGTCATATGTCTGCAATAGAAACATAGAAACATAGAAAAATAGATGCAGGAGTAGGCCATTCGGCCCTTCGAGCCTGCACCGCCATTCAATGTGATCATGGCTGATCATCCAACTCAGTATCCCGTACCTGCCTTCTCTCCACACACCCTGATCCCTTTAGCCACAAGTGCCACATCTAACGCCCTCTTAAATATAGCCAATGAACTGGCCTCAACTACCTTCTGTGACAGAGAATTCCAGAGACTCCTGAGTAATACATATTCCAGAGTAATATGTATATACTGTATACACTCGCCATTTCACCCAGTATTTTCTGAGCTTCTTCATTAAAATCTCCTACCAAATCACGACACCCCCGGGCCAAGATTCCCGTCAGGAAAACTAGCAAAATGCGTCGTCTCCAGCCGTTCGCTAAAACCATCTTCTAACGATGGTTAGATGGTTAGGTGGCGTTCTGAAATCCGACCAGCGGCTCGATTGGCGTTGAGGAGGGGAACCAGTATCCTCCCGAGCTGGAGCACCCTTCAATGGACTGATGAGATTGCTACCTTCGATCTGATGGGCCCAATTTAAGGTGTACATCAGGATATTCATCTGACGTTACAAAAACAAATACATTTTAGACAATAGACAATAGGTGCAGGAGTAGGCCATTCGGCCCTTCGAGCCTGCACCGACATTCAATGTGACCATTGCTGATCATCCCCAATCAGTACCCCGTTCCTGCCTTCTCCCCATATCCCCTGACTCCGCTATCCTTAAGAGCCCTATCGAGCTCTCTCTTGAAAGCATCCAGAGAACCTGCCTCCACCGCCCTCTGAGGCACAGAATTCCACAGACTCACAACTCTGGGGAGTTTTGGGGAGAAGGCAGGCACGGCTTATTGATAGCCATGATCACAATGAATGTCGGTGCTGGCTCGAAGGGCCGAATGGCCTCGTCCTGCACCTATTTTCTATGTAACTCTCCGTGAGAAAAAGTGTTTCCTCGTCTCCGTTCTAAATGGCTTACCCCTTATTCTTAAACTGTGACCCCTGGTTCTGGACTCCCCCAACATCGGGAACATGTTTCCTACCACTAACGTGTCCAAACCCTTAACAATCTGATATGTTTCAATAAGATCTCCTCTCGTTCTTCTAAACTCCAGAGTGTACCAGCCCGGCCGCTCCATTCTCTCAGCATATGACAGACCCGCCATCCCGGGAATTAATCTAGTAAACCCACGCTGCACGCCCTCAATAGCAAGAATGTTCTTCCTCAAATTAGGGGATGAAAACTGCACACAATACTGTCTCTTTGCTCCTATACTCGGCTCCTTTTGTTATAAAGACCAATATGCCATTCGCCCTCTTCACTTCCTACTGTACCTGTATGGTTACTTTCATAGAATGACGAACAAGGCCCCCAGATCCCGTTGTACTTCCCCTTTTCCCAACTTGACGCCATTTAGATAGTGATAAACCTTCCTGTTTTTGATACCAAAGTGGATAACCTCACATTTATCCACATTAAACTTCATCTTCCATGCATATGCCCACCCCCCCAACCTGTCCAACTCACCCTGCATTCTCATAGCATCATCCTCACAGTTCACACTGTCACCCAGCTTTGTGTCATCTGCAAATTTGCTAATAAATTTGAATCCCTTCATCCAAATCATTGATGTATATTGTAAATAGCTGAGGTCCCAGCACCGAGCCTTGCGGTACCCCACTAGTCAATGCCTGCCATTCTGAAAGGGACGCGTTAATCCCTACTCTTTGTTTCCTGTCTGCCAACCAATGTTCTATCCATGTCAGCACTCTACCCCCAATACCTTGAGCCCTAATTTTGCCCACTAATCTCCTATGTGGGACCTTATCAAATGCTTTCTGAAAGTCCAGGTACACTACATCCACTAGCTCTCCCTTGTCCATTTTCCTAGTTACATCTTCAAAAATTTCCAGAAGATTAGTCAAGCATCATTTCCCCCTCATAAATCCATGCTGACTCAAACCGACCGTATTGCTGCTATCCAAATGTGCGGCTCTTTCATCTTTTATAATTGACTCCAGCATCTTCCCCACCACCGATGTCAGGCTAACTAGTCTATAATTCCCTGTTTTCTCTCTCCCGCCTTTCTTAAAATATGGGATAACATTAACTACCCTCAAATCCACAGGAACTGACACTGAATCTAAAGAACATTGGAAAATTATCACCCATGCATCCACGATTTCTAGAGCCAATTCCTTAAGTACCCTGTGATGCAGACCACCAGGGCCTGGGGATTTATGAGCCTTCAGTCTCATCAGTCTACCCAACACCATTTCCTGCCTAATGTGGATTTCCTTCAGTTCCTCCGTCACCCCAGATCCTCTGGCCACTACTATATCAGGAAGATTGTTTGTGTCTTCCTTAGTGAACCATATAGTTACCTTTCATGCTAAGGTATCACTTTCTGCCTAATTCAAAGCGCGAATTGCCTCTAACCAAGAGATATGAAGAACTGCAGATGCTGGATTTTTGAACAAAGCAGTCAGGCAGAATCTTTGGAAGGATGCATTTCATATAGGGCCCTAGTGAGACAACACCTAGAGTATTCTGTGTAGTTGTGGTCCCCTAGTTTGAGGAAGGACATTCTTGCTATTGAGGGAGTGCAGCGTAAGTTTACAAGGTTAATACCCGGGATGGTGGGACTGTCATATGATGAGAGAATGGAGCGCTGGGCTTGTACACTCTGGAGTTTAGAAGGATGAGAGGCAATCTTATTGAAACATATAAGATTATTAAAGGTTTGGACACGCTAGAGGCAGGAAACATGTTCCCGATATAGGGGAAGTCCAGAAACAGGGGCCACTATTTAAGAATATGGGGGTAAGCCATTTAGATCAGAGACGAGGAAACACTTTTTCTCACAGAGAATTGTGAGTCTGTGAAATTCTCTGCCTCAGAGGGTGGTCGAGGCCAGTTCTCTGGATTCTTTCAAGAGAGAGCTAGATAGGGCTTTTAAAAATAGGGGATAAAGGGGGAAGGCAGCAACGGGGTACTGATTGGGGATGATCAGCCATGATCACATTGAATGGCGGTGCTGGCTCGAAGGGCCAAATGGCATACTCTTGCACCTATTGTCCATTGACTACAATCGCTCCCTACCATTTTCTTCAATGGCCCTATCGTGGTAGGGGCCATCTGCATTGCCAGGCAACAGAGGGGAGACTGCCATGCGGGGAACAGTCCATGCCAACAAAACTGTAATGTCTCAGCTGGTACATATGATACATGGGAATGATACATATATTTGCCGTGTATGGCACCCCATGGGAGATTTGAAACATAGAAAAATAGGTGCAGGAGTAGGCTATTCGGCCCTTTGAGCCAGCACCACCGTTCAATATGATCATAGCTTACAATCTAAAACCAGTACCCCATTCTTGCTTTCCCCTCCCCATGTCCCTTGATTACTTTAGTCCAAAGAGCTAAAACCAACTCTCTCTTGAATACATCAGGTGAATTGGCCTCCACAGCCTTCTGTGGCAGAGAATTCCACAGATTCACAACTCTCTGGGTAAAAAAGTATCTATGTAGCGAAGGAATAAGGCAATGTTTCAGGCCACCTCCCTTATTCTTACCCCAAGTCCTGGACACCCCCAACATTGGGAATGTTTTTTCCTACATTTATCCTGTCCAATCCTTTAAGATTCCCTCTCATCTTTGTAAATTCCGGTGAATACAAGCCAACTCAATCCATTATTTCATCATATGTCAGTCCCGTCACCCAGGGAATTAACCTGGTGAACCTACGTTGCATTCCCTCAATAGCAAGAATGTCCTTCCTCAAATTAGAATCCGTCTCACAAGGGGTCCCACTTTGCAGTTAACAAAGTACAATGGCGGGCAGCAGATAGTGGGGTGCAGTGGACTCTCCACATCCCACTGGGCTGATGGAGCATGAATGGTCTACTAAAAGAGCAGATACGTACATTAACTCCCTCCCACATGCTCAAGGGGTGGGACCTTGTGTTACAGCAAGCAGTAAACAACTTGAACCAATGACCTGTGGCCAGAGGTACCCGTGGCATCATAGCGAGAGAATGTTGCACATAAGCCAGGAGTAGGCCATTTGTCCCTTTGAGCCAGCAACATCATTCAATATGATCATGGCCGTTCCTGCTTTTTCCACATATCCCTTGATTCCTTTAGCCCTAAGTGCAAAATCTAACTCTCTCTTGAAAACATCCAGTAAATTGGCCTCCACTGCCCCATGTGGCACATAATTCCACAGATTCACAACTCTCTGGGTGAAGAAGTTATTCCTCATCTCAGTCCTAAATGGCCTACCCCTTATTATTAAACTGTGACCCCTGCTTCTGGACTCCCCAACATCGGGAATTTTTTTCCTGCATCTAGCCTGCCCAATCCTTTAAGAGTTTTACATGTTTCTATAAGATGCCCTCTCATCCTTCTAAATTCCAGTAAATGCAACCCCAACTGACCCATTCTTTCATCACATGTCAGTCCCGCCATCCCGGGAATTAACCTGGTGAATATACACTGCACCCCCTCAATCGCAATATTGTCTTTCCTTAAATTAGGAGACCAAAATTGCACACAATACTCCAGGTGTGGTCTCACCAGGGCGCTGTACAACTGCAGTAGGACCTCCTTGCTCCAAAACTTGAATCATTTTCCAATGATGGCCATTAGCTTTCTTCACTGCCTGCTGTACCTGCATGTTTACTATCAGTAACTAATATACAAACACTCCCAGGTCTTGTTGCACCTCCCCTTTTCCTAATCTAACAATATTCAGAAAAAGTCTGCCTTCCTGGTCTTGCCACCATAGTGGATAACCTCACATTTATCCACATTATACTGCATCTGCCATGCATCTACCCACTCACCCTGCAGCCTTAGAGTGTCCTCATCACAGCCCTCACTGCTGTCCAGCTTTGTGTCTTCCGCAAAATTGGAGATGTCACATTTAATTCCCTCATCTGAATCATTAATATATATTGTAAATAACTGTGGTTTCAGCACCGAGCCTTGCGGCATCCCATGAGTCACTGTCGGCCAATCTGAAAAGGACCCGTTAATTCCTACTCTTTTCATCCTGTCTGCCAACCAGTTTTCTATCCATGTCTATACCCTATCCCCAATACCATGTGCTCTAACCAATGCATCAGGCCTTGGGAATTTATCTGCCTTCAGTCCCAACAGTATACCTAAAACCATTTCTTGTCTAATATGAATTCCCTTCATTTCCTCCGTCCGACCCACCAGTTCTTCGGTCCCCTAGTATTCCAGGTAGATTGTTTGTCTCTTCCTTAGTGGAGACACAACCAAAGTATTGGTTTAACTGTTCTGTCCTTTATTTGTTTCCCATTATAAATCCACCTGTCTCTTGTGTGGGACCTTGTCAAAGGCTTCTTGAAAGTGCAGATACACCACAACCACTGGCTCTCCCTTATCCATTCTACTTGTTACATCTTCACATATTTCTACAAGAATAGTCAAGCATGATTTCCCCTTCATAAATCCATGCTAAATTTGACAAATCTCGTCACTGCTTTCCAAATGCGCTGCTATAACATATTTAACAATCAACTCAAGCATCTTCCTCACTATCGTTGTAAGGCTAACTGATCTATGATCCCCAGTTTTCTCTCTTAATTCCCCGCTACCTTTCAGTCCACAGGAACTGATACAGAGTTGAGAGAACATGGGAAAGTGATCACCAATGCTTGGGAATTTATCTGCCTTCAGTCCCAACAGTATACCTAAAACCATTTCTTGTCTAATATGAATTCCCTGCATTTCCTCCGTCCGACCCACCAGATCTTCGGTCCCCTAGTATTCCAGGTAGATTGTTTGTCTCTTCCTTAGTGAAGACACAACCAAAGTATTGGTTTAACTGTTCTGTCCTTTATTTGTTTCCCATTATAAATCCACCTGTCTCTGATTGTGAGGGACCTACATTTGTCTTCAATAATCTTTTCCTTTTTACATATCCCAAGGTGCTGGAGTACCGCAGTGGGTCAGGCAGCATTCCTGCAGAACGTGGATAGGGGTCATACAGCTGTTCAAGGATCAGATGAGTTGCATACAAAATAAATGTGAAATTAAAACAGAAACTGCTGGAAATGCTTAAAACATCAATCATCATCATAAAGAGAAATGTGGTTTATGATTTCCAGAATTGGTTTCAAAATCATTGTTCTTTAACTTCCTGTTCATTTCAAAGTACCAGTGCAAGTAATTTTCATGTATAACTCATAGAAACAATACATATGTTTTTATATTATGGATATTATAATCAAGATATAAAGCATGAAATCAAGAAAATATTCAGCATGGAAACAGGTCATTATTCTTGTGCCTTTGGAAATGGCTTGTAGTGTAATATAGACTCTTTGAAGAAGGGATCTGACTCAAAATGTCACCAATACATGTCTTCCACAAATGCTACTTTACCCCTCTGAGGTTGTCACGGAATCAGGCCCGTCGGCCCAACTTGCCCACACTGGCCTACATTAATGCCACTTCCCATATTTATCCATGTAAATATTTCTTAACGTTGCAATTGTTCCTGCCTCAACGATCTCCTACGGCAGGTAGACAGAAAATGCTGGAGTAACTCAGCGGGACAAGGCAACATCTCTGGAGAGAAGGACTGATCCTCAGTCTGAAGAAGGGTCTCGACCCGAAACATCACCCATTCCTTCTCTCCAGATATGCTGCTTGTCCCTCTGAGTTAGTCCAGCATTTTGTGTCTTCCTTTGATTTAAACCAGCATCTGGATTTCTTTCCTACGCATATCTCCTATGGCAGCACGTTCCATATACGCACCACGCTTCATATAAAAAGTTACTCCCCATGTTCCTATTAGATATTTCCCTCCTCACCTTAAACCTATGTCCCCTGGTTCTCAGTTCCCCTACTCTGTGCAAGACACTCTGTGCATTTACCTGATTTATTTCTCTCACGATTTTGTACACCTCTAAAAGATCATTCGTTGTCCTCCTGCGCTCCAAGTCATCGAGTCAACCACTCTATATAGATCAGGGTGGGTGACATTTTGAGTCAAGATCCACAAAATACTAGAAACATGAAGTTATAGTGACGAGTGGAAAATCTTGCGGGATATGAAAAGATTGAGGCGGTGGGGGGGGGGGGGGGGGGGGGGGGGGGGGGGGGGTGGTCAGTCTCAATCTCAGTCTACCCACGACAGAAGGGGGAAGAGTTGTAAAGTTCAGGGGAAATTTTGACCAGAGAGATTTTAGACTGAGAGTGATGGAAGATGGAAACTGGAGGTATAGAAAAGGTATAAAGAACATGGCTTTGTTTTCCCCTTGCTGTAGTGAGGGGTGAATAGAATCTGAACGCCTTAAAAAATCCCCGTCTAATCATTAGATCTATGATTTCCAACATTGAAATCATTCTGCAATTATAGAAAATTAAACATTCATAAAATGGAATTTTACTAATTGGCTTTGAGAATCCCGGTATCTAGGAACATCCCACCTGAGATACTGAGAACGAACCGACATCTACGTTAGTCAAATCTACATTAGTCTTTGAATGGAGTAGAAAGTGAAAGGTTCAGCTGCAGTCAGCTCACAACGAAATTAAAGATTCCCTCAAAGAATTGCGGTGAGAAGCAAAAGGGGTTTGTTTTTCAAACGTCAAAGGAATATCCTGCTGTACACCTTAAAATGTTTACTTCGTTGCCACCTTCTCCGAGCTAACAATCATCTATTCTACATTCTCCCTTCATGCCTCATTTTCACACCTTACCCTTCCGTATCTCGCTCTCACCTGACTCTCAGTCTGAAGAAGGGTCTCGATCCGAAACTTCACCCATTCCTTCTATCCGGAGATGCTGCCTGGCCCTCTGAGTTACTCCAACTTTCTATCTTGGGTTCTATGACATCTATTGATCACTATTCGATTTAGAAATGAGTGTGATATTGTCCCCTCCCGGCCGTTCTCACTGGTCCATGGCCGCGCTGATGTCGCTCTGTGTTGTGTGCAGGCCCCGGACACGCTCCGTGCTGTCTACCAAGTGTTGCGTCAATTCAGCAAGATCTACAGCATGAACCTGGCCTCGGTCACATGGCCCCGGGACAAGGTGGAGAGTCTCAGGCTTCTCCTGGATGGGCAGATCAGAGAGCTGGAAAAGTGTGTGAGGAACCCTGGCTCCGAGACCCGGCCACGGAGAAGCGCCGCGATTCACTACTACTTCAGGAAACTCGGCAAGTTTCTTAAACGGAAGGTGAGACGGTTGAATCTTATCATCTGACGACCCGCGGCCAATTATTTCACTCAATCTAAATCTATTCATTCTCTGATGCGTGATTCCGAACGTTCCTCTTTTGCAGAGATTCAGCGCCTGCGCCTGGGAAGTAACCCGCGCCGAGACCAGGGCGTGTTTCCAACAGTTGCCTCATGTAATGGCAAGAATCAACGCGGCGAACTGAAGATGTCACCAATATATATATTTAACCAGATTTATGTTTTTTATTTACATAGCTGAAAAGATAACCTATTTTTATAATATTAACATGCAAACATTTACTGTGAGCATTTATTTTGTTTTTGACGAAGTTTCCTTGAAGTTACCAAAACACATTGAACCAGATTTATGTTATTTATTCACAGTCGGAAATGACACCTATTTTATAATATTAACACGTAAAAATATACTGTCATTATTTATTTTATTTTGAGCACGTTTGCTGGAGTCTGGTGGTCACTATGCAGTGAATTTACACTCTAATATAATTTATAGACTATTTATTTAAAACTGGTGTTTTTAATTGAAGCGAGGTAATAAAGATTTTGTACTTGGACCACTTTTCAAACTCTTATTTATAGAAACGTCTTTGTGCCTCTTGTCCGTCTGTGAATGTTGAAATTAGTAAACCCTTGGTCGACCAAAGTAACGCGACCCTAGGCAATCAATCGGAAATACTCCCAAAAGAACTCCACTGAACACCACTTGCGGTCCCGTCCTTATTTTATTTTATACTTTACTTTAGACTTTATAGATACAGCGCGGAAATAGGCCCTTCAGCGCAGCGAGTTCGCGCTGGCCACCCCGCACTGCCCAACACACATGAGCTACTTTCTCCCTTGTCATGTTGTATCTGATGATACTGCTGTGAGCAACCTGGATGTTCTTATGAATTAAATATACAATATAATGGCCTGTTTTAATTTTGATGAATGTTGTAAATATGAATAAATTTAGAATTAAGAGATACAGCGCTGAAACAGGCCCTTCGGCCCACTGAGTCCGCGCCGATTCCCGCACACGAACACTATCCACAACACTAGCGACAATTTACAATTTTTAAAGAAACCTTTACGTCTTTGGAGTGTTGAAGACTCGGAGAAACCCCACGCGTTCACAGGGAGAACACACAAACCTGTGACCGCGTACGTTTCCCCCGGGTTCTCTCGTTTTCTCCTACAACCCAACAACATACGGGTTTGGAGTTTAATTGGATTAAAACAGTTGTAAAACTATATGGCACCGGAGGCGGTCGGTGTTCGCTGTGATAGCGCCCTTCCATACTTTATGGAGGGCGAAGAGACCAACAAACAAGCAATGGGTGTGTAAGAAAGAACTGCAAATGCTGGTGAAGGCTGACACAAAATGCTGCAGTAACTCAGCGGGTGAGGCAGCATCTGTGGACAGAAGGAATAGAAATCTCGACGTTTCGGTCGAGACCCTTCTTCAGACTGATGTCAGGGGAGGGGGGCGGGATAAAATGTCGGGGGAGACAGTAAGACCAGTGGTGAAGTAAGTTCCTCCAATTTGCGCCGGGCCTCATTCTGACAATGGAGGAGGCCCAGGACAGAAAATTCATAGTAGGAATAGGAGGGGGAGTTGAAGTGCTGGGCCACCGGGAGATCAGGTTAAGACGGACTGAGCGGAGGTGATCAGCGAAACGATCGCCGAGCCAGCGCTTGGGGGAGGTAAAGGCACAGGTGTCCTGCGGTTGCAGGGGCAAGTACCTGGGGAAGCGGTGGTTTGGGTGGGAAGGGATAAGGTGACCAGGAAGTTGCGGAGGAAACGGTCTCTGTGGAAAGCAGAAAGGAGTGGAGATGGGAAGATGTGGCCAGTAGTGGGACCCCATTGGAGGTGGCGGATATGTTGGAGCATTATATGCTGTAAATCCTGTGGTATGGTACGATGAACCTGGTAATGGGGGAGATGTTGGCCATGTTTAATTTAATACCTCCTAGTGTGTAGGGAGTGGATGCGAAAGTGGGATTATATAGAACTAGTGTGAACCGGGTGATCGATGGTCAGTGTGGCCTCGGTGGGCCTCGGTGGGCCGAAGTGCCTGTTTCCATGCTGCATCTATCCATCAAATAAAACTGCAAGTTCCCGCACCTAATGGATGGGTGTATGCGATTGATTTTGTTCAGATGATTGTGGCCCCAGCTAGCTTCTGAGAAAGACAAGGCGTGATGCGAACTATAGATGTTGGTTTAACCCAAGTTTAACACAACACATCTCCCTCTGGTGAGTCAGCTGCGCCGGGCATGAACACTCTGGAGTTTAGGAGCTGCCTTCTCGCACTCTTTAGGAGGCCGCACGGCTTGCAGCGGGGAAGAAGGCGATACTGTAGTCGGCTTCAACTGTACAAAGTCTGAGGGGATCGTGAGATCCTGTCTCAATTGTCACCCCACTTGCTTCCGCATCCGATAAATCCTCCTTCGCCATTTCTGTCTGCTCCAATGTTATTCCAAACTAATCGCAACATCCCATCTCCACCACTTTCCACCTTCTGCAGAGATTGCTCCCTCCACAACTCCTTGGTTCGCCCCGTTCCCACTCAAACCAACTCCTCCCCAAGAAGTTTCCTTTATATCCGCAGGAGATCTGAAACCTGCCCTGATACTTCCTCCCACGACTCCATCCAGGGACGCCAGCAATCTTTCCAGGTGCACGACATAGGTTATGTTCAGCTCCTCTATCCTCATCTACTGTATCCCGTGTTTCTGATGTGGCTTCCTTCTCCCTTTCTCTGCGGCTGAAACCAGCCAGAGTGCATACTTGTCCCGAACCTGGAGAGGTCATCGAGCTGAAACATTAACGCCGTTTTCCCACCACAGAGACTGTCTGACCACCTGAGTGTTTCCAGCAGTAGTTGTTTTCAATAATGTCACATGGTTCAAGTTATAGTTCTACCAAAATAATTTCGGCAAAACTACGACCCGATTAGCTGATTACATATGTCTGCAATAATATGTATATACTGTATACACTCGCCATTTCACCCATTATTTTCTGAGCTTCTTCATTAAAATCTCCTACCAAATCACGACACCCCCGGGCCAAGAGTCCCGTCAGGAAAACTAGCAAAATGCGTCGTCTCCAGCCGTTCGCTAAAACCATCTTCTAACGATGGTTAGATGGTTAGGTGGCGTTCTGAAATCCGAGCAGCGGCTCGATTGGCGTTGAGGAGGGGAACCAGTATCCTCCCGAGCTGGAGCACCCTTCAATGGACTGATGAAATTGCTACCCTTCGATCTGATGGGCCCAATTTAAGGTGTACATCAGGATATTCCTCTGACGTTACCAAAACAAATACATTTTAGACAATAGGTGCAGGAGTAGGCCATTCGGCCCTTCGAGCCTGCACCGACATTCAATGTGACCATGGCTGATCATCCCCAATCAGTACCTCGTTCCTGCCTTCTCCCCATATCCCCTGACTCCGCTATCTTTAAGAGCCCTATCGAGCTCTCTCTTGAAAGCATCCAGAGAAACTGCCTCCACCGCCCTCTGAGGCAGAGAATTCCACAGACTCACAACCCTGGGGAGTTTTGGGGATAAGGCAGGCACGGGTTATTGATAGCCATGATCACAATGAATGTCGGTGCTGGTTCGAAGGGCCGAATGACCTCGTCCTGCACCTATTTTCTATGTTTCTAAGTAGCTCTCTGTGAGAAAAAGTGTTTCCTCGTCTCCGTTCTAAATGGCTTACCCCTTATCCTTAAACTGTGACCCCTGGTTCTGGACCACTAACGTGTCCAAACCCTTAACAATCTGATATGTTTCAATAAGATCCCCTCTCGTCCTTCTAAACTCCAGAGTGTACAAGCCCAGCCGCTCCATTCTCTCAGCATATGACAGGCCCGCCATCCCGGGAATTAATCTAGTAGACCCACGCTGCACACCCTCAATAGCAAGAATGTCCTTCCTCATATTAGGGGATCAAAACTGCACACAATACTCCAGGTGTGGTCTCACTAGGGCTCTATATAACTGCAGAAGGGCCTCTTTGCTCCTATACTTGACTCCTCTTGTTATAAAGACCAATATGCCATTCGCCCTCTTCACTTCCTGCTGTATGATGATGAACAAGGCCCCCAGATCCCGTTGTACTTCCCCTTTTCCCAACTTGACGCCATTTAGATAGTAATCTACCTTCCTGTTTTTGATACCAAAGTGGAAAACCTCACATTTATCCACATTAAACTTCATCTGCCATGCATATGCCCCCCCCCCCCCCAACCTGTCCAACTCACCCTGCATTCTCATAGCATCATCCTCACAGTTCACACTGTCATCCAACTTTGTGTCATCTGCAAATTTGCTAACGAATTTGATTCCCTTCATCCAAATCATTGATGTATATTGTAAATAGCTGAGGTCCCAGCACCGAGCCTTGCGGTACCCCACTAGTCAATGCCTGCCATTCTGAAAGGGACATGTTAATCCCTACTCTTTGTTTCCTGTCTGCCAACCAATGTTCTATCCATGTCAGTACTCTACCCCCAATACCTTGAGCCCCAATTTTTCCCACTAATCTCCTATGTGGGACCTTATCAAATGCGTTCTGAAAGTCCAGGTACACTACATCCACTAGCTTGCCCTTGTCTATTTTCCTAGTTACATATTCAAAAATTTCCAGAAGATTAGTCAAGCATCATTTCCCGTTCGTAAATCCATGCTGACTTGGACCGATTCTATTGCTGCTATCCAAATGTGCGGCTCTTTCATCTTTTGTAATTGACTCCAGCATCTTCCCCACCACCGATGTCAGGTTAACTGGTCTATAATTCCCTGTTTTCTCTCTCCCGCCTTTCTTCAAATATGGGATAACATTAACTACCCTCAAATCCACAGGAACTGACCCTGAATCTATAGAACATTGGAAAATTATCACCCATGCATCCACGACTTTTAGAGCCACTTCCTTAAGTACCCTGTGATGCAGACCATCAGGCCCTGGGGATTTATCAGCCTTCAGTCCCACCAGTCTACCCAACACCATTTCCTGCCTAATGTGGATTTCCGTCAATTCCTCCGTCACCCCAGATCCTCTGGCCACTACTATATCAGGAAGATTGTTTGTGTCTTCCTTAGTGAACCACATAGTTGCCTTTCATGCTAAGGTATCACTTTCTGCCTAATTCAAAGCGTGAATTGCCTCTAACCAAGAGATATGAAGAACTGCAGATGCTGGATTTTTGGACAAAGCAGTCAGGCAGAATCTTGGGAAGGACGCATTTCATATAGGGCCCTAGTGAGACAACACCTGGAGTATTCTGTGTAGATTTGGTCCCCTAGTGTTAAGAAGGACATTCTTGCTATTGAGGGAGTGCAGCGCAAGTTTACAAGGTTAATACCCGGGATGGTGGGACTGTCATATGATGAGAGAATGGAGCGCTGGGCTTGCACACTCTGGAGTTTAGAAGGATGAGAGGCAATCTTATTGAAACATATGAGATTATTAAAGGTTTGCACACGCTAGAGGCAGGAAACATGTTCCCGATGTAGGGGAAGTCCAGAAACAGGGGCCACCATTTAAGAATATGGGGGTAAGTCATTTAGATCAGAGACGAGGAAACACTATTTCTCACAGAGAGTTGTGAGTGTGTGAAATTCTCTGCCCCAGAGGGTGGTCGAGGCCAGTTCTCTGGATTCGTTCAAGAGAGAGCTAGATAGGGCTTTTAAAAATAGGGGATATAGGGGGAAGGCAGCAACGGGGTACTGATTGGGGATGATCAGCCATGATCACATTGAATGGCGGTGCTGGCTGGAAGGGCCAAATGGCCTACTCTTGCACCTATTGTCCATTGACTACAATCGCTCCCTACCATTTTCTTCAATGGCCCTATCGTGGTAGGGGCCATCTGCCTTGCCAGGCAACCGAGGGGAGACTGCCATGCGCGGAACAGCCCATGCCAACAAAACTGTAATGTCTCAGCTGGTCCATATGATACATGGGGAATGATACATATATTGGCCGTGTATGGCACCCCATGGGAGATTTGAAACATAGAAAAATAGGTGCAGGAGTAGGCTATTCGGCCCTTGGAGCCAGCACCACCATTCAATATGATCATAGCTTACAATCTAAAATCAATACCCCATTCTTGCTCCCCCCCCCCCCCCCCCCCCCCCCCCCCCCCCCCCCCCCATGTCCCTTGATTCCTTTAGTCCAAAGAGCTAAATCTAACTCTCTCTTGAATACATCCGGTGAATTGGCCTCCACTGCCTTCTGTGGCAGAGAATTCCACAGATTCACAACTCTCCGGGTAAAAAAGTATTTCCTCATCTCAATCCTAAATGGCCTACCCCTTATTCTTATGTATACAAAAATGCTGGAGAAACTCAGCGGGTGACGCAGCATCTATGGAGCGAAGGAAATAGGCAATGTTTCAGGCCACCTCCCTTATTCTTACCCCAAGTCCTGGACACCCCCAACATTGGGAATGTTTTTCCTACATTGATCCTGTCCAATCCTGTCCAATCCAATTCCCTCTCATCTTTGTAAATTCCGGTGAATACAAGCCAACTCAATCCATTATTTCATCATATGTTAGTCCCGCCACCCAGGGAATTAACCTGGTGAACCTCCGCTGCATTCCCTCAATAGCAAGAATGTCCTTCCTCAAATTAGAATCCGTCTCACAAGGGGTCCCACTTTGCAGATAACAAAGTACAATGGCGGGCAGCAGATAGTGGGGTGCAGTGGACTCTCCACATCCCACTGGGATGATGGAGCATGAATGGTCTACTAAAAGAGCAGATACGTACATTAACTCCCTCCCTCATGCTCAAGGGGTGGGACCTTGTGTTACAGCAAGCAGTAAACAACTTGAACCAACGACCTGTGGCCAGAGGTACTTGTGGCATCATAGCGAGAGAATGTTGCACATATACCGGATGCTAGTCAAAACATTACGGACCTGGTGGTCCACATGTGACGACAGGTTAAGGCCTTGAATAAAATTGGGAAACAATTGCATGATGAGGCCAGGGAGAGCGCGTGGTGGAATTTGTGGTCTTGGAGGTTCTGAAGCCGGTGTGGTAAGTTCCAAACTTATGGCTGACCTTTAAATTCACAATCCAGAATTTTCTCTTCTGAGACTTAGACCTTAGCCCTTGTGTGACTCCAGCTGTTGTGTTTGGGTAAGTAGTTGAATCCTGTTTCTGACAGCCATCTCTCTCCTATTCCTTCTGTTCTCGTCCATAAGACTGTTTTTCTGTTGAGGTTCAAACCCAGCTTAGCCATCTTCATTTAGAAACAAAGAACAGTAGATGCTGGTTTATACATAGAAACTTAGAAACATGGAAAAATAGGAGTAGGCCATTTGTCCCATTGAGCCAGCAACATCATTCAATATGATCACGGCTGATCATCAAAAATCAGTACTCCGTTCCTGCTTTTTCCACATATCCCTTGATTCCTTTAGCCCTAAGTGCAAAATCTAACTCTCTCTTGAAAACATCCAGCGAATTGGTCCTCCACTGCCCCATGTGGCAGAGAATTCCACAGATTCACAATTCTCTGGGTGAAGAAGTTATTCCTCATCTCAGTCCTAAATGGCCTACCCCTTATTATTAAACTGCGACCCCTGCTTCTGGACTCCCCAACATCGGGAAATTTTTTCCTGCATCTAGCCTGCCCAATCCTTTAAGAATTTTACATGTTTCTATAAGATGCCCTCTCATCCTTCTAAATTCCAGTAAATGCAACCCCAGCTGACCCATTCTTTCATCACATGTCAGTCCCGCCATCCCGGGAATTAACCTGGTGAATCTACACTGCACCCCCTCAATCGCAATATTGTCCTTCCTCAAATTAGAAGACCAAAATTGCACAGAATACTCCAGGTGTGGTCTCACCAGGGCGCTGTACAACTGCAGTAGGACCTCCTTGCTCCAAAACTCAAATCATTTTCCAATGATGGCCATTAGCTTTCTTCACTGCCTGCTGTACCTGCATGTTTACTATCAGTAACTAATATACAAACACACCCAGGTCTTGTTGCACCTCCCCTTTTCCTAATCTAACACCATTCAGAAAAAATCTGCCTTCCTCGTCTTGCCACCATAGTGGATACCCTCACATTTATCCACATTATACTGCATCTGCCATGCATCTACCCACTCACTCTTCAGCCTTAGAGTGTCCTCATCACAGCCCACACTGCTGTCCAGCTTTGTGTCTTCCGCAAAATTGGAGATGTCACATTTAATTCCCTCATCTGAATCATTAATATATATTGTAAATAACTGAGATCCCAGCACGAGCCTTGCGGCATCCCACGAGTCACTGTCGGCCAATCTGAAAAGGACCCGTTAATTCCTACTCTTTGCTTCCTGTCTGCCAACCAGTTTTCTATCTATGTCAATACCCTATCCCCAATACCATGTGCTCTAATTTTGCACACTAACCTCTTGTGTGGGACCTTGTCAAAGGTTTCTTGAAAGTGCGGATACACCACAACCACTGGCTCTCCCTTATCCATTCTACTTGTTACATCCTCCCATAAATCTACAAGAATAGTCAAGCATGATTTCCCCTTCACAAATCCATGCTAAATTTGACAAATCTTGTCACTGCTTTCCAAATGCGCTGCTTTAACATTTAGATTTAACATCTTTAACATTCGACTCAAGCATCTTCCTCACTATCGTTGTAAGGCTAACTGATCTATAATTCCTCGTGTTCTCTCTTAATTCCCCGCTACCCATCAGTCCACAGGAACTGGTACAGAGTTGAGAGAACATGGGAAAGTGATCACCAATGCATCAGGCCTTGGGAATTTATCTGCCTTCAGTCCCAACAGTATACCTAGAACCATTTATTGTCTAATATGAATTCCCTTCATTTCCTCCGTCCGACCCACCAGATCTTCGGTCCCCTAGTATTCCAGGTAGATTGTTTGTCTCTTCCTTAGTGGAGACACAACCAAAGTATTGGTTTAACTGTTCTGTCCTTTATTTGTTTCCCATTATAAATCCACCTGTCTCTGATTGTGAGGGACCTACATTTGTCTTCAATAATCTTTTCCTTTTTACATATCCCAAGGTGCTGGAGTACCGCAGTGGGTCAGGCAGCATCCCTGCAGAACGTGGATGGGGGACATACAGCTGTTCAAGGATCAGATGAGTTGCATACAAAATAAATGTGAAATTAAAACAGAAACTGCTGGAAATGCTTAAAACATCAATCATCATCATAAAGAGAAATGTGGTTTATGATTTCCAGAATTGGTTTCAAAACCATTGTTCTTTAACTTCCTGTCCATTTCAAAGTACCAGTGCAAGTAATTTTCATGTATAACTCATAGAAACAATACATATGTTTTTATATTATGGATATTATAATCAAGATATAAAGCATGAAATCAAGAAAATATTCAGCATGGAAACAGGTCATTATTCTTGTGCCTTTGGAAATGGCTTGTAGTGTAATATAGACTCTTTGAAGAAGGGATCTGACTCAAAATGTCACCAATACATGTCTTCCACAAATGCTACTTTACCCCGCTGAGGTTGTCATGGAATCAGGCCCGTCGGCCCAACTTGCCCAAACTGGCCTACACTAATCCCACTTCCCATATTTATCCATGTAAATATTTCTTAACGTTGCAATTGTTCCTGCCTCAACGATCTCCTACGGCAGGTAGACAGAAAATGCTGGAGTAACTCAGCGGGACAAGGCAACATCTCTGGAGAGAAGGACTGATCCTCAGTCTGAAGAAGGGTCTCGACCCGAAACATCACCCATTCCTTCTCTCCAGATATGCTGCTTGTCCCTCTGAGTTAGTCCGGCATTCTGTGTCTTCCTTTGCTTTAAAACAGCATCTGGATTTCTTTCCTACGCATATCTCCTATGGCAGCACGTTCCATATACTCACCACGCTTCATATAAAAAGTTACTCCCCATGTTCCTATTAGATATTTCCCTCCTCACCTTAAAACTATGTCCTCTGGTTCTCAGTTCCCCTACTCTGTGCAAGACACTCTGTGCATTTACCTGATGTATTTCTCTCACGATTTTGTACACCTCTAAAAGATCATTCCTTGTCCTCCTGCGCTCCAAGTCATCGAGTCAACCACTCTATATAGATCAGGGTGGGTGACATTTTGAGTCAAGATCCACAAAATACAAGAAACATGAAGTTATAGTGACGAGTGGAAAATCGTGCGGGACATGAAAAGATTGAGGCGGTGGGGGGGGGGGGGGGGGGGGGGGGGGTGGGGGGGGGGTCAGTCTCAATCTCAGTCTACCCACGACAGAAGGGGGAAGAGTTGTAAAGCTCAGGGGAAATTTTGGCCAGAGAGATTTCAGACTGAGAGTCATGGAAGATGGAAACTGGAGGTATAGAAAAGGTATAAAGAACATGGCTTTGTTTTCCCCTTGCTGTAGTGAGGGGTGAATAGAATCTGAACGTCTTAAAAAATCCCCGTCTAATCATTAGACCTATGATTTCCAACATTGAATTCATTCTGCAATTATAGAAAATTAAACATTCATAAAATGGAATTTTACTAATTGGCTTTGAGAATCCCGGTATCTAGGAACATCCCACCTGAGATACTGAGAACCAACCGACGTCTACGTTAGTCAAATCTACATTAGTCTTTGAATGGAGTAGAAAGTGAAAGGATCAACTGCAGTCAGCTCACAACGAAATTAAAGATTCCCTCAAAGAATTGCGGTGAGAAGCAAAAAGGATTTGTTTTTCAAACGTCAAAGGAATATCCTGCTGTACACCTTAAAATGGGCCCATCGCCTCGAGAGAGGCTATCATTTCAATCCAAAAGCAAAGCAGGTCATCTCGGACAGATATTGCATTCCGACCTGAATCCCGGACTCGCCACTGCTCAGATTCCAGACTGCCGACTGTCCCTAGGTTGATTTGAACATGTCCTTGGCGAACGCATGGAGACTCTGTGTTTTACCAGTGTTGTTGGCGGGGGTCCTGGCGCAGGGCTGCCGGGGTCCGCATGAGCAGGAGGACATTAATCAGCAAGCTCAGATTGTGCTGAAGGAAATGGTAAGTGGAAATAGAGAATCACGTTGTAGCATTAAAGTGAGTGAAGTGTGAACATTCGTGTGATGTTGTTAGACCCTGGTGGAACTCTCAGTGGGTCAGGCGGCCTCTGTAGCGCGACAAGAAGTGTTTCAGCTCGACGACCTCTTCACAGCTGAGAAGTCTGCAATGAAGCGAGACTCAAGCTGCAGAGAAAGGGGAAATGATCAGAGAGTAGGGGACGGACACTAAATGCTGGAATAACTCAGCGGGACAAGCAACATATCTGGAGCGAAGGGATTGGTGACATTTCGGGTCCTGACCTTTCTTCAGACTAAGAGTTAGGGGAGAATGAAACTGATATGGAAGGGCAGATGCTGACCAAGGAAGTTTAGACTGGTTCATTGTTGGCCGAGGGAAAGGTGCCAACGAGGGATACAACCAGTAAAATTAATTAGGAGGACAGTGAAACTA
This sequence comes from Raja brachyura, assembly GCA_963514005.1. Next base: position 31,537,678 of record OY740812.1, read on the forward strand.
GTCGGAGAACCAGGGTGGGACAGGATTGTCGCTGTGTCAGCGCGAGCCGTGGTTGCCCGATAACAAGGTTCCTTCCTACACAATGTTGTTAGACATAATGTTGCTGTGTGTGAACTGTGTGCTGGAGCCGGACTTGACCGCTTCCCCTGTTGTAGGGAGCCCCCCTGACGCGGCGGTGCGCAGCTGAAAAGACATCATTGGAAGTCAGGACATTGAACTTGTCCAAACTCATGGAGAGAGGACGGGTGAGTGTACATTTATAAACGCCGTTTCATGTATCAGTGAATGTGCCCAGGGACAATGAACGTCCGGGTCGCATGTACATTTAATCAGGGACGCGGTGGTTTAAGTATAATCACATTATGTTGCCCATTTTAATAAATACCCACAACTACTGGGGTTTCAACGAACGCAGCAGTTCTGGGCAGAGCGATGTCATATCCTTTGATTGAAAGAGTCACTGCTAAAGTAAAACATGACACAAAATGCTGGAGTATCTCAGTGGGTCAGGCAGCATCTCTGGAGAAAAAGAACAGGTGACGTTTCGGGTCGAGACCCTTCTTCCGACGGGTCAGATTCTATCAGAAGAATGGTATCGACCCGAAACGTCACCTATTCCTACTCTCCACAGATCAGATGCTTCCTGACCCAGCATCTGCAGTTCCTTCCTACACAAAGTAAGCCGTGAGTTGTACAGGAAAGAACTGCAGATGCTGGTTGAAATCGAAGGTAGATCACAAAATACTGGAATAACTCAGCGAGATAGGCAGCATCCTTGGAGAGTGGGAATGGGTGACGTTTCGGGTCGAGACCCTTCTTCAAACTGATCTCACCGAGGTTTTCACGCCGTAAAGCTGCCAACAGAAATGTTTGTACAAGGTTTTCAAGACAACTTTTGCAAACATGCATAATCTATTGATTATTCTGTAACTTCAAGTAACCCTTGTTTTCCCCCCTCCCTCTATCCCCGTCCCTTCCTCGTTCTCCGACCACTCTGACTGTCCCCAGGTTGGATTTAATCAATGTTTACTTCGTTGTCACCTTCTCCGAGCTAACAATCATCTATTCTACATTTTACTTTGATGCCTCATTTTCACACCTTACCCTTCCTTATCTTTGTATCTCCCTCTCCCCTGACTCTCAGTCTGAAGAAGGGTCTCGATCCGAAACTTCACCCATTCCTTCTATCCGGAGATGCTGCCTGGCTCTCTGAGTTACTCCAACTTTCTATCTTGGGTTCTATGACATCTATTGATCACTATTCGATTTAGAAATGAGTGTGATATTGTCCCCTCCCGGCCGTTCTCACTGGTCCATGGCCGCGCTGATGTCGCTCTGTGTTGTGTGCAGGCCCCGGACACGCTCCGTGTTGTCTACCAAGTGTTGCGTCAATTCAGCAAGATCTACAGCATGAACCTGGCCTCGGTCACATGGCCCCGGGACAAGGTGGAGAGTCTCAGGCTTCTCCTGGATGGGCAGATCAGAGAGCTGGAAAAGTGTGTGAGGAACCCTGGCTCCGAGACCCGGCCACGGAGAAGCGCCGCGATTCACTACTACTTCAGGAAACTCGGCAAGTTTCTTAAACGGAAGGTGAGACGGTTGAATCTTATCATCTGACGACCCGCGGCCAATTATTTCACTCAATCTAAATCTATTCATTCTCTGATGCGTGATTCCGAACGTTCCTCTTTTGCAGAGATTCAGCGCCTGCGCCTGGGAAGTAACCCGCGCCGAGACCAGGGCGTGTTTCCAACAGTTGCCTCATGTGATGGCAAGAATCAACGCGGCGAACTGAAGATGTCACCAATATACATTTAACCAGATTTATGTTTTTTATTTACATAGCTGAAAAGATAACCTATTTTTATAATATTAACATGCAAACATTTACTGTAAGCATTTATTTTGTTTTTGACGAAGTTTCCTTGAAGTTACCAATATACATTGAACCAGATTTATGTTATTTATTCACAGTTTAGTCGGAAATGACACCTATTTTATAATATTAACACGTAAAAATATACTGTTATTATTTATTTTATTTTGAGCACGTTTGCTGGAGTCTGGTGGTCACTATGCAGTGAATTTACACTCTAATATAATTTATAGACTATTTATTTAAAACTGGTGTTTTTAATTGAAGCGAGGTAATAAAGATTTTGTACTTGGACCACTTTTCAAACTCTTATTTATAGAAACGTCTTTGTGCCTCTTGTCCGTCTGTGAATGTTGAAATTAGTAAACCCTTGGTCGACAAAAGTAACGCGACCCTCGGCATTCAATCGGAAATACTCCCAAAGGAACTCCACTGAACACCACTTGCGGTCCCGTCCTTATTTTATTTTATACTTTACTTTAGACTTTATAGATACAGCGCGGAAATAGGCCCTTCAGCGCAGCGAGTTCGCGCTGGCCACCCCGCACTGCCCAACACACATGAGCTACTTTCTCCCTTGTCATGTTGTATCTGATGATACTGCTGTGAGCAACCTGGATGTTCTTATGAATTAAATACACAATATAATGGCCTGTTTTAATTTTGATAAATGCTTTAAATATGAATAAATTTAGAATTAAGAGATACAGCGCTGAAACAGGCCCTTCGGCCCACTGAGTCCGCGCCGATACCCGCACACGAACACTATCCACAACACTAGCGACAATTTACAATTTTTAAAGAAACCTTTACGTCTTTGGAGTGTTGAAGACCCGGAGAAACCCCACGCGTTCACAGGGAGAACACACAAACCTGTGACCGCGTACGTTTCCCCCGGGTTCTCTCGTTTTCTCCTACAACCCAACAACATACGGGTTTGGAGTTTAATTGGATTAAAACAGTTGTAAAACTATATGGCACCGGAGGCGGTCGGTGTTCGCTGTGATAGCGCACTTCCATACTTTATGGAGGGCGAAGAGACCAACAAACAAGCAATGGGTGTGTAAGAAAGAACTGCTAATGCTGGTGAAGGCTGACACAAAATGCTGCAGTAACTCAGCGGGTGAGGCAGCATCTGTGGCCAGAAGGAATAGGCGACGTTTCGGTCGAGACCCTTCTTCAGACTGATGTCAGGGGAGGGGGGCGGGATAAAATGTCGGGGGAGACAGTAAGACCCGTGGTGAAGTAAGTTCCTCCAATTTGCGCCGGGCCTCATTCTGACAATGGAGGAGGCCCAGGACAGAAAAGTCATAGTAGGAATAGGAGGGGCAGTTGAAGTGCTGGGCCACCGGGAGATCAGGTTAAGACGGACTGAGCGGAGGTGATCAGCGAAACGATCGCCGAGCCAGCGCTTGGGGGAGGTAAAGGGACAGGTGTCCTGCGGTTGCAGGGAAAAGTACCTGGGGAAGCGGTGGTTTGGGTGGGAAGGGATAAGGTGACCAGGAAATTGCTGAGGAAACGGTCTCTATGGAAAGCAGAAAGGAGTGGAGATGGGAAGATGTGGCCAGTAGTGGGATCCCATTGGAGGTGGCGGATATATTGGGGGATTATATGCTGTAAATCCTGTGGTATGGTACGATGAATCTGGTAATGGGGGAGATGTTGGCCATGTTTAATTTAATACCTCCTAGTGTGTAGGGAGTGGATGCGAAAGTGGGATTATATAGAACTAGTGTGAACCGGGTGATGGATGGTCAGTGTGGCCTCGGTGGGCCGAAGTGCCTGTTTCCATGCTGCATCTTTCCATCAAATAAAACTGCAAGTTCCCGCATCTTATGGATGGGTGTATGCGATTGATTTTGTTCAGATGATTGTGGCCCCAGCAAGCTTCTGAGAAAGACAAGGCGTGATGCGAACTGTAGATGTTGGTTTAACCCAAGTTTAACACAACACATCTCCCTCTGGTGTGTCAGCTGCGCCGGGCTTGAACACTCTGGACTTTAGGAGCTGCCTTCTCGCACTGTTTAGGAGGCCGCACGGCTTGCAGCGGGGAAGAAGGCGACACTGTAGTCGGCTTCAACTGTACAAAGTCTGAGGGGATTGTGAGATCCTGTCTCAATTGTCACCCCACCAGCTTCCGCATCCGATAAATCATCCTTCGACATTTCTGTCGGCTCCAATGTTATTCCAAACTAATCGCAACATCCCATCTCCACCACTTTCCACCTTCTGCAGAGATTGCCCCCTCCACAACTCCTTGGTTCGCCCCCCTTCCCACTCAAACCAACTCCTCCCCAAGAAGTTTCCTTTATATCCGCAGGAGATCTGAAACCTGCCCTGATACTTCCTCCCACGACCCCATCCAGGGACGCCAGCAATCTTTCCAGGTGCACGACATAGGTTATGTTCAGCCCCTCTATCCTCATCTACTGTATCCCGTGTTTCTGATGTGGCTTCCTTCTCCCTTTCTCTGCGGCTGAAACCAGCCAGAGTGCATACTTGTCCCGAACCTGGAGAGGTCATCGAGCTGAAACATTAACGCCGTTTCTCCCACCACAGAGGCTGCCTGACCACCTGAGTGTTTCCAGCAGTATTTGTTTTCAATAATGTCACATGGTTCAAGTTATAGTTCTACCAAGAGAATTTCACCAAATAAATATTTATGTGTAGGAAGGAACTGTAGGTGCCGCTTTGTTTTTCAATTTCGGCAAAACTACGACCCGATTAGCTGATTACATATGTCTGCAATAATATGTATATACTGTATACACTCGCCATTTCACCCAGTATTTCCTGAGCTTCTTCATTAAAATCTCCTACCAAATCATGACACCCCCGGGCCAAGAGTCCCGTCAGGAAAACTAGCAAAATGCGTCGTCTCCAGCCGTTCGCTAAAACCATCTTCTAACGATGGTTAAATGGTTAGGTGACGTTCTGAAATCCGAGCAGCGGCTCGATTGGCGTTGAGGAGGGGAACCAGTATCCTCCCGAGCTGGAGGACCCTTCAATGGACTGATGAGATTGCTACTCTTCGATCTGATGGGCCCAACTTAAGGTGTACCTCGGGATATTCCTCTGACGTTACAAAAGCAAATACATTTTAGACAATAGGTGCAGGTGTAGGCCATTCGAGCCTGCACCGACATTCAATGTGACCATGGCTGATCATCCCCAATCAGTACCTCGTTCCTGCTTTCTCCACATATCCCCTGACTCCGCTATCTTTAAGAGCCCTATCGAGCTCTCTCTTGAAAGCATTCAGAGAACCTGCCTCCACCGCCCTCTGAGGCAGAGAATTCCACAGACTCACAACTCTGGGGAGTTTTGGGGAGAAGGCTGGCACGGGTTATTGATAGCCATGATCACAATGAATGTCGGTGCTGGCTCAAAGGGCCGAATGGCCTCGTTCTGCACCTATTTTCTATGTTTCTATGTAGCTCTCTGTGAGAAAAAGTGTTTCCTCGTCTCCGTTCTAAATGGCTTACCCCTTATTCTTAAACTGTGACCCCTGGTTCTGGACTCCCCCAACATCGGGAACATGTTTCCTACCACTAACGTGTCCAACCCCTTAACAATCTGATATGTTTCAATAAGATCCCCTCTCGTCCTTCTAAACTCCAGAGTGTACAAGCCCAGCCGCTCCATTCTCTCAGCATATGACAGGCCCGGCATCCCGGGAATTAATCTAGTAAACACACGCTGCACGCCCTCAATAGCAAGAATGTCCTTCCTCAAATTAGGGGATCAAAACTGAACACATTACTCCAGGTGTGGTCTCACTAGGGCTCTATATAACTGCAGATGGGCTTCTTTGCTCTTATACTCGACTCCTCTTGTTATAAAGACAAATATGCCATTCGCCCTCTTCACTTCCTGCTGCACCTGTATGGTTACTTTCATAGAATGATGAAATCGTCACCCCAGATCCCGTTGTACTTCCCCTTTTCTCAACGACGCCACTTAGATAGTGATCTACCATCCTGTTTTTGATACCAAAGTGGATAACCTCACATTTATCCACATTAAACTTCATCTGCCATGCATATGCCACTCCCCCAACCTGTCCAACTCACCCTGCATTCTCATAGCATCCTCGTCACAGTTCACACTGTCACCCAGCTTTGTGTCATCTGCAAATTTGCTAATGTTACTTTGAATCCCTTCATCCAAATCATTGATGTATATTGTAAATAGCTGAGGTCCCAGCACCGAGCCTTGCGGTACCCCACTAGTCAATGCATGCCATTCTTAAAGGGTTAATCCCTACTCTTTGTTTCCTGTCTGCCAACCAATGTTCTATCCATGTCAGCACTCTACCCCCAATACCTTGAGCCCTAATTTTGCCCACTAATCTTCTATGTGGGACCTTATCAAATGCTTTCTGAAAGTCCAGGTACACTACATCCACTAGCTCGCCCTTGTCCATTTTCCTAGTTACATCTTCAAAAATTTCCAGAAGATTAGTCAAGCATCATTTCCCCTTCGTAAATCCATACTGACTCGGACCGATTCTATTGCTGCTATCCAAATGTGCGGCTCTTTCATCTTTTATAATTGACTCCAGCATCTTCCCCACCACCGATGTCAGGTTAACTGGTCTATAATTCCCCGTTTTCTCTCTCCCGCCTTTCTTCAAATATGGGATAACATTAACTACCCTCAAATCCACAGGAACTGACCCTGAATCTATAGAACATTGGAAAATTATCACCCATGCATCCACGACTTTTAGAGCCACTTCTTTAAGTACCCTGTGATGCAGACCATCAGGCCCTGGGGATTTATCAGCCTTCAGTCCCACCAGTCTACCCAACACCATTTCCTGCCTAATGTGGATTTCCGTCAGTTCCTCCGTCACCCCAGATCCTCTGGCCACTACTATATCAGGAAGATTGTTTGTGTCTTCCTTAGTGAACCACATAGTTGCCTTTCATGCTAAGGTATCACTTTCTGCCTAATTCAAAGCGTGAATTGCCTCTAACCAAGAGATATGAAGAACTGCAGATGCTGGATTTTTGGACAAAGCAGTCAGGCAGAATCTTGGGAAGGACGCATTTCATATAGGGCCCTAGTGAGACAACACCTGGAGTATTCTGTGTAGTTTTGGTCCCCTAGTGTTAAGAAGGACATTCTTGCTATTGAGGGAGTGCAGCGCAAGTTTACAAGGTTAATACCCGGGATGGTGGGACTGTCATATGATGAGAGAATGGAGCGCTGGGCTTGCACACTCTGGAGTTTAGAAGGATGAGAGGCAATCTTATTGAAACATATAAGATTATTAAAGGTTTGGACATGCTAGAGGCAGGAAACATGTTCCCGATGTAGGGGAAGTGCAGAAACAGGGGCCACCATTTAAGAATATGGGGGTAAGCCATTTAGATCAGAGACGAGGAAACACTTTTTCTCACAGAGAGTTGTGAGTCTGTGAAATTTTCTGCCTCAGAGGGTGGTCGAGGCCAGTTCTCTGGATTCTTTCAAGAGAGAGCTAGATAGGGCTTTTAAAAATAGGGGATATAGGGGGAAGGCAGCAACGGGGTACTGATTGGGGATGATCAGCCATGATCACATTGAATGGCGGTGCTGGCTCAAAGGGCCAAATGGCCTACTCTTGCACCTGTTGTCCATTGACTACTATCGGTCCCTACAATTTTCTTCAATGGCCCTATTGTGGCAGGGGCCATCTGCCTTGCCAGGCAACCGAGGGGAGACTGCCTATGCCGACAAAACTGTAATGTCTCAGCTGGTTCATATGATACATGGGAATGATACATATATTGGCTGTGTATGGCACCCCATGGGAGATTTGAAACAGAGAAAAATAGGTGCAGGAGTAGTCTATTCGGCCCTTCGAGCCAGCACCACCATTCAATATGATCATAGCTTACAATCTAAAATCAGTACCCCATTCTTGCTTTTCCCCCCCATGTCCCTTGATTCCTTTAGTCCAAAGAGCTAAATCTAACTCTCTTGAATACATCCGGTGAATTGGCCTCCACTGCCTTCTGTGGCAGAGAATTCCACAGGTTCACAACTCTCTGGGTAAAAAAGTATTTCCTCATCTCAATCCTAAATGGCCTACCCCTTATTCTTACGTATACAAAAATGCTGGAGAATCTCAGGAGGTGACGCAGCATCTATGGAGCAAAGGAAATAGGCAATGTTTCAGGCCACCTCCCTTATTCTTACCCCAAGTCCTGAACACCCCCAACATTGGGAAGGTTTTTCCTACATTGATCCTGTCCAATCCTTTAAGATTCCCTCTCATCTTTGTAAATTCCAGTGAATACAAGCCAACTCAATCCATTATTTCATCATATGTTAGTCCCGCCACCCAGGGAATTAACCTGGTGAACCTACGCTGCACTCCCTCAATAGCAAGAATGTCCTTCCTCAAATTAGAATCCGTCTCACAAGGGGTCCCACTTTGCAGATAACAAAGTACAATGGCGGGCAGTAGATAGTGGGGTGCAGTGGACTCTCCACATCCCACTGGGCTGATGGAGCATGAATGGTCTACTAAAAGAGCAGATACGTACATTAACTCCCTCCCACATGCTCAAGGGGTGGGACCTTGTGTTACAGCAAGCAGTAAACAACTTGAACCAACGACCTGTGGCAGGGGGTACTTGTGGCATCATAGCGAGAGAATGTTGCACATATACCGGATGCTGGTGAAAACATTACGGACCTGGTGGTGCACATGTCTTGAATAAAATTGGGAAAAAATTGCATGATGAGGCCAGGGAGAGCGCGTGGTGGAATTTGTGGTCTTGGAAGGTTCTGAAGCCGGGGAAATAATACTCTGCAATTCCCTACGGCTTCCCTACTGCTGTGTGAGGAGTGCCCGGAGGGTGGAGGGCTGGTATCGATTCTGCGGGTTCTTTGTAATGGTACAGCCTGCTGCCAAATGTTCCGCGATTAGGTGTGCATAGGGTTCAAAGATTCAAAGGTATTTTATTGTCAAACCTACCAATTAAGGTACAGTGAAAGCCATTACCATACAGCCATACTAAAATAAAGCAACAAGACACTCAACTACATAAAAGTTAACATAAACATCCACCACAACGGATTCCACACTCCTCGCTGTGGTGGAAGGCAATAAAGTCAAATCTTCTTTCCTCTTTATTATGTTTAAAACATCAGCTTGGGCTGATTAAAAAGGGCCAGTAAATCGTGAGGATGCTTGCAAGGTCGTTAAGCTAAGCTTTGCTTCCATAGCGACATCCGTGACTAGTTGAGTGTCTGATAGAACACATAACTCACGCCATTATGGCATGGGCCTCATCGGACTCTGCAACACCAAGGAATTCGTAGTGAGTAATTCATAAAAAGCATTAAAGTAAAACATTTATAAATTCAATAAACTTTATTTAAAAGATTTTACCGGCAGAAGAAGTCTGTGCGCCCTTGCCAAGATTAACCCTTCCAAGCAGAAGATGTGCCATTGCGACTCAGGGATCTGCAACATCTCCTCCCTCAGTAGCGTTGAGTAGGCATAAACGATTCTCTCGTGCGGCGTCCGTGGCTGCGACAAGGCGTTTATTGTCTCGGCAGTGGTCTTAGCCTGTTGCATGATCTGCAACAAAGAGTGCAATCCTGGTAAGTATTTTTTGGGAGGCGATGGAGAAATGTGGAAGTGGGGTGGAGTAAATGAGAAATTTGCTGATGGTTCACCCGAAAGCACTTACATCCGTGAACATCTCCCGCTGACGTTGTTGAACAGGCATTACGCAATCTGCCGCAGTTGTGCAGGCCGGCTTCTGCTTGGCGTGCTGCTGTTTGTCCGCAGTGCCGGACCCAGCGGGTCCCTCTGGGGGATCCGTCTCGCCTTCACTCGAGGTGGCGCACGATGATTTCCCCATGGTAAGCTGGAAGAAAGTAAATGTTATGTATTGTGCCAACAATAACCTCGTCCTCAACTCCCAGAAGACGAAGGAAATCATTGTTGACTTTAGGAAAAACAGAGGGGGCAGACACACCCCCATCCATATAAACGGGACTGAGGTGGAGCAGGTCTCCAACAACAAATTCCTCGGGGTACACATCTCGGAGGATATGTCCTGGTCCCTCAACACCTCCAAGCTGATCAAAAAGGTGCAGCAGCCTTTACTTTCTGAGGAGGCTCAAAAAAGCCTACCTGTCCCCCCCAGATCCTGACCAACCTTTACCGCTGCACCATCGAAAGCATCCTGACCACCTGCTTTACGGTATGGTACAGCAGTTGCACCGTGGCAGATAGGAAGACACTACAACGGGTGGTGAAAACCGCCCAGTACATCATCGGTGCCCCGCTCCCTGCCATGGATGCCCTCCACCGAAAACGGTGTCTGAAACGGGCCGGGAAGATCATCAAGGACCCCTCACACCCTAACCATGGGCTGTTTGCCCTCCTACCATCAGGGAGGCAGTACAGGAGCCTCAGGTTCCGCACTAGTAGGATGAGGAACAGCTTCTACAATAATACCATCACACTGCTGAACTCGGAGTCCCGCTGATAGATTTCTCCAGTCTCTTCGTCCACATTGCCTGCATTCTGTATTTATTTTCTATATTGCTATCACTATGAACTGACGCTAAACTGCATTTCGTTGTACCTATACTTGTATTTGTGCAATGACATTAAAGTTGAATTGAATTGAAATGTGTATAAGAAATGTGCAAGGCCATCAGGACGTAGCAAGCAAGGTGACCACCAAGTTATCATTGTCAAATATCATTTGACGATCTCACTTTCCAACAAATTATAATTGTTACATAATTTTCTTAACTTTTGGGGGTTACACAAAAAGCTGGAGAAACTCAGCGGGTGCAGCAGCATCTAAGGAGCGAAGGAGATAGGCGACGTTTCGGGTCGAGACCCTTCTTCAGACTATTTCTTAACTATTCACCTTCTTGCCGCTCTTCCTCCTATGCACTCGGACTATGTGGTTGCGCACAAACCCCCATTTCTCCACTATCCACTGCTCTCTGTCAGTCAGTGGCTGACTGGCGGAGCCAGGCTTGCCAAGACTGTGAGACTTGCCAAGCCTTCGGAACCGTGTCCTCTGACTCTTGAACCATTGACATAGTTGGTCATCTGTGAAAACATAGAATAAATGAAGATCAGTGTTGAGCAAATTGTAATCTTAATTGGAATTGCAATGACAACCACAGGAATATAGACAAACTACAGAATATGTACGTACAAGAGCAGCCAGGGAACTCCTTCGCCTTGTCTTCAAGCATCGCGTTGCTGAGATCCGTGCTCCTGAAATCACGATGGCCCTTATCGTGCAGTTCTCGGTGGGTCTGATACCATTCTACCAGGTCTCCCTGTTGTTCCTTGGTAAAATTATAGGGCTTTGTGACCACCGTCTTCTTCTTCTTCGCTGGCACAGCTGAGGCATCAGTCTCCTGAGCCAAATTCGAGTCACATTCTGCAGCAGCAGCTGGGGCAGGAGCTGAAGCAGGAGATGGGGCAGGAGGTGGGACACGTACTGAAGCAGGAGCAGGGTCAGGAACAGCAGCATGGCCGGAAGCAGTGGCTGGACCCTCCAGGGTCTGTATCTTCTTTCTAATAACCTGCTTTACCTTGTCCTGCATGGATTGCTTCTTGATGTTACTGGGGTTCCTTGTTCTCTTCATGTTCTCTGTGGATCTCTGCAGCTGGGAAGAAAACGGACTCAGTGTCAAGAAACGCGGGACGTGGTGATTATTTTCAAATCGCGCCCGGTATTTATGCTGATGCGATGAAGGCGGGCCGACTGATAATGGATGTGGAAGGTAGGCAAAAGTAAAGATTATAGAGAAGCAAGATAGACCACTCCTCTGAAATTTAACGGACTGACGTATAGTACGTAATGGAACATCACGGCCGCCATTTTACCGGTATGCCTCCCACTGTGTAATCCGCTCCAAAGATCGTTTGATCCGCTCTATCATCCGTGGTGTAATTAGTGTTGTAGGGAACAGTGTTTGATATACCACATCTCTCACCTCACATATTTTAATTAATTTTATTGTAATGTTTTCCCCCGTTCCCCTCCCATCTTTCCTCCCCAGCACCCACATTTGCGTAGTTTCACTTGCATTGTATTGTGCAGCTTAACACACACTGTGTACAAAATTACACGTTTGGTCGTGCTAGACGCATGCAATCGCATGCTGGTGGAACAGGCCCTTAACTTGCCTCTCACACACAGGCACACACATTCATATAAATATATGGTGGGACAGGCCCTTCAGAGATAAATACATTTCCTTCTCATGGATCAGAAGCAACTTTGATTTAAAGCATCACTATTACTCTCTATCTTATTTATCAGATGATGTACATAAACGATATATGCATACATACATATACATGCATATGCATACACACATATATAGACATATATACATACATACATATATATATATATGCACACACATATATACATAGATATACATGCATATATACATATAAGTATGATAATTTTCCAATGGTCATTAGATTTAGGATCAGTTCCTGTGGTTGTGCAGTCCCGTGAAAGAAAGTACCCTACAGGTTGCTTCCATTTCCCCATCAAGCCTCTAACCATGAAAACAAGAGCATGGTTGGCAGGCCTTGCTGTCTTCTCCAGGGATCCAAAGTCCTCAAAACCCTCTACAGAATCTTCAGTAATATTGTAAGAGAGGCTTGCACGTAAACTCATTTCGTCAAAGGGGACTACACATAATGTACCCCTCTCTGTCAACACCGCAAACCAGTCTTTCAAATGTTCAAAGATGTTAGGGGGAAACCCAGGCCTCACTTCAATATTGCACAACTACCTTGTATGAATAACTCCATCGTCTTCCTCTTGCACTTCTACGTCCAGACGCATTATGCAACTGTGACGCAAAGAAAGACAGTGCTGGTTCTTGTAAAAATTCACCAGCCCCTCTGATCAAGTCACTAATTGTCTTACTTTCTGTAGTATTCTTTCCCATTGATAATTTAATCTGTTGTATTCTTTTTCTGAGGCGGAAAGTACGCTGTCTTTCCTTCTTCAGAGCTCTGCTGTCATTTACATTTGGTGTGAATTGAAGATCAGGTGTTTCAGGAGTTGTAGAGACACTGCTGTGTTCTTTCCGAGGAACTTTGTCTGTAGCTGAGCAGTAAGAATGTTCGGTCTGTATGTTGTGTGACACTGCTAAGACAAAAAAAAATGAGAAAGGGGAAAATAAATGGCAAGCACACTAATGAAAAAGATTAAGCATATACGTAAATAAATCAGCATCTGCTACTAATTATAATTAAATATAGATGTGATGCACCAATTTCAATCTACCAGAAGAAAATCATGATTAAAAAAGAAAAAAATCAATTTAAATGTTGTATGAATTATGCTTGAGGAAGCTTTAAATGGATGTTCTTACTTGAATTAAATACTAGTACACATTCTATCAGCCCACACTGTGTAGTCTTAGGTGTGATTATAGTTTCGTGAACATTTCACAAATGAAAATAAAAGTACCATACATGCCATTACATATTTACCTTTCGGCGGGTTAGGAAAGTCAAAGAGCGTTGGAACTGCATTCCAATTTAGCCTGTTCTTGGTCTGCTTATTGGAAAACTGGTTAAGTTCAAAGTGTAAAGAACAAAGACAATAGTGGGTTGACAACTGCTCCGGAGTTCGGTGCAAGAGATCTTGACGACGAGTATTCTGGACCCACTGTTGACATCTGAAATTACAGAAAATATCATTAGGATTAACTAACAAGAAAAAATAATAAATATAACCACCTGCATGCAGAATGGATGATGTATCACTTAAGTGCAATTGTTTTCAGTTGTGTGGAGAGACCTGTATATTGAAGATGCATTTTGCCTCTAATATGTCCATTTACCTTAAATGTAGAAGAGCTTTTTAAAATCTTCTTACAAAGACCATTAAGTATTTTCTTTCTATCCTCTTTTGGACCTAAGGCATAGCAGGGCTGCCAACTCTCACACAGAGGGAAGGGAGGCAGAGAGGGAAGGGAGGGAGAGAGGGAAGGGAGGGTTGGGGATCGGGAGAAGAGAGGGGGGAGAGAGGAGGAGAGAGATCGAGAGAAGGGGGAGAGAGGAGGAGAGAGATCGAGAGAAGGGGGAGAGAGGAGGAGAGAGATCGAGAGAAGGGGGAGAGAGGAGGAGAGAGATCGAGAGAAGGGGGAGAGAGGAGGAGAGGAGGAGGAGAGGAGGAGAGGAGGAGAGGAGGAGAGGAGGAGAGGAGGAGAGGAGGAGAGGAGGAGAGGAGGAGAGGAGGAGAGGAGGAGAGGAGGAGAGGAGGAGAGGAGGAGAGGAGGAGAGGGGAGAGGGGGAGTGGAACGATGGCACGTTATAACGCGCAGCCGTCCCATTCCGACCAAAGATTATAGAGCAGAGCTCCTCTAGTATCTTTGATTCCGACCATTGCTGCCGAAACACCTGCCCCACTATTGCATCCAAAGATTATAGAGCGGAGTTCTATAATCTTTGATTGCACTCTTCTTCACAGCGGGCTTGTGATCTTTGCTTGTCATGTTATTCGACAATTCGAGGGACATAACCGGTAACAGCCACCGCATTTCGGGACTCGAATCTGAGCTAAAAAAATCTGGTGGTCACTGGGCCTAATGTGTCCCGCGGGCCATATTTTGTTGATCCCTATAACCATATAACAATTACAGCACGGAAACAGGCCATCTCGGCCCTTCAAGTCCATGCCGAACAACCTTTTTCCCTTAGTCCCACCTGCCTGCACTCATACCATAACCCTCCATACCCTTCTCATCCATATGCCTATCCAATTTATTTTTAAATGATACATGCCGCCACCACTTCCACTGGAAGCTCATTCCACACCGCTACCACTCTCTGAGTAAAGAAGTTCCCCCTCATGTTACCCCTAAACCTCTGTCCCTTAATTCTAAAGTCATGTCCTCTTGTTTGAATCTTCCCTATTCTCATAGGGAAAAGCTTGTCCCTGCCTTACAAGAACAAAACCAAAAACGTTCAGAAGTGTTAAAATGATTGACTTTATTATTGTGGTAAGTAAAGATCTATTACAAATAATTTTAATAACTTTCGAAAGTACCGACAAACCTAGTTTCCCAATTACCATTGATGGGGGAACAGAAAATAACATTTTCAGTTCTGGATAATATCCACAGAAAATCATAGTAATATTTTCTCACCTTTCTTTTTTACGGGGGAACCTAAAGAAAGACAGGTCGGGTCGTCTACTTTGCCGATTAGTGCAATTGATAGCCGAGCAGTAAGATGAAGATTTAGATTTCCGACGCCATCTTTGGTCGAGGTGCACCGGTAAAATGGAGTCGACAACCTCACACGTCATACTACGCTTTGTTCGCTGAGTGGCGCAACTTGCTCCTCTAGGATCTTTGGACAAAAGTGCTGGAGAAACTCAGCGGGTGCAGCAGGAGCAGCATCTATGGAGCGGAGGAAATCGGTAAAGTTTCAGCCCAAACCCTTCTTCAGACGGATCTTAATGGAGGTCGCGGCGTCGGGCGGTGACGTCATCGCTAGGCTTGGCGTACGCTGTCACGACGCTGCGTACAACGTCAAGACGCTGCGTACAACGTCAAGACGCTGCGTACAACGTCAAGACGCTGCGTACAACGTCAAGACGCTGCGTACAACGTCAAGATGCTGCGTGCAACGTCAAGACGCTGCGTTAAACGTCAAGACGCTGCGTTAAACGTCAAGACGCTGCGTTAAACGTCAAGACGCTGCGTTAAACGTCAAGACGCTGCGGGAAACGTGAAGACGCTGCGGGTAACGTCAAGACGCTGCGGAGAACTCCATTGCGCCTCCGCGCTTGGAAGTGGGACCGGCCCCGCGCGGCCGAACGGTGCCCGTACTCCTCAAGCAAACGCATGCTGGTGGGACAGGCCCTTCAATTGAACACATAATAATCACCTCGCATTCTTAAAGATAGAACTTTTGATTATTATTGTTTATATGACAGGAAATCATATAAATTTCAGCTGGGTTCAGTCCAGATTCTCCTAAAGGCTTGACTTTAATTTGAAGCAACCATAATGAATGTTCCAATTTAACCAAATTCAGTCTCAGCCTTCAATTTACTGTTCCGAATATCAATGCCCATTTCTTCTTCTTCATTCCACAGCATTGTAGCCAATATTACAATTCCATTCCAATTCCTGTGGAATTCCCAGCTGGTCAAATTTAAACAATCAATTTCTTATTATTACTAATTTCATCCTAGGTCCAATCAAAAATGCCAAATCCAGGGACAATGTATTTCCACCATGATAATCTAAGCCTCTTTACCATCAGGGTTTAAACAATTCAAATCCATCGGGCAAATACACATCGGCTCTGCTATTCCCAATACAATCCAAGTTTCCCCCTGCAATTATTTAAGTCTGGTTTCCATTTTCCCTTATTTATGTACTCTTCACTTTGATAACTAGTTACTATGCTAATTCTTCACTATGTTGGTTCTTTATTATATTAGCTCTTATTATGTTAGCATTTACTATGTTGGCTTTGCTCTATGTCTAGGGGTTATCACTTTTATTCTATATGCTTTGTTGTCTTTTATATTATTTTATTGGCCTCGTTATCGAGGGGTTCTTGTTCGAAGTAGCTCTTCTTGATGGTTAGTATCGATCATCCGAGGGGAACGTATACATTTTCGATCTACCTCATCATTTAATACTATAACCTTGCATTCCCAGGGTATGTCTTAATTTCCGATATCGGTTAAAGTCTGCTTCTTAATGGTAACCATATGGTCCAGTCCTGTCATGGACTATTTCTTGTGGGTGAGACAAAAGAAGAATGCTAAATTAATAGTCGATTCTTCAATAATTGTAAGACTGTATCCCATAAGCCCTCTTTGAATTAATTTACTTATAAATTAATTTTGGCGCCAAGTGAGTATTTTGCCTCGAATCACAGAGGAATTCCTTGTTGTTCCGATTCAATTCTGAAGAGAAGTCATCCCAATAGTCATTACTAGACTAAGTGGGAACCGTTGGGTCCCATGTTCACACATGAGGGCTGGTCCCCCAATGCAATATTCCACCTCTTCACCAATTCCAATATTGTTGGCCGGGGGGGGGGGGGGCGCATTCTGGAGTGCTAATAAGGAGATCATGAGAATGGCTAGTTGGGAAAAACTCAGAAACTTAACCACATTTTGAAGTCATCACTGGTCCGATTTAGCCAGGATTAACAAATAGACCGATTGATAACCAATGGGGAACCTGTGGAAAACGCCATAAGATTTACCTAGGGTTACACAAAAAGCTGGAGAAACTCAGCGGGTGCAGCAGCATCTAAGGAGCGAAGGAGATAGGCAACGTTTCGGGTCGAGACCCTTCTTCAGACCCTATCTTGGCAGCATGTTCGCAGATGATGGAGATGTAGAGGTCAACATCAATTCCCGAATTGGTAAAGCTGCGTCAGTCTTCAGAACAATGCAGCCAATATGGTCTATTGGCAGGATATCCAAGATGCTAAAAGTCAAGCTTTTCCAGTCTGTAGTCCTCCCTACAGCCCTCTCTGCCAGTGAGACATGGACAATCAATGTGAAGATGAAAAATAAATTGGATGCATTCCAACAACGCTGCTTGAGGAAGATCCAGAAGATTACTATAGCTACAAAGACCACATCAGAAACAAGGAGATCTAGCAGGAAACTGCAACAAAGCCTCTCAGCCAGGATATAGATGTATGCAGGATGAAATTTGCAGGACATGTACTCAATGTCACCAGAACATGCACCTGAGATAGCAATGACTTGGCAACTTGACGGAAGAAGGAAAAGAGGCCAACCAAAACTCACATGGAGGCCAACATTCCAGAAGGATTTGGAAGCCCGAGACGTTAACCTATCTTGGGCGGAAGACATCACACATGACCTTGCAGAATGGCAAAAGCTTGCTGACCAAGGCACTCAACAGTGTGGGAGGAACTAAGTCGAAGTAACTAAGAGTGAGCTAATTGGCTGCAACTTCCTTTATTTAGTAGATTCTGGCAGCATAGGTGGTGAGAGCAGGTAATGAGGGCGGTTGTTATGGTACACCAGATCCAACTGCTGAGCCTTCTCGAGGTGTCGGGGACCTAACTCAAGGAAACACCAATGAAGGTATGTGCCCACTTGATAACCCTAATGATATACTTGCATCTACTGGATTAGTTGTTTTTTTAAAGCGAATTAATGTGCCATGATCACATTGAATGGTGGTGCTGGCTCGAAGGGCCGAATGGCCTACTCCTGCACCTATTGCCTAATTAATATGTAGGTAGCTGGGTTTTTTTGCATATGGTTTGGGGCTTGGTTTTCTCAGTTGAGCACTTATCCTGGAGTTATAGCACAAATACTTTGTGTTTTAATTGTAATATCTTTGGGAAAAAACATGACACCCCCATTGCTTTCATAAGTAGGATTGAGCTCATGGATAATTTACATTTTTAAGTAGCTGCCAAACATGGTAGCAAGAATCTCGGATTGTGGTGGCATATTTACAGGGTGAGTCAAGCTGCTATCTCATTGCTCCAGCAACCTGTGATCAATCCCGACCTCCAGTGCTTTCTAGGTGGAGTTTGCATGTTCTCCCTGCGGCTCTGTGGGCTTCCTCCTGTTTGCTTGCTTTGCTCCCAGATCACATGAATTTACTCTGAATATTTCTCTTTGATGTTTATTTCCATGCATAAATAGAAAAGAAGCACGAATAACCAGAATTGTTCTTGTAATGTAGTACACTCATGGGTACAGATAAATTTATTTAATCACATTAGTTTCCTTTCAAAAATAAAGACCGAAACAACAATGACTAGTTGAGTTACACACTGAAAATACTGTATACCTACCTTTACAACATTTAATTTAGATTCATGATAGATAGATAGTTTTATTATATTATAATTTCACCATTTCGGAGTAACATAAATTGGCAATGTGTTAAATAGCAAATATTATGAACATTATCTATATTACTAAAAGTCTGATCTTGACCGCTTTTGACCCACTGTGCTGCGATTTCCCAAGAGAACGCCACCACATATGGCTGTCATTTTTGGCCACCTCGCTCAGTGCCCCCCTCCACCTTACTGGACCAGAGAATCTTTCCCATCGATGAAAAATAAGAGAGATATTAATGTTTTTTAAAGAATCCCCATTCTCTCTGTCCTCTCTGATGCCCCTGCTGGCTGCAGGGGGGAGAGGGGAGGGACTATAAAACCCGGAAGTGACGTGCCTCACTCAGTCTCTGCCAGACGTAGGAAGCGAAAGGGTCACAGCTCTCTGAGCTGCGAATAACACTGAACGGACGTCTACTCCATGGTGAGTCCCCTTGATATGGCTGCTGCCAAATTGTTTACCTTTTTTTTAAGTTTGTGTTCACAAAATTAATTTTGGTTGTCAGGTGGCTGCATGCTGCCCAATTGTTTGCCTCGACATTAAAAAAAAAAGTTTGTGTTCACAAAATGGATTTTGGTTGTCAGGTGGCTGCGGCACAGTTGTTTCCCTCACGTTTTTAAAAAGTTTGTGTTCATAGAATGGATTTTGGTTGTCAGGTAGTTGTGGCCCAATTGATTCAGTCGCCTTTTTAAAAATGTTGTGTTCACAAAATGAATTTTGGTTGTCATTTGGCAGCTTGCTGCCCAATTGTTTGCCTTGCCTTTTTTAAAAACAGTTTGTGTTCACAAAATGAATTTTGGTTGTCAGGTCGCTGCTTGCTGCCCAATTGTTTGCCTCGCCTTTTTAAAAAAAGTTTGTGTTCACAAAATGGATTTTGGTTGTCAGGTGGCTGCTTGCTGCCCAATTGTTTGCCTCGCCTTTTTTTTGAAAAAGTTTGTGTTCGCAAAATGGATTTTGGTTGTCAGATGGTTGCTTGCAGCCCAATTGTTTGCCTTGCATTTAAAAAAGTTTGTGTTCACAAAATGGAATTTGGTGGTCAAGTGGCTGCTTGCTGCCCAATTGTTTGCCTCGTATTTTATAAAAAAAAGTTTGTGTTCACAAAATGGATTTTGGTTGTCAGGTGGCTGCGGCCCAATTGTTTGCCTTGCGTTTTTAAAAAGTTTGTGTTCACAAAATTAAATTTGGTTGTCAGGTGGCTGCATGCTACCCAAGTGTTTGCCTCACCATTTTTTCAAAACGTTTGTGTTCACAAAATGAATGTTGGTTGTCAGGTGGCTGCTTGTTGCCCAATTGCTTGCCCCGCCTTTTTAAAAAAGAGTTTGTGTTCACAAAATGAATTTTGGTTGTCAGGTGGCTGCTTGCTGCCCAATTGTTTGCCTCGCCTTTTAAAAAAAAGTTTGTGTTCATAAAATAAATTTTGGTTGTCAGGTGGCTGTTTACTGCCCAATTGTTTGCCTCGCCTTTTTGAAGGGTTTGTGTTCACAAAATGGATTTTGGTTGTCATGTGGCAGAGGCCAAATTGTTTGCCTCGCAGTTTTGAAGAGTTTGTGTTCATAAAATGGATTTTGGTTGTCAGGCGGCTGCTTGCTGCCCAATTGTTTGTCTCGCCTTTTTAAAAAGTTTGTGTTCACAAAATGGATTTTGGTTGTCAGGTGGCTGCGGTCCAATTGCTTGCCTTACCTTTTTGAAGAGTTTGTGTCCAAAAATGCATTTGGTTGTATAGTGGCTGCGACCCAATTGTTTGCCTCTTTTTCTTCAAGAGTTTGTGTTCACAAAATTGATTGTGGTTGTCAGGCGGCTGTGGCCCAATTGTTTGCCACGCCTTTTTAAAGAGTTTGTGTTCACAAAATGGATTTAGGTGGTCAGGTGGCTGCAGCCTAATTGTTTGCCTCGCCTTTTAAAAAAGTTTGTGTTCACAAAATGGATTTTGGTTGTCAGGTGGTTGCGGCCAAATTGTTTGCCTTGCCTTCTTAAAAAGTTTGTGTTCACAAAATGAAGTTTGGTAGTCGGGTGGCTGCGGCCAAATTGTTTGCCTTGGCTTGGCTTTCAAAATCGTTGCAACAGTTGGCTTCCAGCCCAAGAATCCATTCAGCCCACAATGTCTATACTAGCTCTCTGGAAAGCAGTACCTTTGGCCCGCAACACCCATACAAGCGCAACAGAAAGCCCCGCCCCACTTGCGAGCAATATTGGAATTGGTGAAGAGGTGGAATATTGCGTTGGTGACCAGCCCAACGGGTCCCACTTAGTCTAGCGAAGTATATAAACAAGCAATATCTTCCAGCATTTAGAACACATTCTGTTTAGAATGATTGCTTCATAACTTAATTCCATTTCAAAGTATTACCTTTTATGGTCTAGACCAGGATCTAGTCTAATAAGGATAATCTTCTGGGCACAGCTATTGATCCTCAGGAAGAATATGGCAAAATGTATTATCTGGACAATGCAAGTTGTTATGTAGAATAAAGTAAATACTGAGAAGTAATAGTCTGGCTATCTCACAGGAGATTAATGGGCCTATCCCACTTATGCGACTTTCGGCGACTGTCAAAGTCATAGCAGGTCGCCATACCCCCCCCCCCCCCCCCCACGACAATGTCTACAACAACCTACCACCTAGTCGACGTAAAGCCACGGCAAGACACTGACAACCGGCGACCCATTAGGACGTCCACCTATGACCAGACCTATGACAGCCTATGTCCACCCACGACAAGCTACGGCCCTGTTGGCGACAACAGAAGGCAACTTAAGACAATTCAATCACCGGTACCTGTCGCCTGTTCACTTAGGTAGTCGCCAATGGAATTCACAGAAGTCAGCACCGACAACGACCTACGTCGCCGAGCGACAACCTACGTCACCGAGCGACAACCTACGACTTCACATACATCAGCAGAAGTCAAGCTATGCTCATTGGCGTAAAGCCTACTGTCACCAACATTTTTTGAATATTTCAAAATCCAATGGCGACCAGAAAAGCGCTACGGCTCTTTGGGCGACTGAGGAGACTACTCACGACCATACAGGCGACACCCCGGCGACCATGTGGCGACAGCCTAGTCACCTGTAGTTACCTAAAAAAAATCGCCCAGCAGTAGAAACAACATAAATTTCTTCATGTAGAAATAAAGAACAGCAGATAGACACAAAATACTGGAGTAACTCAGTGGGACAGGCAGCATCTCTGGGGAGAAGGGATGGGTGATGTTTTGGGTCGGGAACTTTCTTCATGATGAATTCCACTAAATTATGCAATAGGAACAAAATGTAAATTGTTAAACAGACTTTAACTTTACTTCTAAATAAAATACATTTTCATTTATAAAGATGCTTTAAAATAGTCAAATGTCCAAGTTTGTTTCATAATAGTAATAGCAATTGTTTTGTGCTAATTATCCCACATACTGAAACGTTATCAAAATTGTTCAAGAGCTTGGGCAAAGAAAAGATTTAAGAAGGATTTAGAAGAGAAATGGGGAAGCAGACCAGATTCGTAAGGGAGGACTGTGGTGATATGTGGTGAGATGAGTTGCAGCTAAGGCACGAGGCAGAATAGGAAGGATGTGGGTATTCCAGATACGTATGGGACTGGAGAAGATGACAGCCACAGTGAGGGGTGAAAGAATGGATTTGTAAACTGTAAGCAGGATTTTACTGGGAGGCAAAGAAGGTCAGGAAGCATAGGTTTGATAAATTTATGTTCAAAAGGTCATAAGTCAGAGGACCAGAATTAGGACATTCGCCCCATCGAGTCAAATCCACCATTCAATCGTGGCTGATCTTTCTTTCCCTCTGGATGGGCCAAATAACCTAATTTTGCTCCTTTTACATATGAATGTAATAATACCAACAACAAAAACATGGTTCAAAATGAGTAGAATGGAACTGCAGATGCTGGTTTAAACTGGAGTAACTCAGCGGGACAGACAGCATCACTGGAGAGAAGGAATGTGTGACGTTTCGGGTCGAGACCCTTCTTCAGACTGACATCTGTGTAACAAGTTGATTGGAACTCAAACTGAAAGGGTGTATGGAAGGGAGGAAACATGTGTGAGGTTTTCAGTAATGGTGGTTTCAGCAAAGAATTAGAGGAAATTGTGGCTGGAAGCCAGCAACCAGTAACAAGCTGTGTCTAAATTAATGGCAGTTGCTTGCATAACATAGCTGTTTCCTCTTCTGTTACTGGACAAAGGAAAAATTGAATGAAACACTCATCAGATGTAAATACTGTTAACATCTGGATTAAATTTAGTAACAATGAAGATGTTGCAGGTAATTTATATCAAGATAGATTGAACAAGCCAGAGCTATTGAGGAAATCTGTGGAATTCATTGCCACAAACGACTGTGGAGGCCAAGTCAATGGATATGTTTAAGGCAGAGATTGACAGATTCTTGATTAGTATGGTTAGCAGAAGTAATGGGAGAATGCAAGAATATGGGGTTGAGAGGGAAAAATAGACCAGCCCTGATTGAATGGTGGTGTAGACTTGATGGGCTGAATGGCCTAATTCTGCTCATGGAACTTATGATCTTATGAACATGCGCTATTTTAAAAATGCAAAGGTGAACATCCACTCTGACGCAGGTTGCCCAGAACTTGTGGGTGCTGGTTTATACCAAAGACAGACACAAAGTGCTGGAGTAACTCAGCGGGTCAGGGAGCATCCAAGGGTTCTGACCCGATAAGTCAGCTACTCCTTTTCTCGAGAGATGCTGCCTGACCAGCTGTTACTGCACAATTTTGTTGTTATGCCCAGAATTTGGAACTTGCTACCATTTAAGGCCAGAATTTCTTAGCAACAGCGATAAGGTGATTGGTACCTTCTTCTTAGTATAGCGCGCACAGCCTTAAGTTGTAGGACAACTTGTTCTATTTGATCTTATTTGATTGTGCACGCCAGGTTGATTGCATTCGTCAAAACAGGGCGGACCAAGTAAAGGTTGCAATCTTCCATCCCAGGTGATTGGTACCCAGAATCAGGAACTAAAAGACATCCTCTCGGTAATAGGCTCAATTCGACATTACATCCGACAATTTTTTTGCACATTCATGTGGGAACTGCAGCAACCATTAATGGCACAATTCCAACTTTAGTCTAACACCAGCAATGCATGCTTTAGCCTTCATGCAGGGTAAAGGAATATTGCAGGCAGAATATCTAGGCTGCCCGAGATTTCCTGAAATAAACATATATTCTCTTCAGTGAGATAAGTTGCAGGAGAAAGGACATGTCAGGGTCAGCAGGAGAAGACCCTGGCAGATGATGGTTCCAGCTGTCTCCCTCAGGTGTGAGAATCTACACTTTTGACCAAAGCAAAAATAGGTGTGTTGCCACAAAGTATTGTACATGATGGTAATCT
This sequence comes from Raja brachyura, assembly GCA_963514005.1. The sequence continues at coordinate 31,561,807 of OY740812.1, forward strand.
TCCAATTTCAATAATGGTTCATTCATTCAGTCAGAACAGTACATGGAGACAGACTCAAAAAGCTGGAGTAACTCATTGAGAAAGGCAGCATTTCTGGAGAGAAGGAATAGAAACATAGAGAATTGGTCCAGGATAGGCCATTCGGCACATCGAGCCCACACCAACATTCAATATGATCATGGCTGATCATCTAAAATCAGTGCCCTGTTCCTGCTTTTTCCCCATATCCCTTGATTCCTTTAGACCTAAGAGCTAAAACCAACTCTCTCTTGAAATCATCGTGAATTGGCCTTCATTGTCTTCTGTGGCGGAGAATTCCACAGATTCACAACTCTTTGTAAAAGTTTTTCCTCATCTCAGTCTTAAATGGCCTACCCCTTATTCTTATCTGTGACCCCTAGTTCTGTACTCCCCCAACATCGGGAACATTTTTCCTGCATCTAGCCTGTCCAATCCTTTAAGAATTTTATATGTTTCTATAACAACCCCTCTCATCCTTCTAAATTCCAGTGAATATAAGCCCAGTCTACCCATTTTTCATTATATGTCAGTCTCGTCATCCCGGGAATTAACCTGGTGAACTGACGCTGCACTCCCTCAATAGCAATAATGTCCTTCCTCAAATTTGCAGACCAAAATTGCACACCATACACCAGGCATGGCCTCACCCGGGCGTTGTATAGCTGTACATGTGCACATAGATGCCATGTGCTCCAATTTTACACATTAATCACTTACGAGGGACATTGTCAAAAGATTTTTGAAAGTCCAGATAAACCACATTCACTGGCTCTCCGTTATCCATTCTACTTGTAACGTCCTCAAACAATTCCAGTGGATTAGTCAAGCATGATTTCCCCTTCATAAATCCGTGCTGACTTTGACCGTTCCTGTCACTGCTTTCCAAATGCGTTGCTATTACATCTTTAATAATTGACTCCTGCATCTTCCCCACTATCAATGTAGGGCTAACTGGTCTATAATTCCCATTTTCTTTCTCCCTCCTTTGTTAAAAAGTGGAGTTACATTAGCTACCCTCCAGTCCACAGGAACTGATCCAGCGTCTATAGAACATTGGAAAATAATCACCAATGCATCCCTGATTTCTAGGGCCACCTCCTTGAGTACTCTGGAGTGCAGACCACCAGGCCCTGGCAATTTATCTGCCTTCCATCCCAAAAGTTTACTGAATATAATTTCCTGACTTCACTTCCTCCCTCTCACTAGATCCTCGGTCCCCTAGTATACCTGGGTGATTGTTTGTCTTCATTCATGAAGACAGAACCAAAGTATTCCTTTAACTGTTCTGCGCTTTCTCTGTTTCCCATTATAAATTCACCTGTCTCTGATTATAAGGCACCTACATTCGTCTTCACTAATCCTTTCCTTATTACATCTCTAAAGAAACTTTTACAGTCAGTTTTTATATTCCCCGCAAGCTTTATTTCATGCTCTTTTTCCCCCTCTTAATTAACCCCTTTGTCCTCCTCAGTTGAATTCAAAATTTCTCCCATTCCTCGTTTGCTGCTTCCTCTGGCCATTATGCTTCTTCCTTGGATTTAACACTATCCTTGATTTCCCTCGTTAGCCATGGTTGAGCCGCCTTTCCCATTTTATTTGTGATCTTTAAATCTTTGCCAATGCATCTCCACTGTCAACCCTCTAAGTATAATTTGCCCGTCTATCCTAGCCAATTCCCGTCCCATACCTTCAAGGCCCCATTTCTTTAAGTTCAGGACCCTAGTTTATGAATTAACCCAGTCACTCTGCATCCTAATTCAGAATTCCACCATATTGTCATTGTTGCCCAAGGGGCTTTGCACAAAAGATAGCTAATGCATCCCTCCTCGTTACACAATACCCAGTCTAGGATGGCCTGCCTTCCAGTCGGTCCCTCTACATCTTGGCTTAAAAAACCATCCCGTATACATTCCAGGAAATCCTCCTCCTCAGCGCTGATACCAATTTGGTTGGCCCAATCTATGTGTAGATTAAAATCACCCATGATAACTGCTGTACCTTTGCTACACACATCCCTAATTTCTTGCTTGATACTATCCCCAAACTCCCTGCTGCTGTTTGGTGGTCTGTATACAACTCCAAAAGCGTTTTCTGCCCTTGGCTATTTCGCAGTTCTACCCAAACCGATTCTACAGCATCCAAGCTAATGTCTCTCCTTGCTATTGCATTAATCTCCTCTTTAACCAGCAATGCCACCCCACCTCCTCTATCTTTGGTGAGGGAATGGGTAACATTTTGGGTCAATACCTTTCTTCAGACTAGTTAGGGATAAGGGAAATGAGAGATTCTGGTGATGATGTAGAGAGATAAAGAACAGTGAAAGATATGCAAAAACAGCAAGGATAATAATGGGAACAAGCCATTGATAGCTGTTTGTAAGGTGAAAACAAGAAGCTAGTGAGACTTGGTGGGGGAGGGATAGAGAGAGGGAATGCTGGGGCTACTTGAAGGTAGAGAAATCAAACCACTGGGAAGAAAAGTTGCCTATTAATGTCCTCCAGACATGCTGCCTGACCCACTTAGTTACTCCTGCACTTTGTGTTCTCGGCAAAGATCACATCATGTGCAGTTCATTGTGTCTACAATGAAGGAACAGTAATATATAGATTTTAAAAGCAGGATGATGTGCAACTTTGACCAGACACAAATGATAGTTTGCCAAGTACCTGAAAGACATTTGCTCTTGATGGTAAGACAAGTGGATTTGCAAGGTATTGTTATGTTAGCCCAGGTGGGCAAATGGGCAAATGCAGTGCATTTTGTCGATGGGTCATACTGCACCAACTGTGGATCCATGGAGGAGCAAATGGATATAAAAGATGACGTATGGGGGGGGGAATGAAATGGGCTGCTCCATCTATCAAGTGTGCATGTTTTTGGTGTTCCCCACATCCAAAACAAATGGAATGTTCACCACCGAACTCCCCATTCTGACTTGTCAATGATAAAAATAGTTTGTGGAGTCAGGGATTGACTCACAACCTTCAGGATATGCCACCTCTGGCCCTGTTCCTTCTCATCTAATCCATTACTTGAGGAGACCATAAATCAAGCTCAATTCCTAGCAAAAGCATTTCACTATACCTCGGTACATGTGACAATAATAAACTAAACTAAATTAAACCAAACTAAACAAGGTGCAGACACTAAATCTCTTCAAAAGAGAAAAGTTCGGGACACACATCAGGAAATAAATGGAATTAGATTGTGAAATAATTCCATGTGAGTCATTCGGCAAGAAACTATCAATAATCCCACCTTCCTTTTAAGAAACTTGCTGTGTATCCTGAAATAATTCTGAATTGTGGCGCTTCTCTTTGGCTGTGACTTTGAGTCTAGGTTTCTCACAGATTTCCATCACTGTGATCTGCCGACTTGGGAGAACCCTGATATTTTCCACTGTCCCTGGGCTAAGTGTTCATGATGTAGATCTTGTTGATCTGAGGCAACACTTGATAGAAAAAACAGATCCTCTCCTGGGCCTGCACACATGAGGACTGATGTGTTGAACTTGAAGTCATCAACTATTATTTCCAATTCTAAGTCATCAGTAGATTATGCACCAATGCAAAAGTTACCTTTGAAACCTTGGTGGACACAAGGAACTACACATGCTTGAATCTTGAGCAAAAAATACACAAAGTACAAGACATTGATGAGGCCACATTCGGAGTATTGTGGTCAGTTTTGACCATCCAGCTGTAGGCGGGATGTTGTTAAGCAGGAAAGAGTGCAGAGAAGATTTACCAGGATTTGAGGGCCTGAGCTACGTGGAAAGGCTGGGCAGGATAGGACTTTAGTTCTTGGAGCATTGGAAAATGAAGGGTGATTGTATAGATGTGTATACCATTATAAGGGGAATAGATTTGGCCGATGTATAGAGTTTTTTACTCATAGTAAGGAAATCAAGAACCAGGGGACAGGTTTATGTTGAGAGGGGAAAGATTTAACAGGAACCTGAAGGGCGCTTTTTTTTCACGCATATGTGGAACGGGCTGCCTAATTAGATATTTCAGGCAGCTACAATATTAATATTTAAAATACATTTGGATAGGTATGTGATAGGAAGGTTTTAGAGGGACATGTGCCAAACAGCGGCAGGTGGGACTCGTGTAAATGGGCAAGTTGGGACTTCTTCTTCTTGCGTATGGCGTGCAGGTGGGACTAGTGTAAATGGGCATGTTGGGTCTTCGTCTTCTTCTTCTTCTTGCCTATGGCGTGCACAGCCTAAAGTTGTAGGACAACTTGTTCCATTTGATCTTATTTGATTGTGCACACTGGGTTCATTGCATTCGTCAAAACAGGGCAGACCACGTGAAGGTTGCAATCTCCCACCCCGGCATGTTGGGCCAGAGAGCCTATTTCTATGCTGTATTTCTATGGCTCTAAGTGCTAGAGTAGCGGCAGGTTAGACAACATCTCGAGAAAACTTGCAGCGGGGAGTTTTCAGGTCGGCACCTGTCTTCAGATTGAAGCTTGGGAAGAAGGGTGGAAGAGAGGTGAGGGCAGGCAAGTGATAGGTGGACAATGGTGAGGGGTTGATTGGCCAGGCAGCATCTGTGGCGGGGAAGAATGGTCGACGTGGCTGGAATGTGAAATCATTCTGCACAGTTACCCCATTGGTGTTATCTCAACATCATCTTTAGAAACATATTAACATGAATGAGTTCTAAATTAAAATATGTCACATTCCGAATTTCTTAATGACGTTAAATGAAGTAAACGCATCTCACGTCGTTGTTTATCGTGGGGCCATTTGAAAAATGACTAGACGCAAAGTACACACCCCCCTGTTTCTTATCGATGAACATAAACAAACGTCAAGTAACCCTTGCTTTCTCTCCCCCTCCATCCCTCCCCCATCCTATTTCTCCGACTAGTATCGCCATCCTCCTTATTAGGTTTTACCGATTTATGCCTCGTTGTCACCTTTGCCTCAGCTAATAATGGTCCATTCTACATTTTGCTTGATCATCTCCCTTAACCTCTCGTTTTCACAGCTCACCCTTCCATATCTCTGGCCTCTCTCTCCACAGTCTGTAGAAGGGGCTCGATCCGAAACACCCATTCGTTCTCTCCTGATGTTGCCTGTCCCGCTGAGTTACTCCATCGTTATGTGTCTATCGTCGGTGGAAACCAGCATCAGCAGTTCCTTCCCACACTTCCAGATACTTGCTTTCAGGTGAGCAATGCCGCATGATCGATCCCCCCTGTACCTGGAGACTGGGGAATAGACATCAAAATAATTGCAGATGATGAGAGTATAAACTAACTACAAAATAAAAATGCAGCAAAACAAAAACATGTTTTAAAAAAATGCTTATCCATCTTCTCCAGAGATGTTGTCAGACCCGTGGACTTACTCCAGCACTTTGTACCCTTTTCAATCAATCAACCAATCAGAATTATTCATCACATACACAATAAAGTGCAGTGAAATGAACCTGCCAGCGCGGTACAATATAAAAAAGAACATACAATACACAATTAAATTTAACACAAACATTTGTGTTAAAAAATTGTGAACCAGTGTCTGAAGTTCCTTGTTTCTACATCATCTGGTTTCACGGTAGCTGCCTGAACAGTTGATTTTTTCAGCTGCGTTGCGTCCTAAACTCACTATAAATACAACAGTCATTTTTAATGTCGATTTTAGTCCTACAATGTGAATTTAATCTTAGAATTAGTTCATATTAGTCCTTGAAATGTTAAATCTCATCCAAATCTTCATCCTTTTCATAACCCTGGTGACCCTGGAGCAGTCTTGACAAGGGTTTGATATTCTTGGTAAACTAAGATTGCCACGACTGACAACAATACTTCAGCTGATGCCCATTAGTAAGTTACAAAGGTTTAGTATGTCTCTCATATTATTGTCCAATGCTTCTAATGAGGTTGGTGAGTTCACTTAGCAGTTTGAGTACATACTCCCGTTAATGCCATTGCTCTGCTTGAATTTCCATCCCCTCAACAGAGAATCATTTGGATCACCCGTTTTCCCTTCTTGTTTCACTTCATACATCCCCCTATCTAACTTCATCCGCCTGTCATCTACCCATTTCCCTTGAATATGTTTGAACTTCTGAATTCAACTATTATACTGTTCACTGATTTCTAAGTCTCCAAATTTTGCATAATTCACAGGCATTTAATCTTTTCTCTCAGTGCCAATATGTCATTATACGTATGTCAATATGTCATTGTGGATAAATGTGAGGTTATCCACTTTGGTGGCAAAAACATGAGGGTAGACTATTATCTGAATGGTGGCAGATTAGGTAAGGGGGAGATGCAACGAGACCTGGGTGTCATGGTACACCAGTCATTGGAAGTAGGCATGCAGTTGCAGCAGGCAGTGAACAAAGCAAATGGTATGTTAGCATTCATAGCGAAAGGATTTGAGTATAGGAGCAGGGAGGTTCTACTGCAGTTGTACAGGGTTTTGGTGAGGCCACACCTGGAGTACTGCGTACAGTTTTGGTCTCCAAATCTGAGGAAAGACATCCTTGCCATAGAGGGGGTACAGAGAAGATTCACCAGACTGATTCCTGGGATGTCAGGACTTTCATATGAGGAAAGATTGGATAGACTCGGTTTGTACTCGATGGAATTTAGAAGATTGAGGGGGGATCTTATAGAAACCTACAAAATTCTTAAGGGGTTGGACAAGCTAGATGCTGGAAGATTGTTCCCGATGTTGGGGGAGTCCAGAACAAGGGGTCACAGTCTAAGGATAAGGGGGAATTCCTTTAGGACCGAAATGAGGAAAACATTCTTTACACAGAGAGTGGTGAGTCTCTGGAATTCTCTGCCACAGAAGGTAGTTGAGGCCAGTTCATTGGCTATATTTAAGAGGGCGTTAGATGTGGCACTTGTGGCTAAAGGGATCAGGGGGTATGGAGAGAAGGCAGGTACGGGATACTGAGTTGGATGATCAGCCATGATCACATTGAATGGCGGTGCAGGCTCGAAGGGCCGAATGGCCTACTCCTGCACCTATTTTCTATGTTTCTATGTTTCTATTATTGTTGCTGAGGCTTTTTGACTCTGATAACACCAGGACAAGGAATATTGAACTGAATCACCAGGGGAAAACTAGCAGCTAATGCATGTTTGGACAGCTGTTGGGCCTTGTACTATGTTTAAACTTTCAACAGTTAATCAGCAGGTGGATGAGGGATAAAAAATCCCACAATCTGAGGTCTTGCAAAATGCAGATTTGATAGACTTTGACTAATTAACAGTTCAAACGTGACATTACCAAAACAGAGCTTGGATTGATTTTTGGTTTTCTAGAATGAATTTATTAATGTAAATAATGAAACTATAGAAGTTTAAAGTCTGTCTTCACTAAAGAAAATTAAATAAACTTCTAGTGCATATTTGTTGATAATGCTCATATGAAGCAGACTGGAATGATTTTGTTTTGCTTAATATACAATTGATTAGAAATGATGAATTAATTGAAATAAGTATTGGGAAAAGCATTTAAGAGGAAAGGAATACCAGAGATGTTTGTGAGTCAGAGTTTTGAAAATGATGCGTTTGTGGAAGGTGAATTCTGGGGATATCATCTTCTAAAATTGTACGGGTTCTGGAATGGCTCCAGCAGATTTTGCAGGCAGCACATGTGATGCCACCATTTAAGGAGGTAGTGTGAAAAGCTTTAGTGGGAAAAGTGCAGGCATCTACGATTAAGGATGTGATAACAAGATTGGAAGAAAATTATAACATGTTTGAACAAAGTCAACATGGTTGAGAAATAGATATTGGATTGACTGGCCTATTAGAGTTCTTTGAGGGTGTATCTCGTAGAATAGATAAGGGGAGCCATTGGATCTGATTTTCAAAAATCTTTGATTAGCATCCCACTTAGGATTTTGTTAATGGAATTTGTAGAAGCGAACTTCAGATTCTGGCAGGCACAAAATGCTGGAGAACCTCAGCGAGGCATGCAGCATCTCTGGATAGAAGGAATGTGTGACCTTTTAGGTCGAGACCTTTCTTCAGTCTGAGAGTCAGGGGGGAGGAAGATGCAGAGACTTGGAAGAGTAAGATGTGAAAACAAGTGAACAAATGGGATGAACATCAAGGGAAATGTAGAATAGATCATTGTTAGCTAGGAGAAGGTGACAATGAGGCATACAAGGTAAAATTGAATTAGTTAACATTTTTAAGGGAGTTCAAATGTTTGGCAACTGGCAGATCAAGACCGTGTAGTTCAAGACAGACTGAGCTTACGTTTTCAATGAAACAGTTGCCCAGTTTGCGCTCTGTCTTATTGATATATAGGAGTCCACACCAAGAACACTGAATACAGTAGATGAGGTTGGAGGAAATGCAATCCTACCTGATCTCCCGGTTGCTAAACACTTTAATTTTCCTTCCCATTCCCACACTGACCTTTCTGTCCTAGGTCTCCTCCATTGTCAGAGTGAGGCTAAATGCAAATTGTAGGAACAGCATCTCATATTTAGTTTGGGTAGCTTACAGCCCAGTGGTATGTATATTGATTTATCTTACTTCAAGTAACCCCGGCATTCCCTCTCTCTCTACCCTCCCCCATCCAAGCCACACTAGCTTCTTATTTTCATCCAACAAACAGATAACAATGGCCCGCTTCCTCTATATCATCATTACTTGTTTTGCACACTGTATCTTTAATTCATTGTTCTTTATCTCTTTGAATCTTGTCTATATTCGGTTTGGTTGAAAGGAAATAGTAAAAATTGGAAAGAGCCATGGTTTTCAAGGGAAATTGGACAATTGGTTCGAAAAAAGAGAGATCTACAATAATTATAGGAGGCATGGAGTAAATGAGGTGCTAGATGAGTATAAAGTATGTAAAAAGAATCTTAAGAAAGGAATAAGAAAAGCTAAAAGAAGAAAGGTGAAAGTAAGTCCAAAGGGTTTCTACAGCTATATTAATAGCAAAAGGATAACGAGGGATAAAATTGGACCATTAGAAGGCCAGAATGGACAGCTATCTGCAGTGCCGTAAAGAGATGGGGGAGATATTGAACAATTTCTTTTCTTTGGTATTCACCAAGAAGAAGGATATTGAACTCTGTGAGGTAAGGGAAAAAGTAGAGTAGCTATGGAAACTATGAGATTCAAAGAGGAGGAAGTACTGACACTTTTGAAAAATATAAAAGTGGATAGGTCTCCAGGTCCTGACAGGATATTCCCTAGGACATTGAGGGAAGTTAGTGTAGAAATAGCAGGGGCTATGACAGAAATATTTCAAATGTCATTAGAAACGGGAATAGTGCCAGAGGATTGGCGTACTGCGCATGTTGTTCCATTGTTTAAAAAGGGTTCAAAGAATAAACCTAGCAATTATAGACCTGTTAGTTTGACATCAGTGGTGGGCAAATTAATGGAAAGGATACTTAGAGATAATATATATAAGCATCTGGATAAACAGGGTGTGATCAAGAATACTCAACATGGATTTTTGCCTGGAAGGTCATGTTTGACAAACCTTCGTGAATTTTTTGAAGAGGTTACTAGGGAAATTGATGAGGGTAAGGCAGTGGATGTTGTCTATATGGATTTCAGTAAGGCCTTTGACAAGGTTCCCCATGGAAGGTTGGTTAAGAAGGTTGAATCTTTGGGTGTTAATGGCGGAGTAGCAAGATGGATTCAACAGTGGCTGAATGGGAGATGCCAGAGAGTAATGGTGGGTGGCTGTTTGTCAGGTTGGAAGCCGGTGACCAGTGGGGTGCCTCAGGGATCTGTGTTGGGTCCACTGTTGTTTGTCATGTACATCAATGATCTAGATGATGGGGTGGAAATTTGGATAAGTAAGTATGCAGATGATACTAAGATAGGGGGTGCTGTGGATAATGAAGTAGATTTTCAAAGTCTACAGAGAGATTTGGGCCATTTGGAAGAGTGGGCTGAAAGATGGCAGATGGAGTTTAATGCTGATAAGTGTGAGGTGCTACATCTTGGCAAGACAAATCAAAATAGGACGTACATGGTAAATGGTAGGGAATTGAGGACTGCTGTGGAACAGAGGGATTGAGGAATAACTGTGCACAGTTCCCTGAAGGTGGAATAGGATGGGAAAGAAAGCTTTTGGTGTGCTGGCCTTTATAAACCAGAGCATTGAAAAGAAGAGTAGGGAAGTAATGTTAAAATTGTACAAGTCATTGGTGAGACCAATTCTGGAGTATGGTGTACAATTTTGGTCGCCTAATTATAGGAAGGATGTCAACAAAATAGAGAGAGTACAGAGGAGATTTACTAGAATGTTGCCTGGGTTCCAGCAACTAAGTTACAGAGAAAGGTTGAACAAGTTAGGTCTTTATTCTTTGGAGCGCAGAAGGTTAAGGGGGGACTTGATTGAGGTCTTTAAAATGATGAAAGGGATAGACAGAGTTGACGTGGATAAGCTTTTCCCATTGAGGGTAGGGAAGATTCAAACAAGAGGGCATGACTTGAGAATTAAGGGACAGAAGTTTAGGGGTAACATGAGGGGGAACTTCTTTACTCAGTGAGTGGTGGCTGTGTGGAATGATCTTACAGCAGAAGTGGTGGAGGCAGGATCAATTTTAACATTTAAAAGTAAAGTGATTAGGTATATGGACGGGAAGGGAATGGATGGGGTATGGTCTGAGTGCAGGTAGATGGGACTAGGGGAAAGTAAATGGTCGGCATGGACTGGAAGGGCCGAGAAGGCCTGTTTCCGTGCTGTAATTGTTATATGGTTATAAGGTTATATGTTACATATACCCCGACGTACAAACGAGCTCCTCTACCGTGAAGACAAATGTACTATCCTCAAGTGTGAAGCTGCCATCTTTTGTCACAAACCTGATGGCGAGCACATTACAAATTCTTCAATTCGAAGGATGCTTTTATTTGAACTGATCAATTAAAGGTAGCTTAATCACACATAATGTTATCGTAAATATTCTTTGTGTATTTCTTTGATATTACCAAATACTAGTTTTTAACTTAATTTCGAAACTGAATTTGCATTCCGTTTCTTACGTGTCCATTTGCTATTTTATTCTGTTTTAATGTATCATCCATTTAAGGCAGTCATTCATCAAAGCCAGTACAATTGCCATTGCAACTATATATATATATAAATCACTCTCTCTCTCTCACACACACAGACACACACACACACACACACACATATGTATATATTATATATATATATGTATATATGAAGAAGGGTCTCGACCCGAAACGTCGCCTATCTCCTTCGCTCCTTAGATGCTGCTGCACCCGCTGAGTTTCTCCAGCCTTTTGTGTACCCACGTATATATATATATATATATATATATAGTCTGAAGAAGCGACTCGACCATTCCTTCTCTCCAGATAGGCTGCCTGACCCGCTGAGTTACTCCAGCATTTTGTGTCGACCTGTCCCTCTGAATTACTCCAGCATTATGTGTGTGTGTGTGTGTGTGTCTGCGTGTGTGATTGTAGCCTGTGATGCGCTGACGTTTGGAACCAGTAGTCACGTCCCACCCGGCGAAGTCTCCGGGCTGCAAGGAGATGAAGGATGCTGTTGGTGCCTTGCAGTGGACTGAAGGATAAACGGTGTCAGAAAACATGAAGAAATCCCATTCTGATATTCAAGATGCATCATGCTTTCCCGTGTTAAAATAATTCCCATTTATCACGAATCCACGCTGTTTTTTTTCTAATTGAGTTTGTGAATCTCGAGATCCAAAGAACACCCCCCCCCCCCCCCCCCCCCTGAGGTGCAGCGAACCGACTGACCTCCACTGAATGTAAAAAAAAAAATACGTGTTGCATCTTTGCTGCTTCGGCAACACGTAGCAAGGGGCGACGGTTCGGGTCGGGACCCTTCTTCAGATTCATTGGAGTTGGGGCGAAAACGTTTTCTCCGAAATGCTCCGAGGTTCAGACGCATGTTGTATATATGATGCAAGCGTTCTCTCTGTCCCAATCAGTTTGCAGAAGGGCCGAGCCCATGAACGTCGCCCATTCTTTCCCAAGATTCTGCCTGACTGCTTTGTTCAAAAATCCAGCATCTGCAGTTCTTTGTATCCTTTGGTTAGAGGCAATTCGCGCTTTGAATTTGGCAGAAAGTGAAAGCTCAGAATGAAATTACCTCAAACTATTGCGGTTGGAAACAAAATGAACAGGTACTTTGGATCCGTCTTCACTAGGGAAGACATAGACAATCTTCCTGATTTAGCAGTGGCCAGAGGATGTGGGGTGACGGAGGAACTGAAGGAAATCCACATTCGCAGTTCATGGTGTGGGTTAGACTGGTGGGATTGAAGGCTGATAAATCTCCAGGGCCTGATGGTCTGCATCCCAGGGTACTTAAAGAAGTGGCTCTAGAAATCGTGGATGCATTGGTGATCATTCTCCAATGTTCTGTAGACGAAGGGAAAATCATGCTTGACTAATTTCCTGGAACATTTTGAAAATGTAACTAGGAAAATGGATAAGGGAGAACTAGTATATGTAGTGTACGTGGACTTTCAGAAAGCATTTGATAAGGTCCCACATAGGAGATTAGTGGGACAAATTAGTGCTCATGGTATTGAGGGTAGAGTGCTGACATGGATAGAAAATTGGTTGGCATACAGGAAACAAGGAGTAGGGATTAACAGGTCCCTTTCAGAATGATAGGCAATGACTAGTGGGGTACCGCAAGGCTTGGTGCTGGGACCGCAGCTATTTACAATATACATCAATGACTTGGATGAAGGGATTCAAAGTAACATTAGCAAATTTGCAGACGACACAATGCTGGGTGGCAGTGTGAACTGTGAGGAGGATGCTATGAGAATGCAGGGTGAGTTGACAGGTTGGGGGAGTGGGCATATGCATGGCAGATGAAGTTTAATGTGGATAAATGTGAGGTTATCCACTTTGTTATCAAAAACAGGACGATAGATCACTATCTAAATGGCGTCAACTTAGGAAAGGGGAAGTACAACGGGATCTGGGGGGTCCTTGTTCATCAGTCTCTGAAAGTAAGCATGCAGGTACAGCAGGCAGTGAAGAAAGCGAATGGCATGTTGGCCTTTATAACACGAGGAGTCGAGCATAGGAGCAAAGAGGTCCCTCTGCAGTTGTACAGAGCACTAGTGAGACCACACCTGGTGGATTGTGTGCAGTTTTGATCCCCTAATTTGAGGAAGGACATTCTTGCTATTGAGCGAGTGCAGCGTGAATTTACAAGATTAATTCCCGGGATGGCGGGACTGTCATATGCTGAGAGAATGCAGCAGCTGGGCTTGTACACTCTGGAATTTAGAAGGATAAGAGGGGATCTTATTGAAACATATAATATTGTTAAGGGTTTGGACACGCTGGTGGTAGGAAACATGTTCCCGATGTTGGGGGAGTTCAGAACCATGGGCCACAGTTTAAGAATAAGGGATAAGCCATTTAGAACGGAGACGAGGAAACACTTTTTCTCACAGAGTGTTGTGAGTCTGTGGAATTCTCTGCCTCAGAGGGCGGTGGAGGCAGGTTCTCTGGATGCTTTCAAGAGAGAGCTAGATAGGGCTCTTAAAGATGACGGAGTCAGGGGATATGGGGAGAAGGCAGGATCGGGGTACTGATTGGGGATGATCAGCCATGATCACTTTAAATGGCGCTGCTGGCTCGAAGGGCTGAATGGCCTACTCATGCACCTATTGTCTATTATCTATTGTCTAAGATTGATTTGTTTTTATAACGTCAGAGGAATATCCTGATGTACACCTTAAAATGGGCCCATCAGATTGAAGAGTAGCAATCTCATCAGTCCATTGAAGGGTGCTCCAGCTCGGGAGGATACTGGTTCCCCTCCTCAAAGCCAATCGAGCAGCTGCTCGGATTTCAGAACGCCACCTAACCATCTAACCATCGTTAGAAGATGGTTTTAGCGAATGGCTGGAGACGATGCATTTTGCCAGTTTCACTGACGGGAATCTTGGCCCGGGGGTGCCGTGATTTGGTAGGAGATTTTAATGAAGAAGCTCAGAAAATACTGGGTTAAATGGCGAGTGTATACAGTATATACATATTATTGCAGACGTATGTAATCAGCTAATCGGGTCATAGTTTTGCCGAAATTGAATAACAAACCGGCACATACAGTTCCTTCCTACACATAAATATTTATTTGGTGAAATTCTCTTGGTAGAACTATAACTTGAACCATGTGACATTACTGGAAACAAATACTGCTGGAAACACTCAGGTGGTCAGGCAGCCTCTGTGGTGGGAGAAACGGTGTTAATGTTTCAGCCTCGATGACCTCTCCAGGTCCCGGAAAAGTATGCACTCTGGCTGGTTTCAGCTGCAGAGAAAGGGAGAAGGAAGCGTGGACGGTGAAGTGGAGGAGGGGCGATGCGAGTAGTGGTGACACGTGTTCAAGTGACGGGAGGAGATATAGATGACAGGAGGGAAACAAAGACTGGAACACCTGAAGTGGTCCTTCTGCAGGAAGGAGCGCTTACTCGGCAGTGCTTGGTTGAAAAAAAATTACTGGAAGCCAACAGAGGTTGAAGTTGGCGGAGAGTAGGCGGATGAGTGTTCACATTGCGTGTTGTCAAATGTTTCTGCGGATGCTGGCAGCAGCAATAACTGCTCGGGCGATCAGCTTAAACTCATTTTAACTTCATAAATTCAGAAGTTTTAGGAGCAGAAGTAGGCCATTTAGCCCATCTAATCTGCTCCGCCATTCAATCATGGCTGATCGGTCTTTCCGCCTCAAACACCAATCTCCTGGCTTCACCCCATAACCCCTGACATCCGTTCTAAACCGAATGTCAATCATTTTAAAGACGAAACGTTACTTTGAGCTTCTTCAGAAGGCGATAAAACAGTTGTTTGGATTTCTGCGAATTACAGTTTTGATCAATCCCATGGTAAGAGGGGTAAAGGCCATTAATGCCATTGGCGATGTTCAGACACGGTTATAGAGATGGGTTTTTCAATAATGCACGATCTATTGATGACTATTCGATGTGGAAATGTCTGCACCATTTGACCCCCTTCTGCCCGATTGTCACTCTGTGTATTTTGTCCCCATGAGATCAGTATTGTCTACCATATGTTGCGTCAGATCAACAGGTCCACCGCATGAACCTGGAGTCGGTCACATGGCCCCGGGACAAGTGGCGAGTCTCAGGGAACTATTGGATCGACTGATCAGAGAGCTGGAAAACTGTGTGAGGAACCCAGGCTCCGAGACCCGGCCACGGAGAGGAGCAGCGATTCGCAATGATTTCCGCACGCTCTGCAAGTTTCTGAAGCAGAAGGTGAGGCCACTGATACTTGTTAAACCAGAATAACTCTCGTGAATTACTCAACCTAATCCATATCTATAATTTCTCCCTCTCCCATGACTCACGGTCTGAAGAAGGGTCTCGACCCGAAACGTCACCTGTTCCTTTTCTCCAAAGGTGCTGCCTGTCCCGCTAAGTTACTCCAGCATTTTGCGTCTGCTCCACTGCGAAATCTCCTTATGCTTTGCATAGATGATATCTCCTTATGCTTTGCATACTTTGAACGGGTTCTCCTCCTCTCTTCGACGAGTGTTCAGTCACGGTGGCACAGCGATAGAGTTGCTGCCTTACAGCAAAATGCAGCGGCAGAGATCCGCGTTCGATCCCGATTACGGCTGCTGCCTTTATGGTGTTTGTAGTTCTCCCCGTGAGCTGCGTTGGTTTTCACCGAGATCTTCGGTTTGTAGGATGATTGACCATTTAAAAATGTAAAATTGTCCGAGTTGGCGATATGCAGAGTACTACCTTGTCGACTACAAAACTCAGAAGGCTCAGAAAGCAGAAGGGTCTGCAACACATTCTCTCGTTGCTCCCCCTTAGTGATTCATCTTCCTCCTACGACCACGAACCAACGAGCCAACCTAGGCTCGAACAATGATCCTTCATCTACGTCCCCTTTGATCTCTTATTTCCACATCTTACCCTTCCATAACTCTGTCTCCCTCTCCCCTGACTCTCAGTCTGAAGAAGGGTCACGACCCGGAACGTCCAACATTCCTTCTCTCCAGAGATGTTGCCTGTCCCACTGGCTTACTTCTGCATGTTGTGTCTATCCTCGACGCAAACCAGCATCTGAAGTTGAAAACGCACACCGCCATATTCAGGGACAGTTTCTTTCCAGTTGTTATCAGGATATTGCATCATCCTACCACGACCAGAGAGCAGGGCTGAACTGCTATCTACCTCGTTGGTGATCCACGGACTATCCTTGAACGGACTTTGCTGGCTTTCCCTAGCACTGAATGACATGTCCTTATCATGCAGCTATACACAGGAAATGGATCGATGGTAATCGTGTATCTTCTTTCTGCTGACTGGTCTGCACGCAACAAAAGTGTTCCACTGTACCTCGGTACATGTGACAATAAGCTATACTGTAATTCACACACTACTTGTACTCATTCTCTAATGTATGCTTTGAACATTTCTCTTTTGCAGGGATTTAACGCCTGCGCTTGGGTAATAACGCGCACCGAGATCATGACGTTATTCAAACAAATCCCACTCTTATTTGGCAAAAATCCACGAGGGAAACTGAAGGATTTGTAAAGATATGTTTAAAGATATTTAAAGATATCGTTTATGCCATCGAATCATAGAATCATAGAAAATAGGTGCAGGAGTAGGCCATTCGGCCCTTCGAGCCTCCACCGCCATTCAATATGATCATGGCTGATCATCCAACTCAGTATCCTGTACCTGCCTTCTCTCCATACCCCCTGATCCCCTTAGCCACAAGGGCCACATGTAGCTCCCTCTTAAATATAGCCAATGAACTGGCCTCAACTACCTTCTGTAGCAGAGAATGCCACTCACCACTCTCTGTGTGAAAAAAGATCTTCTCATCTCGGTCCTAAAAGACGTCCCTCTTATCCTTAAACTGTGACCTCTTGTTCTGGAGTTCCCCAACATCGGGAACAATCTTCCTGCTTCTAGCCTGCCATACCCTTAAGAATTTTGTAAGCCTCTATAAGATCCCCCCTCAATCTCCTAAATTCCAGCTAGTACAAGCCGAGTATATCCAGTCTTTCTTCATATGGAAGTCCTGCCATCCCAGCAATCAGTCTGGTGAACCTTCTCTGTACTCCCTCTATGGCAAGAATGTCTTTCCTCAGATTAGGAGACCAAAACTGTACGCAATACTCCAGGTGTGGCCTCACCAAGACCCTGTAAAACTGCAGTAGAACCTCCCTGCTCTTGTACTCAAATCCTTTTGCTATGAATGCCAACATACCATTCGCTTTCTTCACAGCCTGCTGCACCTGCATGCCTACTTTCAATGACACCCAGGTCTCGTTGCATCTTTCCTTCTCCTAATCGGCCACCATTCAGATAATAATCTACCCCCCTGTTTATGTGGCCAAAGTGGATAACCTCACATTTATCCACATTATACTGCATCTGCCATGCATTTTCCCACTCACCCAACCTATCCAAGTCACCTTGCAGCCTCCTAGCATCTTCCTCACAGCTAACACTGCCCCCCAGCTTCGTGTCATCCGCAAACTTGGAGACGTTGCATTCAATTCCCTCATCCAAATCATTAATATATATTGTAAATAGCTGGGGTCCCAGCACTGAGCCTTGCGGTACCCCACTAGTCACTGCCTGCCATTCTGAAAATGACCCGTTTACTCCTACTCTTTGCTTCCTATCTGTCAGCCAGTTCTCTATCCACATCAATACTGAACCCCCAATACCGTGTGCTTTAAGTTTGTAAGCTAACCTCTCACGTGGGACCTTGTCGAAAGCCTTCTGAAAGTCCAGATATAACACATCCACAGGTTCTCCCTTATCCACTCTACTAGTTACATCCTCAAAAAATTATATAAGATTCGTCAGACATGATTTACCTTTCATAAATCCATGCTGACTTTGTCCAATGATTTCACCACTTTCCAAATATGTTGCTATCCCATCTTTTAATAAGTGACTAGCATTTTCCCCACTACCGATGTTAGACTAATTGGTCTGTAATTCCCCGTTTTCTCTCTCCCTCACTTTTTAAAAAGTGGGGTTACATTAGCTACCCTCCAATGTCAAAAGCAAATATTTTATTTTTATATTATAAAAGGAAATTGAATTGTGTTATCTCTACAATGATAATATTGATTGTGTTTTGAGGGCGTATAAAAAGAAACGGTGCTTATTATGTAGAAACTGCATAAGTTTAAGAAGGAACTAAGTTTAAACTAAGTTTAAGAAGGAATAGCAGTTGCTGGAAAATCGAAGATGATCAAAAATGCAAACGGAGAAACTGAACGGATGAGGCAGCATCTATGGAGCGAATGAAATAGGCAACGTTTCGCGTCGAGACCCTTCTTTAGACTGATGTGTTGGTGGGGGGGACTGGGGGAAGAAAGGAAGAGGCGGAGACAGTGGGCTGAGGAAGAGCTGGGAAGTGGAGCAGAAAGCAGGGACTACCTGAAATTAGAGAAGTCAATGTTCATACCGCTGGGGTGTAAACAGTCATTTTACAATTTGACGGGCTATTTATTTAAAAGAGGTTTGTTCAATAACCTGAAGCGGGGCAATACATATCTTGCCCTTGAACTTCGTGTGAAGTTGTTTTAATATAACAAAAAGGAACTCCAGATGCTGGTTTATGCCAACACACAGTGCTGGAGTAACTCAGCGGGCCAGGCAACATCTCTGTAGAAAATGGGTAAATGACGTTTCGGCTCGGGACCGTTCTTCAGACTGGTTGGAGTATGGAGAACAAATAAAAACCGGCAGCAAAAAAAAGCAAGAGAAATCAGGGCCGGCAACAGATCACCTCAGGCGAGGACATTCAGTGAGAGACTGATTGTTGGATAGTGCACAAGAGGAATACATCGGTGCGAACGGTGCAACGAGTTCATGGACGCTTAGTGGATCAATAGTGGGGGGTGGGGGTGGGGGGGGGGGGGGGGGGGGTCAAACGAGGGGAACTGGTGCAAAGTTAGCCAACCTTCACGTAAAATGAATGGTGGGGTGGAGGTGAGATCGGAAGTGTTGTGGGAACAAAGGGGAGGGGGAAGAGAGGCATTCGTAGAAGTTACCGAAAATTAGATAATTCAATGTTCATACCATTGGTTTGTAAACTACCCGAGCAAACTATCAGATGCTGTTCCTCCTCCAGTTTTTGTGTGGCCTCAATCTGGCAATGGATGGGACCCAGAACAGAAAGATCAGTATGGGAATGGGAAGGGGAGTGAACGTGATTAGCTACTAGAAGACACATTAGGCTGTGTAGAACTGAGCACGTGTCTGGCAAAGCGGTTGCCATTCTCTCTCCTTCTCCTTCCCCTTCCCAGTTCTCCCACGGGTCTTACAGTCTCCGCCTACATTTTATCTCGCCCCTCCCCTGACATCAGTCTGAATAAGTGTCTCGACCCGAAACGTCGTCCATTCCTTCTCTCCACAGATGCTGCCTCAACCGGTGAGTTACTGCAGCATTTTGTGTCAGCCTTCACCAGCATTTCCAGTTCTTTCTCACACCCATTGCTTCTTTGTTGGTCTCTTCGCCCTCCATAAAGTATGGAAGGGCGCTATCACAGCGAACACCGACCGCCTACGGCGCCATATAGCTTTACAAATGTTTTAATCCAATTAAACTCCACACCCGTATGTTGTTGGGCTGTGGGAGAAAACGGGAAAACCCGGAGGAAACCCACGCGGTCACAGGATAAACACGCAAACTCCACATCCACAGCACCCGAGGTCTCTCTGTGAACTTTGTCAGCTTCACCAACACATCCCATGCCGGCCATACGAGCCCAGGCTTCCCTGCTCCGGCACCGTGGCTCAGCGGCAGAGCTGCTGCCTCACATCGCTAGAGACCCGGGTTCAATCCTGACGAAGAGTGCTGTCTGTACAGAGTTTGTGTGTTCTCCCTGTGAACACGTGGGGTTTCTCCGGGTCTCCAACACTCCAAAGACGTAAAGGTTTCTTTAAAAATTGTAAATTGTCCCTAGTGTTGTGGATAGTGTTCGTGTGCGGGAATCGGCGCGGACTCAGTGGGCCGAAGGGCCTGTTTCAGCGCTGTATCTCTTAATTCTAAATTTATTCATATTTACAGCATTTATCAAAATTAAAACAGGCCATTATATTTTATATTTAATTCATAACAACATCCAGGTTGCTCACAGCAGTATAATCAGATACAACATGACAAGGGAGAAAGTAGCTCATGTGTGTTGGGCAGTGCGGGGTGGCCAGCGCGAACTCGCTGCGCTGAAGGGCCTATTTCCGCGCTGTATCTATAAAGTCTAAACTAAAGTGTAAAATAAAATAAGGACGGGACCGCAAGTGGTGTTCAGTGGAGTTCTTTTGGGAGCATTTCCGATTGAATGCCGAGGGTCGCGTTACTTTGGTCGACCAAGAGTCTACTAATTTCAACATTCACAGACGGACAAGAGGCACAAAGACGTTTCTATAAATAAGAGTTTGAAAAGTGGTCCAAGTACAAAATCTTTATTACCTCGCTTCAATTAAAAACACCAGTTTTAAATAAATAGTCTATAAATTATATTGGAGTGTAAATTCACTTCATAGTGACCACCAGACTCCAGCAAACGTGCTCAAAATAAAATAAATAATGACAGTATATTTTTACGTGTTAATATTATAAAATAGGTGTCATTTCCGACTAAACTGTGAATAAATAACATAAATCTGGTTCAATGTATATTGGTAACTTCAAGGAAACTTCGTCAAAAACAAAATAAATGCTTACAGTAAATGTTTGCATGTTAATATTATAAAAATAGGTTATCTTTTCAACTTTGTAAATAAAAAACATAAATCTGGTTAAATGTATATTGGTGACATCTTCAGTTCGCCGCGTTGATTCTTGTCATTACATGAGGCAACTGTTGGAAACACGCCCTGGTCTCGGCGCGGGTTACTTCCCAGGCGCAGGCGCTGAATCTCTGCAAAAGAGGAACGTCCGGAATCACGCATCAGAGAATGAATAGATTTAGATTGAGTGAAATAATTGGCCGCGGGTCGTCAGATGATAAGATTCAAACGCCTCACCTTCCGTTTAAGAAACGTGCCGAGTTTCCTGAAGTAGTAGTGAATCGCGGCGCTTCTCCGTGGCCGGGTCTCGGAGCCAGGGTTCCTCACACACTTTTCCAGCTCTCTGATCTGCCCATCCAGGAGAAGCCTGAGACTCTCCACCTTGTCCCGGGGCCATGTGACCGAGGCCAGGTTCATGCTGTAGATCTTGCTGAATTGACGCAACACTTGGTAGACAACACGGAGCGTGTCCGGGGCCTGCACACAACACAGAGCGACATCAGCGCGGCCATGGACCAGTGAGAACGGCCGGGAGGGGACAATATCACACTCATTTCTAAACCGAATAGTGATCAATAGATGTCATAGAGCCTAAGATTGAAAGTTGGAGTAACTCAGAGGGCCAGGCAGCATCTCCGGATAGAAGGAATGGGTGAAGTTTCGGATCGAGACCCTTCTTCAGACTGAGAGTCAGGGGAGAGGGAGATACAAAGATAAGGAAGGGTAAGGTGTGAAAATGAGGCATCAAAGGAAAATGTAGAATAGATGATTGTTAGCTCGGAGAAGGTGACAACGAAGTAAACATTGATTAAATCCAACCTGGGGACAGTCAGAGTGGTCGCAGAACGAGGAAGGGACGGGGATAGAGGGAGGGGGGAAAACAAGGGTTACTTGGAGTTACAGAATAATCAATAGATTATGCATGTTTGCAAAAGTTGTCTTGAAAACCTTGTATAAACATTTCTGTTGGCAGCTTTACGGCGTGAAAACCTCGGTGAGATCAGTTTGAAGAAGGGTCTCGACCCGAAACGTCACCCATTCCTACTCTCCAGGGATGCTGCCTATCTCGCTGAGTTATTCCAGTATTTTGTGATCTACCTTCGATTTCAACCAGCATCTGCAGTTCTTTCCTGTACAACTCACGGTTTACTTTGTGTAGGAAGGAACTGCAGATGCTGGGTCAGGAAGCATCTCTGGAGAATAGGAATAGGTGACGTTTCGGGTTGATACCATTCTTCAGATAGAATCTGGCCCGTCGGAAGAAGGGTCTCGACCCGAAACCTCACCTATTCATTTTCTCCAGAGATGCTGCCTGACCCACTGAGATACTCCAGCATTTTGTGTCATGTTTTACTTTAGCAGTGACTCTTTCAATCAAAGGATATGACATCGCTCTTCCCAGAACTGCTGCGTTCGTTGAAACCCCAGTAGTTGTGGGTATTTATTAAAATGGGCAAAATAATGTGATTATACTTAAACCACCGCGTCCCTGATTAAATGTACATGCGACCCGGACATTCATTGTCCCTGGGCACATTCAGGGATACATGAAACGGCGTTTATAAATGTACACTCACCCGTCCTCTCTCCATGAGTTTGGACAAGTTCAATGTCCTGACTTCCAATGATGTCTTTTCAGCTGCGCACCGCCGCGTCAGGGGGGCTCCCTACAACAGGGGAAGCGGTCAAGTCCGGCTCCGGCACACAGTTCACACACAGCAACATTATGTCCAACAACATTGTTGTTACCGGGCAACCATTTGGGTTACAACTGACTATTTGAACGTACCCGCCCTTTTACCCCCTCCCCTCCCCTCCTCTCATCCCACGTGAAGCGCTACAGCTCTGCATGCGGTTTATTTACCGCGTATCCCACACACCGCGCCTTCTCCGCTACAGTTGACACACGAGACGCAGTTTGGGTGGAACTCTGCTGAACCTTCAGTTCAGTCGGCAAGTGGGAAGTGGAGATGACTGTTGTCTACTCCATCTACACACTCCTTCAGCGAGGCTCGCCCGCCCACTCGCTACATTGGCCATTTACTCTATCTGTTCCAGTGCGCCAGACTTTAATAGTTTTCGTTCTATCTGCGCCTCCTCCACACGGCTCACGCTTACACAGCGACAATCTGTCCCGCCCTGGTTCTCCGACTAGTTTCACTGTCCTCCTAATTAATTTTACTGGTTGTATGCCTCGTTGGCACCTTTCCCTCAGCCAACAATGAACCAGTCTAAACTTCCTTGGTCAGCATCTGCCCTTCCATATCAGTTTCATTCTCCCCTAACTCTTAGTCTGAAGAAAGGTCAGGACCCGAAATGTCACCAATCCCTTCGCTCCAGATATGTTGCTTGTCCCGCTGAGTTATTCCAGCATTTAGTGTCCGTCCCCTACTCTCTGATCATTTCCCCTTTCTCTGCAGCTTGAGTCTCGCTTCATTGCAGACTTCTCAGCTGTGAAGAGGTCGTCGAGCTGAAACACTTCTTGTCGCGCTACAGAGGCCGCCTGACCTACTGAGAGTTCCACCAGGGTCTAACAACATCACACGAATGTTCACACTTTACTCACTTTAATGCTACAACGTGATTCTCTATTTACACTTACCATTTCCTTCAGCACAATCTGAGCTTGCTGATTAATGTCCTCCTGCTCATGCGGACCCCGGCAGCCCTGCGCCAGGACCCCCGCCAACAACACTGGTAAAACGCAGAGTCTCCATGCGTTCGCCAAGGACATGTTCAAACCAACCTAGGGAGTCAAGTCGGCAGTCTGGAATCTGAGCAGTGGCGAGTCCGGGATTCAGGTCGGAATGCAATATCTGTCCGAGATGACCTGCTTTGCTTTTGGATTGAAATGATAGCCTCTCTCGAGGCGATGGGCCCATTTTAAGGTGTAGAGAAGGATATTCCTTTGACGTTTGAAAAACAAATCCCTTTTGCTTCTCACCGCAATCTTTGAGGGAATCTTTAATTTCGTTGTGAGCTGACTGCAGCTGATCCTTTCACTTTCTACTCCATTCAAAGACTAATGTAGATTTGACTAACGTAGACGTCGGTTGGTTCTCAGTATCTCAGGTGGGATGTTCCTAGATACCGGGATTCTCAAAGCCAATTAGTAAAATTTCATTTTATGAATGTTTAATTTTCTATAATTGCAGAATGATTTCAATGTTGGAAATCATAGATCTAATGAGTAGACGGGGATTTTTTAAGGCGTTCAGATTCTATTCACCCCTCACTACAGCAAGGGGAAAACAAAGCCATGTTCTTTATACCTTTTCTATACCTCCAGTTTCCATCTCCTATGACTCTCAGCCTAAAAGGTCTCTGCCCAAAATTTCCCCTAAACTTTACAACTCTTCCCCCCTTCTGTCGTGGGTAGACTGAGATTGAGACTGACCCCCCCCCCCCCCCCCCCCCCCCCCTCACCGCCTCAATCTTTTGATATCCCGCAAGATTTTCCACTCGTCACTATAACTTCATGTTTCTTGTATTTTGTGTTTTTGTGACAGTTGGCAGAACAATTTCCCTCCTGGGATAAATAAAGTTCTATCGTGTCGTATCCTACTTACTTCCATCATTTCCTTGCCGTCCCAACAGGTTGCTGGGTGCGGTTTAAAAGAACTGATTCTACACATTACAGATCAGGGGAACATACACCAGACCCCTTTGGGTGTGACACTGTGGCCATTCCGATGAAAACATTGCATCCAGGTTCAGCACAATACTCTGGGCATGGTCCTCTGCCTGTGTGTGCCAGCTCGCAGCATTGCTGGAAAAAACTCACATGATCAGGAATCCAGCGAGATTCGGTGGATCAGATGGCGTGTTTGACCAAGTTCATGGTCCTTCCGTAGCAGTTGATTTTTGATTCGGCAGAGTACAAAGGCATGGAATTGCATGTATCATGAAGTCGAGTGGGATTTATTGTCATTGTACAAATACGCTAAGGTAGAGGTACGATGAAAAATCGTGTTTGCAGAAGCATCACAGGCACAGAGACACAGTCAAAAACACCAAAACAAGTTATGCATTAAGGATACATAATTTACCCTCAACATTTGTAAAAGAAAAAAAAACTGCCAAAAAAGCAAATAATCAGTGCAAAAAGGAAGGAATGGCCCAGAATATGAAGATTTTTCATCATAGATATCACCTTTTTGAGGTTTTCAATTGAGAGAAATTCTATGCCTGACATGGACTGGGCTGAGTCCACCACTCTCTCAAGCCTCTTGCATTCTTGCGCAATTGAATTACCATACCAGGCAGCAATGCAATGGTCAGGATATTTTCTCCAGTCTTTCCGATTGCTACACAACAGGAAGATGTACTCGAGGTAGCATGGGTGAAATCTGAACCCAGTCTGTTAACGGATCTTGACACGAAATGTCACGTACCCTTTTTCTCTAGAGATGCTGCCTGACCCACTAAATTCCTCTGTCACTTTGTGTTTATCTTGGGTGAAATTAATGATGGTCTATTTTAGATGGAGCTTATCAGCATGGATGATTTGTGCCAAAGGGTTTGTTTCTGTGCTGCATGACTCTATGACTACATGAGTACAGATTATTCGGTCTAAATAAGTTTGGATAATTCCAGGAGTAATTTTCCTTGAAACAATGAAGATAATGAAAACGAGAAGAAATTTGACAGTGGGACATAAAATTCTGAGGTATCATGATGCAATTGATAGGAATAACCTACTTTCTCACAGCAGAGACATCGATAACGAGGCGTGTGTTTTTCAAATAAAGGTGGAATAAATAGAGAGAATTTGAGGAGTGTGATGAGGGTCAGTGAGTCAATGTCTGCATGAGCAGAGGATGCAGAAACCCTCATCACTTTTCAAAAGTACTTGGATCTGTAATTGAATACCTGTAACTTACAAGATTTAGAGTATTGTGTACAGTTTTGGGCTCAATGTTACAGGAAAGATGGCAAGCTGGAAAGGATGCAAGGATGATGTTACCAGGACACAAGGCCCTGAGCTATATAGAGTGGTTGACTTTATGACTTGGAGTGCAGGAGGATAAGGAATGATCTTTTAGAGGTGCACAAAATCGTGAGAGAAATAAATCAGGTAAATGCACAGAGTGTCTTGCACAGAGTAGGGGAACTGAGAACCAGAGGCCATAGGTTTAAGGTGAGGAGGGAAATATCTAATAGGAACATGGGGGGTAACTTTTTATATGAAGCGTGGTGGGTATATGGAACGTGCTGCCATAGGAGATATGTGTAGGAAAGAAATGCAGATGCTGGTTTAAATCAAAGGTAGACACAAAATGCTGGACTAACTCAGAGGGACAAGCAGCATATCTGGAGAGAAGGAATTATTATCTGAATGGTGGCAGATTAGGAAAGGGGGACATGCAACGAGACCTGGGTGTCATGGTACACCAGTCATTGAAAGTAGGCATGCAGGTGCAGCAGGCAGTGAAGAAAGCAAATGGTATGTTAGCATTCATAGCGAAAGGATTTGAGTATAGGAGCAGGGAGGTTCTACTGCAGTTGTACAGGGTTTTGGTGAGGCCACACCTGGAGTACTGCGTACAGTTTTGGTCTCCAAATCTGAGGAAAGACATCCTTGCCATAGAGGGGGTACAGAGAAGATTCACCAGACTGATTCCTGGGATGTCAGGACTTTCATATGAGGAAAGATTGGATAGACTCGGTTTGTACTCGATGGAATTTAGAAGATTGAGGGGGGATCTTATAGAAACCTACAAAATTCTTAAGGGGTTGGACAAGCTAGATGCTGGAAGATTGTTCCCGATGTTGGGGGAGTCCAGAACAAGGGGTCACAGTCTAAGGATAAGGGGGAATTCCTTTAGGACCGAAATGAGGAAAACATTCTTTACACAGAGAGTGGTGAGTCTCTGGAATTCTCTGCCACAGAAGGTAGTTGAGGCCAGTTCATTGGCTATATTTAAGAGGGCGTTAGATGTGGCACTTGTGGCTAAAGGGATCAGGGGGTATGGAGAGAAGGCAGGTACGGGATATTGAGTTGGATGATCAGCCATGATCACATTGAATGGCGGTGCAGGCTCGAAGGGCCGAATGGCCTACTCCTGCACCTATTTTCTATGTTTCTATGAATGGGTGATGTTTCAGGTCGAGATTCTTCTTCAGACTGAGGAATAGTCCATCTCTCCAGAGATGTTGCCTTGTCCCGCTGAGTTACTCCAGCATTTTGTGTCTACCGGCCGTAGGAGAAATGATAAATATGGAAGTGGGATTAGTGTAGGTCAGTGTGGGCAACTCGGGCCAACGGGCCTGTTTCCATGACAACCTCAGTGGGGTCAAGCAGCATTTGTGGAAGACATGTATTGGTGACATTTTGAGAGTCTATATTACACTACAAGCCACTTCCAAAGGCACAAGATTAATGATCTGTTTCCATGCTGAATATTTTCTTGATTTCATGCTTTATATCTTGATTATAATATCCATAATATAAAAACATATGTATTGTTTCTATGAGTTATACATGAAAATTACTTGTACTGGTACTTTCAAATGAACAGGAAGCTAAAGAACATATGTTTTGAAACCAATTCTGGAAACCATAAACCACATTTCTCTTTCTGATGATGATTGATGTTTTACATAGAAACATAGAAACATAGAAAATAGGTGCAGGAGTAGGCCATTCGGCCCTTCGAGCCTGCACCGCCATTCAATGTGATCATGGCTGATCATCCAACTCAGTATCCCGTACCTGCCTTCTCTCCATACCCCCTGATCCCTTTAGCCACAAGTGCCACATCTAACGCCCTCTTAAATATAGCCAATGAACTGGCCTCAACTACCATCTGTGGCAGAGAATTCCAGAGACTCACCACTCTCTGTGTAAAGAATGTTTTCCTCATTTCGGTCCTAAAGGAATTCCCCCTTATCCTTAGACTGTGACCCCTTGTTCTGGACTCCCCCAACATCGGGAACAATCTTCCAGCATCTAGCTTGTCCAACCCCTTAAGAATTTTGTAGGTTTCTATAAGATCCCCCCTCAATCTTCTAAATTCCATCGAGTACAAACCGAGTCTATCCAATCTTTCCTCATATGAAAGTCCTGACATCCCAGGAATCAGTCTGGTGAATCTTCTCTGTACCCCCTCTATGGCAAGGATGTCTTTCCTCAGATTTGGAGACCAAAACTGTACGCAGTACTCCAGGTGTGGCCTCACCAAAACCCTGTACAACTGCAGTAGAACCTCCCTGCTCCTATACTCAAATCCTTTCGCTATGAATGCTAACATACCATTTGCTTTCTTCACTGCGTTTTAAGCATTTCCAGCAGTTTCTGTTTTAATTTCACATTTATTTTGTATGCAACTCATTCTGATCCATGAGCAGCTGTACCTATGTATGTATGCATTGGTGATCACTTTCCCATGTTCTCTCAACTCTGTATCAGTTCCTGTGGACTGGAGGGTAACCTGTATTTAAGAGAGAAAACGGGGAATTATGGATCAGTTAGCCTTACAACGGTAGTTGGGAAGATGCTTGAGTCGATTGTTAAAGATGTTATAGCAGCGCATTTGGAAAGCAGTGACAAGATTGGTCAAATTTAGCATGGATTTATGAAGGGGAAATCATGCTTGACTATTCTTGTAGAAATATTTGAAGATGTAACAAGTAGAATGGATAAGGGAGAGCCAGTGGTTGTGGTGTATCTGCACTTTCAAGAAGCCTTTGACAAGGTCCCACACAAGAGGTTAGTGTGCAAAATTAGAGC
This sequence comes from Raja brachyura, assembly GCA_963514005.1. The sequence goes on from OY740812.1 coordinate 31,590,349, forward strand.
ACATGGTATTGGGGAAAGGTATTGACATGGATAGAAAACTGGTTGGCAGACAGGAAGCAAAGAGTTGGAATAAACGGGTCTTTTTCAGAATGGCCGACAGTGACTCGTGGGATGCCGCAAGGCTCGGTGCAGGGACCCCAGTTATTTACAATATATATTAACGATTTAGATGAGGGAATTAAATGTGACATCTCCAATTTTGCAGAAGACACAAAGCTGGACAGCAGTGTTACAAAATTTTGAAATTTTAAAAATCAAGTCTGCAATTTATCCCACCAGATAAAGCATAAAAAGAAGTTTAATTTGACACCTAATTCACTTTCATATCTTCAGTATTAAGAAAGTTATGGCCATTTTCATACTCGGAAATTAGCATCTTGTTCCCCATTGCCTTTCAATTGACTTAACTCAAAAGCTGTGATCTGGAACAGTTAAAAGCCCATAACTTTCTTAAAAATTAAGAGAACTCAATGAAATTTTCACTTATTATAGATTGAAGCATTCTGAAACAAATGTGAAACAATCTTACTTGGATGACCTGAAATTAAAGCATATAATTAGTTAGTTATCTAATTGTAGCTAATTACAAAATTCAATGAGCAGATCTAAACATCTATCCATTTCTTAAGAAAATATAAACTTTTTTTAAATTGCCTAAGTGTCCAAATAACATTCACACAATAATCCACAATATAACATAATTTTTAAATCTAGTTTTCATGAATTTCTGTGCCAAATGGAAGGAATTTAGTGTTTTATGCCTGTAAATTAATGGCCATTTAAATCAACTTGCGAGTGGGTTTTAGTGGAATGCGGTGGATTAGAACGTTGCGGTTAGCGGTGAAGTCGGGAGGAAAAATACTGTTGGTTCATACATTTTTTTGGACCCCATTTCGCAACATGAAAATATTATTAATGCCTCCCGAAAAACCAACTTTTAATAAAAAAATAAACTATTTACCTTTTTTTCTCCCCTACGCAAAATCCTTCCGGTTGTCGGTGCTCAGGGCTTTTGAAGGTGATTTTTAAATTACTCTAGTTAATAAATAATTTAGAGTAATTTAAAAATACCTTCATTCATGAAATGTCGGAGCGATTTTTCTTCCGCAACGAAATCGCCCGACATTCATCGATTTTCCATGTCTGTTGAAAAACGGCACTTTAAGTACGCCCCCCTCTGAAAGGCGCCAAAGTCGCGCACACGGGGAGCGGCAGAACTGCAGCGCTGCTCAAGGTAAGTTTTGTCATGACAGGAGATTGGATAGAAAGCTGATAGAACTGATAGAAAGCATGCAGGTACAGCAGGCAGTGAAGAAAGCTGATGGCCATCATTGGAAAATGATTCGAGTTTTGGAGCAAGGAGGTCCTACTGCAGTTGTACAGCACCCTGGTGAGACCACACCTGGAGTATTGTGTGCAATTTTGGTCTCCTAATTTGAGGAAGGACAATATTGCGATTGAGGGGGTGCAGTGTAGATTCATCAGGTTAATTCCTGGGATGGCGTGACTGACATATGATGAAAGAATGGGTCGACTGGGGTTGTATTTACTGGAAGTTAGAAGGATGAGAGGGCATCTTATAGAAACATGTAAAATTCTTAAAGGATTGGACAGACTAGATGCAGGAAAAATGCTCCCGATGTTAGGGAGTCCAGAACCAGGCGTAACAGTTTAATAATAAGGGGTAGGCCATTTAGGACTCAGATGAGGAAAAACCTCTTCACCCAGAGAGTTGTGAATCTGTGGAATTCTCTGTCACACATGCCGGTGGAGGCCAATTCACTGGATGTTTTCAAGAGAGAGTTAAATTTAGCACTTAGGGCTAAAGGAATCAAGGGATATGTGGAATACTGATTCACGGAGTACTGATTATTGATGGTCAGCCATGATCATATTGAATGATGTTGCTGGGTCAATGGGCTAAATGGCCTACTCCTATTTTTCCATGTTTCTATGTATAAACTAGCATCTACTGTTCTTTGTTTCTAAATGAAGATGGCTAAACTGGGTTTGAACTTAAACAGAAAAACAGTCTTATTGGACGAGAACAGAAGGAATAGGAGAGAGGTGGCTGTCAGAAACAGGATTCAACTACTTACCCAAACACAACAGCTGGAGTCACACAAGGGCTAAGGTCTAAGTCTCAGAAGAGGAAACTCTGGATTGTGAATATAAAGGTCAGCCACAAGTTTGGAACTTACCACATTGTGTCTAGCTGATCGTATACAAATAAGAGCCCATGATGCTGGCAATGATATATTGACATGGATGGAAGATGGTTTGATAGTCGCAAAGCTATATTTAGGGATAAGGGAGTCATTTTATGTTGGAAACATAATCCAGATCTCTCAATTCCCTGCATATCCATGTACCTCCCCAGAAGTCGCTTAAATGCCATTATCATATCTGCCTTCACCGCCACCCCTGACAGTGTGTTGCAAGATCCACCACCCTGTGTAACAATCTTGCCCACTCACATTAAAGGTGAGTATTTGATAGTTCAGAGGCTGGTCTATCTTGAGAAATATTTGGACAGAGAGCTATGTCATGAGAGTTCTCCGAAAATATGTAACATTGAGCTATGTAGATTTCTGCTCGGTAAAGGAACAAAGGGCTTTTGTAAAAGGACTGGGGATGGATTTGAGAAAGAAATCAGCCATGATTCTATTGAATGTTGCTTCTTCGTCTGCATGACTTTCTCCTGTTCCCACATGGTCAAGAGTCAAGATTCAAGAGTGTTTTATTGTCATATGTCCCAGATAGAACAATGAAATTCTTACTTGCAGCAGCACAACAGAATATGTAAACATAGTACACTGTAAACAGTATGATAAACGAGAGAGAAAATAAAAGTTATGTGTATATATACACATGGTCACAACTACACACACACATACACACACACACACACACACACACACACACACACACACACACACACACACACACACACACACACACACACACACATATATATATATATATATATATACACACATACACACACACACATACACGTACACACATACTCAAAAAACAAACAATAGTAGTGCAATAATAATAACAATAATCTATTCTCGTTCAGAGTTTATTTGAGGTTATTGTGTTTAATAACCTGATGGCTATTTCTTAAGAAATTCTGGAATCTCTCTCATTAAATGCTATTATTTAGAAGAATTACATATTTCCTGGAACAGCCCACAGTAATGCGGGTGGAACAGCGGTGCAGTTGGTAGAGCTGCTGTCCTAAGGGTAACATGGATTAAATCCTGACCTTTTTGTGTGGAATGTGCACATTTCTATTATTATGGTGTGGGTTTTCTCTCGGTGCTCCAGTTTTTTCCCACAAGCAAAAGTCATATGGGTTGGTCATTATAAATTAACCTTAGTATATAGGTGAATGATATAACTTTGCGGGGGGGGGGGGCATATGAGGCAAAAACATTTGAATTAATGTTGGATTAGTATAAATGGGTGGATGGACTCACAGGGCAGTAGGGCCTCTTCCTCTGCTAAACTATTCTACATGTTTCTGATATTCTTTCTTTTCATCAGTTGAGAGTGGGATGATGTTGAGAGTGCGGTTTACTTTAGATTTTTGTTTAGTTTCGAGATTCAGCGCAGAAACAGGCCTTTCAGAACACCGTGTCTGCGCCACCCCGCACATTAGCACGATCCTGCAGATAGGGACATTTGACAATTTTTACCAAAGCCAATTAATCTACAACCCTGTAGGTCTTTGGAGTGTGGGAGGAAACCAGAGGACTCTGAGAAAACCGGTACGTCACAGGGGGGCTGTACAAACTAAATGCATACAGGTCACAGGGGGAACGTACAAACTACATGCATACAGCATCATAGTTACGATCAAACCTCGGTCCCTGGCAACTCTACCGTCGTGCTGCCGTGCCTTGTGATGTGGAGGTGGAGGCTATAGAAGGGACTTAATCTAGTATTCTGAAGATTATATACCGTCATCCACCATTGTAGCATTTTACATTTCCCATAACCAGCCAATCTGTGTAGAATATTTTTAGGTCCAGCAAGAAACTGCAAAATTTGTGTGGAGAAACCGAGCTTTCAAGAGGGTCTTGACATCGAATTTTGTTGGTGGTTTAAGCTTCCTTTCTTACCTATGGAGGAGAATGCTTATTGACCAACTATACACTCTGACAAATCTCACTCCCCACAGTTGATTAAAATGAGATGAAAGTGATACTCAGACTGAAAGCAACGGTGAAACCTGCAGAAGACTTGCGATGATTAATAGAGATCACCGCCTCACCACCGTGAGAAAGAGAACCAAAGGCAAAGAAAATAATGGAGGAAACTATTCAATTACTCTTGCATGAAATGTATTAGGTTGTGGCAACTGAGGGGCATCTGATCAACTCATTCCATAACCAAGTAGGACAGTTGCTTGGAATATTGGAGGCTGCAGGTGATCTAAAGAGTGTATAAAATTATTAGGGGACAGATAGTGTGATTGCACATTTTTCTTTTCCCATGGGAGGGGAATCAAGAACCAAAGGACAAAGGTTTTACGGTGTGAGTTGCAAGATTTAATAAGAACTTACGAGGCAACTTTTCAAAACAGATAGTGCTGGGTGAATGGAAAGAGCTGCCAGATGATGTACTTGGGCAGGTACTTTAACAGCATTTAAAATACATTTACACAGGTAGATGGATAAACAAGGGACAGAGGGATGTGGGCTAAACCTGGGCAGGTAATACAGGCCTTGATACGTCATTTTGGTTGGCATGGACAAGTTGGTGCAAAGGGCCTGTTTCCATTAAACGACGCTATAATTCTAAAGTGTTAATTAAGGCAAACCGCTCCTGTACACTTTACAGTTTGTTTACACAGGGTCTCATGTTTAATGCTCTCTCCTTTACTCAGCAGGATATTGTTCAAATAGGAAAGGAAAAAATGTTGAAAGGGAGATAAAGGAATACATCAAAGGAACGAAAGAAATAAAATCAAAACATCTTGAAATCATATCATTATTCTTTGAAAGAATATTTCAAATAGGTTAATTTTATTTGTAAAAAATCCCCATTCCACATGTATTTCATGGAAATAATGAGTTATGGATTCAGACAGGACAGGGAAATGGGCCCCTTGGACCACCATTCCATGTTGACCATCAAGAAACCATCTACACTAATCCCACTGCCAACACCTGGTCTGTAGCCTTCTGTCCCTTGGTAATTCATGTAGTTGGCTTCGTGCTTTTAAAATGGAGTCATAGTACCTGCATTCACCGTCTTCTCAGAAAGTGTTCTCGATTACAAACACCATATAGGTCATTTTATTCCCATCAGATCCCCTTCCACACTCATACACCTCACCTTAAACCAAGTCATCTGTTTTTTTTCTCCCCAAAGTAAGGAAAGGTTTCTCACTATCTACCCTAGCTATGCCGACATAATTTTGAAAATTTCAATCATGTTGCTTTTCACATGCCTGTGGACTGGAAGGTAGCCAATGCAACCCCACTTTTTAAGAAAGGAGGGATGGAGAAAATGGGAAATTATAGACCAGTTTGCCGTATATCGGCAGTGGGGAAGATGCTTGCATCGATTATTAAAAATGTAATAGCAGCACATTTGGAAAGCATTGACAGGATCAGTCAAAGTCAGCATGGATTTATGAAGGGGAAATCATGCTGAACTAATCTTCTGGACATATTTGAGGATGTAACAAGTTGAATGAATATGGGAGAGCAAGTTGGTATTGACAATAGAGAACTGGTTGGCAGACGGGAAGCAAAGAGTAGAAATTAATGGGTCCTTTTCAGAATGGCAGGCAATGACTAGTCGGGTGCTGCAAGGCACAGTGCTGTGACCCCAGTTGTTTACAATATATATTAGAAATTTAGACAAGGGAATTAAATGTAACATCTCAAAGTTTGTGGATGAAGCAAAGCTGGGTGGCAGAGCGAGCTGCGAGGAAGATGTTATGAGGCTGCAGGGTGACTTGTGTAGGTTGGGTGAGTGGGCACATGCATGGCAGATGCAGTATAATGTGGATACATGTGAGGTTATCCACTTTGGTGTCAAGAACATGGAGGCAGGTTATTAACTGAATGGTGTAGAATGGAACTGCAGATGCTGGTTTCAACTGAAGATAGACACAAATAGCTGGAGTAACTCAGCAGGACAGGCAGCATCTCTGGAGTGAAGGATTAGGTGACGTTTCGGGTCGGGACCCTTCTTCAGATTGAATGATCACCCGAAATGCACCCATATGGGGAAAGAAGGGTTTGACTGGACTTGTGTTCACTAGAAATTAGAAGGATGAGAGGGCATCTTATAAAAGTCTGAATGGATCGGACAGGCCAGATGCAGGAAAATGTTCCCGATGTTGGAGGAGTTCAGAAGCAGGGGTCACCGTTTAAGAATAAGGGGTAGGCCATTTAGGACTGAGATGAGGACATTTTTTACACACAGAGTGTTGTGAATCTGTCGAATTCTCTGGCATGGAAGGTGGTGGAGGTTGATTCATTGGATGTTTTCAGGAGAGAGTTAGATTTAGCTCTTCAGGCTAGCAGAATCAAGGGATATATAGATAAAATAGGAATGGGGTACTGATTTTGGATGATCAGCCATGATCATATTGAATGGAGGTGCTAGTAACAAGGCTAGTAACAACAAGGACCAAATGGCCTACTCCTGCACCTATTTTCTATGTTTCTACATTTCTACAACACACCAAGATTATCCAATCTCTTGCTCCCCCTCCATGAGCATTCATATCTTTCTTGTGCTGAGATCCCAGGAACTGCATTGAACACTCAAACTGTGGGATAACAAAACCTCGACAAAATGTTTGCATGAGCTCCATGCTCCTATACTCCATATCCAGTCTAATGAAGCTCAAAATCCCATATGCTTTCTTAACCACCGAATCTATCTTTGCTACCTTAGTACATAGATCAGTACAACAGAAAATACACTATGGCCTACAATGTCCATGTTGAACATAATACCAAGACCATCACTTATCTACCTGCACATAACCCATATCCCTCCATTCCCTGCATATCCATATGCCTATCCAAAAGTCCTCAGCCAGTATTGTATCTGTTTCGTCCGACCCCCGGCGGTGGGTTCCAGCCACTCACTGCCCTCTGTGCAAAAAACCTGCCTGCACACATATCCTTTGCCCCTCTCACCCTTAAGCTACACCCTCTGATATTTGATTTTTCCATCCTGGGAAATATATTCTGACTGTCTACCCTATCTACACTTCTCATAATTTTATAAATGCACAGTTTGGAAACCACTGCAAATTGAGAACTTGAAAGTTTGTTAATAAGTGTCATTTTTGGAAACCGCAGTTAATTCAACCATAATTTGACCCTGAAGTAAGATTTTTGAGTTGGAGTTTGAGTTTAGTTTATTGTCCACAAAAGTGATCTCATGTTGACTACTCTGTATGCCAGATTCAGATGCGCTCTAGTTTGATGTTAGTAAGCCAGTGTGCAGAAGACCCTGCCAAATAAAACAGATCAATATTAACATCTGGCAGTATGAATATTATGTTGTGGCAGTGACTTGTTTTGATTAAAAATTATAATTAAAAATAAATAAGTGGTTGGCCATTTAGAATGGAGATGAGGAAAAACGTTTTCACCCAGCCAGTTGTGGGTCTGTGGAATTCGCTGCCTCAGAAGGCAGTGGAGGCCAATTCTCTGGATGTTTTCAAGAGAGAGTTAGATAGAGTTCTTAAAGATAGTGGAGTCAAGGGATTATGGGGAGAAAGCTGGAACGGGGTACTGATTGTGAATGATCAGCCATGATCACAGTGAATGGCGGTGCTGGCTCGAAGGGGTGAATGGCCTACTCTAGCACCTATTGTCTATTGTCTATTGTCTACTATCTATTATCTATAGTCTATCAGCAGATGTGTGATTAAAAATCAATAAAAGGTATATGTGTGGTACATGGCTATAATATACACCCTAGGCATGTGGTCAGAAGACATGTTCATGTTTCCAAATGACCCAGACCAACAATGACATTTGGAAATAATTAAAAATGAAAAGTTATTCAATTAAAAACAAAATGTCATACAATATTAATTAACATAGGTCTTGATCTGGAATTACATATTGTACAAGCTGTAAAATGTAATTGGGTGAAGAAATTGGGTGAAGACATTGCAATAAGTGAACTGGATGTGTCTGGCACAGCATATATACAGAGATCACTGCAAATCAGGGAAAATGTTTCAAGTTTGCTAATCCACACTTTGAATGCCTAAATAAATGGCACTCCTCAAAAAATGACGCAGATGACTGCTGGATGGAATAATGCTCGTCTGCTGAGTTGTCAATAACCAAAACAGACATGCTGCCGCAGGAAACGAGATCAACATTAAAGCTGCTATTCCCTTTCAGAGGGGTTTCAATCCACAATTCTGATTATAACTGCAACCAACCAATCAATTCAGCCCCTTTGGTAACTTGATAATACATTTCATGTGCAAAAAATATAACTATGAAATAAATTAATTAATTAATATTATACTTTTCTATGAACATGTCACTTGAAAATATTTGTATTGGTTTTGTTATTTTTGATTTGACATATAGGACAAATAGGTTGAATGAATTAATCATAATCAGTTATCGAGTCATAGAGGCATGCCACATAGACTTGAATACGACTAGGATGCCACACTAGACACTCGTCCCACCTGCCCGCATTTGTCACATATCCCTCTAAATCTTTCCAATGAATGTATCTGTCTAAAAGTATTTTAAATGTTGTTATAGTACCCCCTTAACTACCTTCTCTGGCAGCTTGTTCCACATAACCACCAGATACATTGTGTGAAAAAATTGCCCCAGGTTGCTCTTTCTCCTCTCATCTTTAACCAATGCCCTCTACTTCTTGATGTTAATATCCATCTACTCGACACGACCTTACTTCGGTTATAGCGTACAAATAAGCCGGTTGCCTTGTGGGGCCGTTCTGTCGTTTAATTGAATCTGATTAGGGATAGAGAATGAAATGTAATTGCAGAGGCGCCGTCTTCATCAGAGGAGTGGATACAGATAATATCACCGCAGATAGTTTTAAGGAAATCGTACGCGCCTTGGCAAATAGTGAACATGCTAATTACAGAATTCAGAAAAATATATATCAGGGAAAATGGGGGACTAAATGGGGAACATGGGGAACTTAAATTTAATAGGAATATATATTGAGTGAATCAACATGGAAAGACGGGGCCAACGATGTTATTCCGTCTTGAGGCGAAGAAAAAGCAGAGCAACGGCGTTAGTTGGTGTGTATTCACAGATATTTAAGGGCAAGTTGATAAACGAACAAGTAAACGCAGCAAATCGTTGAATGTGTTAAAGCTTATTATGAACATCCGAAATACCAGGAGATGATTAGTTTAGTTTGGAGATCCAGAGCGGAAACATGTCCACCAAGGTACAGAGCAGAAACAGTGCACCGAGTCGCGTCAACAATCCCAGTACACTAGTACTATCCGACATACACTAGGGACAATTTACAAATTTACCAAGCCAATTAGCCGACAAACCTGCACGTCTTTGGAGTGTGGGAGGAAACCTGAGCACTCGGAGAAAACCCACGTAGGTCACGGGGAGAACGTGCAAACTCCTTACAGACAACACCTGTTGTCAGGTTTAAATCTGGGTCTCTGGTATTATTAGTCAGCAACTCTACCACCGGCCTTATAGCGGTTACGCATTATAGCTATTCAAATTATTCGCTAATATTGTCTCACGATTTGCAACTGTTACAGTCTGGGGAGGGGAAGCTAGAGGTATGAAAAAGTACAAAGTACATGGCTTTGTTTTCCCCTTGCAGTCGTGAGGGATCAATAGAGCCTGAACTATCACAAAAAAAATCCCCATCTAATCAAGATACTACCTTGATTTCCAATACTGAAATCATTCTGCATTGATAGAAAATTAAACATGCATAAAATGGAATTTTACTAATTGGCTTTGTGAATCTCGGTATCGAAGAACATCGCACCTGAGATACTGAGAAGCAACCGACCTCAAGTCTCTGTTGGTCAGAGGCAATTCGCTCTTAATGGAGTAGAAAGTGAAAGGTTTCAGCTGTAGTCAGCTCGCAACGAAATTAAAGATTCCCAACGAAAAAAGAATTGAGGTGAGAAGCAAAGGGGATATGATTTTGATACGTCCAAGGAATATCCTGATGTACACCTTAAAATGGGCACATCGCCTCGAGAGAGGCCATCATGACAATCCAAGAGCAAAGCAGGTAATCTCACACAGATATGGCATTCCGACCTGAATCCCGGTCTCGCCACTGTTCAGATTCCAGTTGGGTGGTTGAACATGTCCTTCGCTAACGCATGGAGACTTTGCGTTTTACCAGTGCTGTTGGCGGGGGTCCTGGCGCAGGGCTGCCGGGGTCCGCATGAGCAGGAGGACATTAATCAGCAAGCTCAGGTTGTGCTGAAGGAAATGGTAAGTGGAAATGGAGAATCACGTTGTAGCATTAAAGTGAGTAAAGTGGAAACATTCGTGTGATGATGTTAGACCCTGGTGGAACTCTCAGTGGGTCAGGCGGCCTCTGTAGCGAGATAAGCAGCGTTAATGTTTCAACTCAACGGCCTCTCGAATGCTGAGAATGTTTGCAATGAAGCGTGTCTCCAACTACAGTGAAAGGGGAAATGATCAGAGAGTAGAGGGCGAACACAAAATACTGGAGTAACTCAGCAGGACAGGCAACGTATCTGGAGAGAAGGAATGGGTGGCATTCTGGGTCGAGACCCTTCTTCAGACTGGGAGTCGGGGGAAAAGGAAACTGGAGATATGGAAGGATGAGATGTGAAAACGAAAGATGAAAGCACTAATGACCATGACCTGTAACGACTCTGTCCCCTACTCCCAATTCCTCCATCTACGCCGCTTCTGCACCCAGGATGGGGTGTTCCAAACCAGGGCATCGGAGATGTCCTCATTCTTTAGGGAACGGGGTCCCCCTCTTCGACTATAGACGAGGCTCGCATCAGGGTCTCTTCTATATCCCGTAGCTCCGCTCACACTCCCCCCCCCCACCCCCCCCCCCCCCCCCCCCACTCATAACAAGGACAGAGTCCCGCTTATCCCTACCCACCCTAGCACCCGTCACATACAACAGATAATGGATCTTATAGAATCCATTTTCTATAAGAAAAATAGGACAAGCTAGATGCAGGAAGATGTGCCCGATGTTGGGGGAGTCCAGAACAAGGGGTCACAGTCTAAGGATAAGGGGGAATTCCTTTAGGACCGAGATGAGGAAAACATTCTTTACACAGAGAGTGGTGAGTCTCTGGAATTCTTTGCCACAGAAGGTCATTGAGGCCACAGGGTTACACAAAAAGCTGGAGAAACTCAGCGGGTGCAGCAGCATCTAAGGAGTGAAGGAGATAGGCGACGTTTCGGGTCGAGACCCTTCTTCAGACTGGTCATTGAGGCCAGTTCATTGGCTATATTCAAGAGGGAGTTGGATGTGGCTCTTGTGGCTAAAGGGATCAGGCGGTATGGGGAGAAGGCAGGTACGGGATACTGAGTTGGATGATCAGCCATGATCATGTTGAATGGCGTTGCCGGCTCGAAGGATCGAATGGCCTACCCTGCACCTATTTTTCTATGTTTCTATAATACTCCAACATTTTAGCCACCTCCAATGGGATCCCACCGCTGGCCACATCTTCCCATCTCCTCCCTTTTGGCTTTCCGCAGAGACAGCTCCCTCCGTAACTCCTTGGTCAATTCGTCCCTTCACACCCAAACTACCCCCCTCCCCCCCGGTACTTTCTCTTGCAACCGCAGGAAATGCTACACTTGTCCCTTTACCTCCCCCCTCGACTCCATCCAAGGACTGAAGCAGTCTTTCCAGGTGAGGCAGAGGTTCACCTGCACCTCCTCCAACCTCATCTATTGCACCCGCTGCTGTAAGTGTCAACTGCTCTACATCGGTGAGAACAAGCACAGGCTTGGCGATCGCTTTGCCCAATACCTCAGTTCGCATTAACCAACCTGATCTCCCGGTGGGTTACACAAAAAGCTGGAGAAACTCAGCAGGTGCAGCAGCATCTAAGGAGCGAAGGAGATAGGCGACGTTTCGGGTCGAGACCCTTCTTCAGACTGGTCAGGGATCAGGGAAACGAGAGATATAGAGAGTGAGGTGAAGAACAATGAATGAAAGATATGCAAAAAAGTATTGATGATAAAGGAAGCAGGCCATTGTAAGCTGTTTGTAGTGTGAAAATTAGAAGCTAGTGCGACTGGGGTGGGGGGGGGGGGGGGGGGGAGATGGAGAAGGAATGTCAGGGCCCGAGGCTGAGGGAGAGGTGGGGGAGGGGGAGGGGGCAGTCTGGGTTAACAGAATTGAGAAAATTCAATGTTTAAGCCCAGAGGATGCAGACTCCCCAAGCAGAAAATGAGGTGCTGTTCCTCCAACTTGTGGTGTTGCTCACTCTGGCCATGGAGGAGGCCCAGGACCGAGAGGTTGGATACGGAATGGGAGGGGGAGTTGAAGTGCTGAGCCACCGGGAGGACGGGTTGGTTATTGCGGACCAAGCGGAGGTGTTCGGCGAAACGATCGCCCAGCCTCCGCTTGGTCTCACCGATGTAGATCAGCTGGCATCTGGAGCAACGGATGCAGTAGATGAGGTTGGAAGAGGTGCAGGTGAACCTCTGTTGGACTTGGAATGACTGCTTGGGTCCCTGAAAGGAGTGGATGGGGGAGCTGAAGGGACAAGTGTAGCATCTCTTGCGGTTGCAAGGGAAAGTGCCCGGGGAAGGAGTGGAGCGGGAGGGAAGGGAGGAATTGACAAGGGAGTTGCGGAGGGAGCGGTCTTTGCGGAATGCAGATGGGGGGGGGGGGGGGGGGAGATGGGAAGATGTGGCGCGTGGACGGGTCACACTGGAGGTGGCGAAACTGGCGGAGGACTATGTGTTGTATGCTCCGGCTGGTGGGGTGAAAGGTGAGGACCAGGGGGGCTCGGCCCTTGTTGTGAGTGGGGGAATGGGGAGAGAGGGCAGTGTTGTGGGGTATGGAGCAGATCCTGGTGCGAGCCTCATCTACAGTGGGGGAGGGGAAACCCCGTTCTCTGAAGAACGAGGACATTTGTGATGACCTGGTGTGGAACACCTCATCCTGGGAGCAGATGCGGCGTAGACGGAGGAATTGGGAATAGGGGATGGAGTCCTTACAGGAGGCAGGGTGGGAGGAAGAGTAGTCCAGGTAGCTGTGGGAGTCAGTTGGTTTGTAGTGGATGTCAGTCAGGAGTGTATCACCTGCAATAGAGATGGTGAGGTCAAGGAATGGTAGGGAAATGTCGGAAATGGTCCAAGTGTATTTGAGTGCCGGATGGAAGTTGGTGGTGAAATGGATGAAGTCAGTCAGTTGTGCGTGGGTGCAGGAGGTGACACCAAAGCAGTCGTCAATGTAACGGAGGTAAAGGTCTGGGGTGGGGCCCTGGTACGCCGTGAAAAAAGATTGTTCGACGTGCCCGACAACGAGGCAGGCGCAGCTAGGGCCCATGCGTGTGTCCATAGCTACGCATGTTATTAGAGATAATGTTGCTGTGTGTGAATTGTGTGCCGGAGCCGGACTTGACCGCTTCCCCTATTGTAGGGAGCCCCCCTGACCCGGCGGTGCGCAGCTGAAAGGACATCATTGGAAGTCAGGACATTGAACTTGTCCAAACGTATGGAGAGAGGACGGGTGATATTGTCCCCTCCCGGCCGTTCTCACTGGTCCATGGCCGCGCTGATGTCGCTCTGTGTTGTGTGCAGGCCCCGGACACGCTCCGTGTTGTCTACCGAGTGTTGCGTCAATTCAGCAAGATCTGCAGCATGAACCTGCCCTCGGTCACATGGCCCCGGGACAAGGTGGAGAGTCTCAGGCTTCTCCTGGATGGGCAGATCAGAGGGCTGGGAAAGTGTGTGAGGAACACTGGCTCCGAGACCCGGCCACGGAGAAGCGCCGCGATTCACTACTACTTCAGGAAACTCGGCACGTTTCTTAAACGGAAGGTGAGACGGTTGAATCTTATCATCTGACGACCCGCGGCCAATTATTTCACTCAATCTAAATCTATTCATTCTCTGATAGTGTCCCTTCCAAGAGGAGCCCCAGCGAACGGTAGCAGGTGATCAACAAGAGGAGCATCCTGTGGCGTGTACTCGGGGTTTGACAGTGTGTATGCGGATGCGTGAGCCTAAGTGGCTTATTTTATTTAGGTTTAATAAAATTGTTATTGTATTGTCTTGTTATTCACTCTCTTGGTTGTCCAAATCCGGTGATTTAACGAACACAACACAATTATAAACGATCTGCACCACTAGGGCCATTCCTTCTTCACCCTCAAGTCCCATATCACCTGGCTGAGGAACAGCGGTTTTCCTGCAAATTATCAGGGTCATGACCGGCCCTGCCATGACAACGGTGCACTCCCATCCATCTCTTCCATTCTGTGTTTTTGCATTGACATCTTGTTTTTCTTTTGCGCTGTTTACTTTATTTTACAATTTACGTATGCTGAATGTATAATTTGCTTGGTGTAGGAAGGCATCGAATTTGTTTTGCATGTTTTCCTTTGTGCCTATGGTAATTCTACAAACACGATTTTTCATTGAACCTGTTGCTCAGCGTATTTGTGCATTGACAATAAACTCCACTCGACTTGATCTCTGGTCTGAGTCATCGTTCATGTTATTCCGTGCCTTTGTAATCTGTGGAAGTAATACCAACTGCTGAGGTAGGACTATGAACTTGGTCAAAGATGCCCTCTGATCCATTGAATCGCGCTGAACATCTTGTGTAAGGTGTGTCCAGCAATGAATTTTGCGAGCTGGCACACGCAGGTGTAGGACTCTGCCCAGACTGATGCTGAACTTGGATGCAATGTTTCCATTGGAAAGGCAACAGTGTCAGACCCGAAGGAGCCTGGTCTAAAGGTATATACAAAATGCTGGAGAAACTCAGCGGGTGAGGCAGCATCTATGGCGAGAAATAATAGGCGACGTTTCGGGTCGAGACCCTTCTTCATAGATGCTGCCTCACCCGCTGAGTTTCTCCAGCATTTTGTATCTGCCTTCGATGTTACCAGCATCTGCAATTCTTTCTTAAACGTAATGTAGATATGCAATTAATTCGCACCTGGCGACCTCTACCGACTGCAAAGAGATGACGAAATACTGGAGCAACTCAATTGGTCATAGAAACATAGAAGTTAGGTGCAGGAGTAGGCCATTCTGCCCTTCGAGCCTGCACCGCCATTCAATATGATCATGGCTGATCATCCAACTCAGTATCCCGTACCTGCCTTCTCTCCATACCCTCTGATCCCCTTAGCCATAAGGGCCACATCTAACTCCCTCTTAAATATAGCCAATGAACTAACCTCAACTACCCTCTGTGGCAAAGAATTCCAGAGACTCACCATTCTGTGTGAAAAAAGTCCTTCTCATCTCGGTCCTAAAGTATTTCCCCCTTATCCTTAAGCTGTGACCCCTTGTCCTGGACCTCCCCAACATCGGGAACAATCTTCCTGCATCTAGCCTGTCCAACCCCTTATTCATCCAGAATATTGGAGACAAGGGATGTTTCGCGACCCGAAACTTCACCTAATCCTTTTTCCCAGATATGCTGCGTCCCGCTGTTACTCCAACATTTGTGTCTATCTTCGGTGAAAACCAGCATCTGCAGTCCCGTCCTACAAGTTTAAAGTTTACTTGGCCTCAGTGAACATAAATGCAAATTGCCCCTGTGCGTGTAGGATAGTGCGAGTGTACAGGATGATAGTGTTAGTGTACTGGTCTGCGCCGACTCGGTGTGCCGAATGCCTTGTCTCCGCGTTGCATCTCGAAAGTCTAAAGTAAAGTCTGAAGTAAGTAAAAACGAGGCCGCGAATGTAAGTAAAGTTATTTTCAGGAGCAGAGAAAGTAGAGGGTGAAAGACATTTCCGACTGAATGCCAGAGGGTCGCGTTACTTTGGGTGAAACTTCAATCACCAAGAATCTACCCACTTCATCACTCACAGACAAAGACTTTTCTAAAAATAACAGGTTCAAAAGTGGTACAAGTACAAAATCTTTATTACCTCGTTTCAATTAAAAATAGTAGTTTAAAATAAATAGTCTCTAAATTATATTAAGGTGTATATTCTCAGCATAGTAAGCACCAGACTGCAAAACATCCTCAAAACAAAATAAATACTGACAGTCAATTTTTGAATGTTAATATTATAAAATAGGTGTCATTTTCAACTAAACTCTGAATAAATAACATGAATCTGGTTACATGTGTATTGGTGACTTCCAGGACACTTCCTCAAAGCAAAATAAATGCTTACAATATATGTTTGCATGTTAATATTATAAAAATAGGCTATCTTTTCAACTTTGTAAATAAATAACATAAATCTGGTTAAATGTATATTGGTGACATCTTCAGTTCGCCGCGTTGATTCTTGCCATTACATGAGGCAACTGTTGGAAACACGCCCTGGTCTCGGCGCGGGTTACTTCCCAGGCGCAGGCGCTGAATCTCTGCAAAAGAAGAACGTTCGGAATCACGCATCAGAGAATGAATAGATTTAGATTGAGTGAAATAATTGGCCGCGGGTCGTCAGATGATAAGATTCAAACGCCTCACCTTCCGTTTAAGAAACTTGCCGAGTTTCCTGAAGTAGTAGTGAATCGCGGCGCTTCTCCTTGGCCGGGTCTCGGAGCCAGGGTTCCTCACACACTTTTCCAGCTCTCTGATCTGCCCATCCAGGAGAAGCCTGAGACTCTCCACCTTGTCCCGGGGCCATGTGACCGAGGCCAGGTTCTTGCTGTAGATCTTGCTGAATTGACGCAACACTCGGTAGACAACACGGAGCGTGTCCGGGGTCTGCACACAACACAGAGCGACATCAGCGCCGCCATGGACCAGTGAGAACGGCCGGGAGGGGACAATATCACCCGTACTCTCTCCATACGTTTGGACAAGTTAAATGTCCTGACTTCCAATGATGTCCTTTCAGCTGCGCACCGCCGGGTCAGGGGGGCTCCCTACAACAGGGGAAGCGGTCAAGTCCGGCTCCGGCACATAATTCACACACAGCAACATTATCTCTAATAACATTGTTTGCTGTCGGGCAACCTTTTGGATTGCACCTGACTATTTGACCGCACCCACGTTTTTGTCTCCTCCCCTCCCTTCCAAACCGCTCATCCGACGTGAAGCGATACAGCTCTGCATGCAGTTTATCGCACCGCGTATCCCGTACACCGCGTCTGCTGAAACTTCAGTTCAGTCGTCTACTCCGTCGACCCACTCCTTTAGCGAAGCTCACCCGCCCACTCGCTGCATTAGCGCCATCCGGACGACATCGAATTCAACAGCAATTCCAGGCCCCTCACCAGCACGAACAGAATGCATTTACTTTACCTGTTCCTGGTGCGCCAACTTCATTGTTTTGCTTCTGTCTACACATAGAAACATAGAAAAATAGGTGCAGGAGTAGGCCATTCGGCCCTTCGAGCCTGCACCGCCATTCAATGTGATCATGGCTGATCATCCAACTCAGTATCCCGAACCTGCCTTCTCTCCATACCCCCTGATCCCTTTAGCCACAAGTGCCACATCTAACGCCCTCTTAAATATAGCCAATGAACTGGCCTCAACTACCTTCTGTGGCAGAGAATTCCAGAGAATCACCACTCTCTGTGTAAAGACTGTTTTCCTCATCTCGGTCCTAAAGGAATTCCCCCTTATCCTTAGACTGTGACCCCTTGTTCTGGACTTCCCCAACATCGGGAACAATCTTCCAGCATCTACCTTGTCCAACCCCTTAAGAGTTTTGTAAGTTTCTATAAGATCCCCCCTCAATCTTCTAAATTCCAGCGAGTACAAGCCGAGTCTATCCAATCTTTCCTCATATGAAAGTCCTGACATCCCAGGAATCAGTCTGGTGCATCTTCTCTGTACCCCCTCTATGGCAAGGATGTCTTTCCTCAGATTTGGAGGCCAAGACTGTACGCAATACTCCAGGTGTGGCCTCACTAAAACCCTGTACAACTGCAGTAGAACCTCCCTGCTCCTATACTCAAATCCTTTCGCTATGAATGCTAACATACCATTTGCTTTCTACACCTCCTCCACGTGACTCTGCTCCCCTTACACTGGTGCCCATGCTCCATGCGTCAACCCTGTTCCTCCTTACTTCTCTGAATAGTTTTACTGTCCTGATCAATTTTACTCTTTGTATGCCTCGTTATCACCTCCGCCAAAAAACGAACCATTCTACATTACCTTTGTTTAAGAAGGAACTGCAGATGCTGTAAAAGTCGAAGGCAGAGAAAAATGCTGGAGAATCTCAGCGGGTGAGGCAGCATCTCCGAAAGATAGGAATAGGTTGAGACAGTGGGCTGTGGGAGAGCTGGGAAGGGGAGGGGAAGGAGGGAGAAAGAAAGGAAGACCTGAAATTGGGGAAGTCAATGTTCGTACCGCTGGGGTGTAAACTACCCAAGCGAAATATGAGGTCCTGCTCCTCCAATTTGCGGTGGGACTCACTCTGGCCATGGAGGAGGCCCACGAGAGAAAGGTCTGATTCGGAAAGAGAGGGGGGGGGGGGGGGGTTGAAGTGCTGACCCACCGGGAGAAGGGTCTCGACCCGAAACGTCGCCTATCTCTTTCGCTCCTTAGATGCTGCTGCACCCGCTGAGTTTCTCCAGCTTTTTGTGTAACCCACCGGGAGATCAGGTTGGTTAATGCGAACTGTGCGGAGGTATTGGGCAAAGCGATCGCCAAGCCTGTGCTTGTTCTCACCGATGTAGAGCAGTTGACACTTGCAGCAGCGGATGCAGTAGATGAGGTTGGAGGAGGAGCAGGTGAACCTCTGCCTCACCTGGAAAGACTGCTTCAGTCCTTGGATGGAGTCGAGGGGGGAGGTAAAGGGACAAGTGTAGCATTTCCTGCGGTTGCAAGAGAAAGTACCGGGGGGGGGGGGGGGGGGGGTAGTTTGGGCGTGAAGGGACGAATTGACCAGGGAGTTACGGAGGGAGCGGTCTCTGCGGGAAGCCGAAAGGGAGGAGATGGGAAGATGTGGCCAGCGGTGGGATCCCATTGGAGGTGGCGGCAATGTCGGAGTATTATAGAAACATAGAAAAATAGGTGCAGGGGTAGGCCCTTCGAGCCGGCACCGCCATTCAACATGATCATGGCTGATCATCCAACTCAGTATTCCGTACCTGCCTTCTCCCCATACCCCCTGATCCCTTTAGCCACAAGAGCCACATCCAACTCCCTCTTGAATATAGCCAATGAACTGGCCTCAATGACCTTCTGTGGCAAAGAATTCCAGAGACTCACCACTCACCTCATCTCGGTCCTAAAGGAATTCCCCCTTATCCTTAGACTGTGACCTCTTGTTCTGGACTCCCCCAACATCGGGAACATCTTCCTGCATTTAGCTTGTCCTATTTTTCTTATAGAAAATGGATTCTATAAGATCCATGATCTGTTGTATGTGACGGGTGCTAGGGTGGGTAGGGATAAGGGGGACTCTGTCCTTGTTACGAGTGGGGGAGGGGGGGGGGGCGGGTGGAGGGGGAGTGTGAGCGGAGCTACGGGATATAGAAGAGACCCTGATACGAGCCTCGTCTATAGTCGAAGAGGGGGACCCCCGTTCCCTAAAGAATGAGGACATCTCCGCTGCCCTGGTTTGGAACACCCCATCCTGGGTGCAGAAGCGGCGTAGATGGAGGAATTGGGAGTCGGGGACAGAGTCGTTACAGGTCATGGTCATTAGTGCTTTCATCTTTCGTTTTCACATCTCATCCTTCCATATCTCCAGTTTCCCTTTCCCCCGACTCCCAGTCTGAAGAAGGGTCTCGACCCAGAATGCCACCCATTCCTTCTCCCCAGATACGTTGCCTGTCCTGCTGAGTTACTCCAGTATTTTGTGTCCGCCCTCTACTCTCTGATCATTTCCCCTTTCACTGCAGTTGGAGACACCCTTCATTGCAAACATTCTCAGCATTCGAGAGGCCGTTGAGTTGAAACATTAACGCTGCTTGTCGCGCTACAGAGGCCGCCTGACCCACTGAGAGTTCCACCAGGGTCTAACAACATCACACGAATGTTCACACTTTACTCACTTTAATGCTACAACGTGATTCTCTATTTCCACTTACCATTTCCTTCAGCACAACCTGAGCTTGCTGATTAATGTCCTCCTGCTCATGCGGACCCCGGCAGCCCTGCGCCAGGACCCCCGCCAACAACACTGGTAAAACGCAAAGTCTCCATGCGTTAGCGAAGGACATGTTCAACCTGCCAACTGGAATCTGAACAGTGGCGAGACCGTGATTCAGGTCGGAATGCCATATCTGTGTGAGATTACCTGCTTTGCTCTTGGATTTTCATGATGGCCTCTCTCGAGGCGATGTGCCCATTTTAAGGTGTACATCAGGATATTCCTTGGACGTATCAAAATCATATCCCCTTTGCTTCTCACCGCAATTCTTTTTTCGTTGGGAATCTTTAATTTCGTTGCGAGCTGACTACAGCTGAAACCTTTCACTTTCTACTCCATTAAGAGCGAATTGCCTCTGACCAACAGAGACTTGAGGTCGGTTCCTTCTCAGTATCTCAGGTGCGATGTTCTTCGATACCGACATTCACAAAGCCAATTAGTAAATTTCCATATTATGCATGTTTAATTTTCTATCAATGCAGAATGATTTCAGTATTGGAAAAAAAACTTTTTGTGATAGTTCAGGCTCTATTGATCCCTCACGACTGCAAGGGGAAAACAAAGCCATGTACTTTGTACTTTTTCATACCTCTAGCTTCCCCTCCCCTGACTGTAACAGTTGCAAATCGTGAGACAGTATTAGCGAATAATTTGAATAGCTATAATGCGTAACCGCTATAAGGCCGGTGGTAGAGTTGCTGACTAATAATACCAGAGACCCAGATTTAAACCTGACAACAGGTGTTGTCTGTAAGGAGTTTGCACGTTCTCCCCGTGACCTACGTGGGTTTTCTCCGAGTGCTCAGGTTTCCTCCCACACTCCAAAGACGTGCAGGTTTGTCGGCTAATTGGCTTGGTAAATTTGTAAATTGTCCCTAGTGTATGTCGGATAGTACTAGTGTACTGGGATTGTTGACGCGACTCGGTGCACTGTTTCTGCTCTGTACCTCGGTGGACATGTTTCCGCTCTGGATCTCCAAACTAAACTAATCATCTCCTGGTATTTCGGATGTTCATAATAAACTTTAACACATTCAACGATTTGCTGCGTTTACTTGTTCGTTTATCAACTTGCCCTTAAATATCTGTGAATATACACCAACTAACGCTGTTGCTCTGCTTTTTCTTCGCCTCAAGACGGAATAACTTCGTTGGCCCCGTCTTTCCATGTTGATTCACTCAATATATATTCCTATTAAATTTAAGTTCCCCATGTTCCCCATTTAGTCCCCCATTTTCCCTGATATCCCTCTAAATCTTTCCAATGAATGTATCTGTCTAAAAGTATTTTAAATGTTGTTATAGTACCCCCTTAACTTCCTTCTCTGGCAGCTTGTTCCACATAACCACCAGATAAATTGTGTGAAAAAAGGGCATTGGTTAAAGGTGAGAGGAGAAAGAGCAACCTGGGGCAATTTTTTCACACAATTTATCTGGTGGTTATGTGGAACAAGCTGCCAGAGAGGAAGTTAAGGGGGTACTATAACAACATTTAAAATACTTTTAGACAGATACATTCATTGGAAAGATTTAGAGGGATATGTGACAAATGCGGGCAGGTGGGACGAGTGTCTAGTGTGGCATCCTAGTCGTATTAATATATTTTTCTGAATTCTGTAATTAGCATGTTCACTATATGCCAAGGCGCGTACGATTTCCTTAAAATTATCTGCGGTGATATTATCTTTATCCACTCCTCTGATGAAGACGGCGCCTCTGCAATTACATTTCATTCTCTATCCCTAATCAGATTCAATTAAACGACAGAACGGCCCCACAAGGCAACCGGCTTATTTGTCCGCTATAACCGAAGTAAGGTCGTGTCGAGTAGATGGATATTAACATCAAGAAGTAGAGGGCATTGGTTAAAGATGAGAGGAGAAAGAGCAACCTGGGGCAATTTTTTCACACAATTTATCTGGTGGTTATGTGGAACAAGCTGCCAGAGAAGGAAATTAAGGGGGTACTATAACAACATTTAAAATACTTTTAGACAGATACATTCATTGGAAAGATTTAGAGGGATATGTGACAAATGCGGGCAGGTGGGACGAGTGTCTAGTGTGGCATCCTAGTCGTATTCAAGTCTATGTGGCATGCCTCTATGACTCGATAACTGATTACGATTAATTCATTCATTTATTTGTCCTATATGTCAAATCAAAAATAACAAAACCAATACATATATTTTCAAGTGACATGTTCATAGAAAATTATAATATTAATTAATTTATTTATTTCATAGTTATATTTTTTGCACATGAAATGTATTATCAAGTTTCCAAAGGGGCTGAATTGATTGGTTGGTTGCAGTTATAATCAGAATTGTGGATTGAAACCCCTCTGAAAGGGAAGAGCAGCTTTAATGTCGATCTTGTTTCCTGCGGCAGCATGTCTGTTTTGGTTATTGACAACTCAGCAAACGAGCATTATTCCATCCAGCAGTCATCTGCGTCATGTTTTGAGGAGTGCCATTTATTTAGGCATTCAAAGTGTGGATTAGCAAACTTGAAACATTTTCCCTGATTTGCAGTGATCTCTGTATATATGCTGTGCCAGACACATCCAGTTCACTTATTGCAATGTCTTCACCCAATTTCTTCACCCAATTACATTTTACAGCTTGTACAATATGTAATTCCAGATCAAGACCTATGTTAATTAATATTGTATGACATTTTGTTTTTAATTGAATAACTTTTCATTTTTAATTATTTCCAAATGTCATTGTTGGTCTGGGTCATTTGGAAACATGAACATGTCTTCTGACCACATGCCTAGGGTGTATATTATAGCCATGTACCACACATATACCTTCTATTGATTTTTAATCACACAACTGCTGATAGACTATAGAGAATAGATAGTAGACAATAGACAATAGACAATAGGTGCTAGAGTAGGCCATTCAGCCCTTCGAGCCAGCACCGCCATTCACTGTGATCATGGCTGATCATCCACAATCAGTACCCCGTTCCTGCTTTCTCCCCATAATCCCTTGACTCCACTATCTTTAAGAACTCTATCTAACTCTCTCTTGAAAGCATCCAGAGAATTGGCCTCCACTGCCTTCTGAGGCAACAAATTCCACAGACTCACAACTGGCTGGGTAAAAACGTTTTTCCTCATCTCCATTCTAAATGGCCAACCACTTATTTATTTTTAATTATAATTTTTAATCAAAACAAGGCACTGCCACAACATAATATTCATCACTGCCAGATGTTAATATTGATCTGTTTTATTTGGCAGGGTCTTCTGCACACTGGCTTACTAACATCAAACTAGAGCGCATCTGAATCTGGCATAGAGTAGTCAATATGAGGTCACTTTTGTGGACAATAAACTAAACTCAAACTCCAACTCAAAAATCTTACTTCAGGGTCAAATTATGGTTGAATTAACTGCGGTTTCCAAAAATGACACTTATTAACAAACTTTCAAGTTCTCAATTTGCAGTGGTTTCCAAACTGTGCATTTATAAAATTATGAGAAGTGTAGATAGGGTAGACAGTCAGAATATATTTCCCAGGATGGAAAAATCAAATATCAGAGGGTGTAGCTTAAGGGTGAGAGGGGCAAAGGATATGTGTGCGGGCAGGTTTTTTGCACAGAGGGCAGTGAGTGGCTGGAACCCACCGCCGGGGGTCGGACGAAACAGATACAATACTGGCTGAGGACTTTTGGATAGGCATATGGATGTGCAGGGAATGGAGGGATATGGGTTATGTGCAGGTAGATAAGTGATGGTCTTGGTATTATGTTCAACATGGACATTGTAGGCCATAGTGTCTTTTTCTGTGTTGTAGTGTTCTATGTACTGAGGCAGCAAAGATAGATTCGGTGGTTAAGAAAGCATATGGGATTTTGAGCTTCATTAGACTGGGTATGGAGTATAGGAGCATGGAGCTCATGCAAACATTTTGTCGAGTTTTTGTTATCCCACAGTTTGAGTGTTCAATGCAGTTCCTGGGATCTCAGCACAAGAAAGATATGAATGCTCATGGAGGGGGAGTAGAGGAGATTAACCAGGACGCTGCCAGGATTCATTTGTTCAGTAATGGCAAGAGATTGGATAGTCTTGGTGTAGTGTAGAAATGTAGAAACATATAAAATAGGTGCAGGAGTAGGCCATTTGGTCCTTGTTGTTACTAGCCTTGTTACTAGCACCTCCATTCAATATGATCATGGCTGATCATCCAAAATCAGTACCCCATTCCTATTTTATCTATATATCCCCTGATTCTGCAAGCCTGAAGAGCTAAATCTAACTCTCTCCTGAAAACATCCAATGAATCAACCTACACCACCATGCCAGAGAATTCGACAGATTCACAACACTCTGGGTGTAAAAAATGTCCTCATCTCAGTCCTAAATGGCCTACCCCTTATTCTTAAACTGTGACCCCTGGTTCTGGACTCCTCCAACATCGGGACCATTTTCCTGCATCTGGCCTGTCCGATCCATTCAGAATTTTATAAGATGCCCTCTCATCCTTCTAAATTCTAGTGAATACAAGTCCAGTCAAACCCTTCTTTCCTCATATGGGTGCATTTTGGGTGATCATTCAATCAGAAGAAGGGTCCCGACCCGAAATGTCACCTAATCCTTCACTCCAGAGATGCTGCCTGTCCTGCTGAGTTACTCCAGCTATTTGTGTCCATCTTCAGTTTAACCCAGCATCTGCCATTCCTTTCTACACCATTCAGTTAATAACCTGCCTCCCTGTTCTTGGCACCAAAGTGGATAACCTCACATTTATCCACATTATACTGCATCTGCCATGCATGTGCCCACTCACCCAACCTACACAAGTAACCCTACAGCCTCATAACATCTTCCTCGCAGCTCGCTCTGCCACCCAGCTTTGCTTCATCCACAAACTTTGAGATGTTACATTTAATTCCCTTGTCTAAATCTCTAATATATATTGTAAACAACTGGAGTCACAGCACTGTGCCTTGCAGCACCCGACTAGTCATTGCCTGCCATTCTGAAAAGGACCCATTAATTTCTACTCGTTGCTTCCTGTCTGCCAATCAGTTCTCTATTGTCAATACCAACTTGCTCTCCCATATTCATTCAACTTGTTACATCCTCAAATATGTCCAGAAGATTAGTTCAGCATGATTTCCCCTTCATAAATCCATGCTGACTTTGACTGATCCTGTCACTGCTTTCCAAATGTGCTGCTATTACATTTTTACTAATCGATGCAAGCATCTTCCCCACTGCCGATATAAGGCTAACTGGTCTATAATTTCCCATTTTCTCCATCCCTCCTTTCTTAAAAAGTGGGGTTACATTGGCTACCTTCCAGTCCACAGGCATGTGAAAAGCAACATGATTGAGGTTTGCAAATTTATGCCGGCATAGGTAGGGTAGATAGTGAGAAACCTTTCCTTACTTTGGGGAGAAAAAAAAAAGATGACTTGGTTTAAGGTGAGGTGTATGAGTGTGGAAGGGAATCTGATGGGAATAAAATGACCTCTATGGTGTTTGTAATCGAGAACACTTTCTGAGAAGACGGTGAATGCAGGTACTATGACTCAATTTTAAAAGCACGAAGCCAACTACATGAATTAGAAACATAGAAACATAGAAAATAGGTGCAGGAGTAGGCCATTCGGCCCTTCGAGCCTGCACCGCCATTCAATGTGATCATGGCTGATCATCCAAATCAGTATCCCGTACCTGCCTTCTCTCCATACCCCCTGATCCCTTTAGCCACAAGTGCCACATCTAACGCCCTCTTAAATATAGCCAATGAACTGGCCTCAACTACCTTCTGTGGCAGAGAATTCCAGAGACTCACCACTCTCTGTGTAAAGAATGTTTTCCTCATTTCGGTCCTAAAGGAATTCCCCCTTATCCTTAGACTGTGACCCCTTGTTCTGGACTCCCCCAACATCGGGAACAATCTTCCAGCATCTAGCTTGTCCAACCCCTTAAGAATTTTGTAGGTTTATATAAGATCCCCCCTCAATCTTCTAAATTCCATCGAGTACAAACCGAGTCTATCCAATCTTTCCTCATATGAAAGTCCTGACATCCCAGGAATCAGTCTGGTGAATCTTCTCTGTACCCCCTCTATGGCAAGGATGTCTTTCCTCAGATTTGGAGACCAAAACTGTACGCAGTACTCCAGGTGTGGCCTCACCAAAACCCTGTACAACTGCAGTAGAACCTCCCTGCTCCTATACTCAAATCCTTTCGCTATGAATGCTAACATACCATTTGCTTTCTTCATTGCCTGCTGCACCTGCATGCCTACTTTCAATGACTGGTGTACCATGACACCCAGGTCTCGTTGCATCTCCCCCTTACCTAATCTGCCACCATTCAGATAATAGTCTACCCTCATGTTTTTGCCACCAAAGTGGATAACCTCACATTTATCCACATTGTACTGCATCTGCCATGCATCTGCCCATTCACTCAGCCTATCCAAATCACCCTGCAGCCTCCAAGCATCCTCCTCACACCTAACTATACCCCCCAGCTTGGTATCATCTGCAAATTTGGAGATGTTGCATTGAATTCCCTCGTCCAATTACCAAGGGACAGAAGGCTACAGACCAGGTGTTGGCAGTGGGATTAGTGTAGATGGTTTCTTGATGGTCAACATGGAATGGTGGTCCAAGTGGCCCATTTCCCTGTCCTGTCTGAATCCATAACTCATTATTTCCATGAAATACATGTGGAATGGGGATTTTTACAAATAAAATTAACCTATTTGAATTATTCTTTCAAAGAATAATGATATGATTTCAAGATGTTTTGATTTTATTTCTTTCGTTTCTTTGATGTATTCCTTTATCTCCCTTTCAGCATTTTTTCCTTTCCTATTTGAACAATATCCTGTTGAGTAAAGGAGAGGGCATTAAACATGAGACCCTCTGTAAACAAATTGTAAAGTGTACAGGAGCGGCTTGCCTTAATTAACACCTTAGATTTATAGATTCGTTTAACGGAAACAGGCCCTTTGGACCAACTTGTCCATGCCAACCAAAATGCCGAGTCTAGGCCTGTATTACCCGCCCAGGTTTAGCCCACATCCCTCTGTCCCTTTTTTTTTTATCCATCTACCTGTGTAAATGTATTTTTTTTTTGTTAATATTTTTTATTAGAAGTAAACACATATTGATACATATTAAGACAATTTAAAATGTGAAAGAAAAAGAAAAACAAAAGAATTTACTATTCATCACATACATTCTTAATATTTATAAAATTTACAGTCATTCGTGTTTATATTTTTTTTAATTATTTTTAATAAAGGGGGAAATTAATAGAAAGAAATAATAAGAGAAATTAAAATAATAATAAAAATAGAAAATCAATAATGTGAGTGGAGTTTTAAACATTCTGTACTACGTTGGAGATATATCAGTGATCTATTATATATAAATCTTCATCCATTCCCCGTCCAGGTTTCAGTCACGCTAAATGTATTTTAAATGCTGTGATAGTACCTGCCTCAAGTACATCATCTGGCAGCTCTTTCCATTCACCCAACATTATCTGTTTTGAAAAGTTGCCTCGTAAGTTCTTATTAAATCTTGCAACTCACACCGTAAAACCTATGTCCTCTGGTTCTTGATTCCCCTCCCATGGGAAAAAAAAATGTGCAATCACACTATCTGTCCCCTCATAATTTTATACACTCTTTAGATCACATGTAGCCACCAACATTCTAAGGAACAGTCCTACTTGATTATGGAATGAGTTGATCAGATGCCCCTCAGTTGCCACAACCTAATACATTTCCTGCAAGAGTATTTGAATAGTTTCCTCCATTATTTTCTTTGTCTTTGGTTCTCTTTCTCACGGTGGTGAGGCAGTGATCTCTATTAATCATCGCAAGTCTTCTGCAGGTTTCACCGTTGCTTTCAGTCTGAGTATCACTTTCATCTCATTTTAATCAACTGTGGGGAGTGAGATTTGTCAGAGTGTGTAGTTGGTCAATGAGCATTCTCCTGCATAGGTAAGAAAGGAAGCTTAAACCACCAACAAAATTTCAATGTCAAGACCCTCTTGAAAGCTCGGTTTCCCCACACAAATTTTGCAGTTTCTTGCTGGACCTAAAAATATTTTACACAGATTGGCTGGTTATGGGAAATGTAAAATGCTACAATGGTGGATGACGGTATATAATCTTCAGAATACTAGATTAAGTCCCTTCTATAGCCTCCACCTCCACATCACAAGGCACGGCAGCACGATGGTAGAGTTGCCAGGGACCTAGGTTGGGTCGTAACTACGATGCTGAATGCATGTAGTTTGTACGTTCCCCCTGTGACCGGTATGCATGTAGTTTGAACGGTCCCCCTGTGACGTACCGGTTTTCTCAGAGTCCTCTGGTTTCCTCCCACACTCCAAAGACCTACAGGTTTGTAGGTTAATTGGCTTTGGTAAAAATTGTCAAATGTCCCTATCTGCAGGATCGTGCTAATATGCGGGGTGGCGCAGACACGGTGCTCTGAAAGGCCTGTTTCTGCGCTGAATCTCGAAACTAAACAAACACTCTCAACATCATCCCACTCTCAACCTCATGGAAAGAAAGAATATCAGAAACATGTAGAATAGTTTAGCAGAGAAAGAGGTCCTACTGCCCTGTGAGTCAATCCACCCATTTATACTAATTCAACAATAATTCAAATGTTTTTGCCTCATATGCCCCCCTCCAAGTTATATCATTCACCTATATACTAAGGTTAATTTATAATGACCAACCCATATGACTTTTGCTTGTGGGAAAAAACTGGAGCACCGAGAGAAAACCCACACCATAATAATAGAAATGTGCACATTCCACATAAAAAGGTCAGGATTTAATCCATGTTACCCTTAGGACAGCAGCTCTACCAACTGCACCGCTGTTCCACCTGCATTACTGTGGGCTGTTCCAGGAAATATGTAATTCTTCTAAATAATAGCATTTAATGAGAGAGATCCCAGAATTTCTTAAGAAATAGCCATCAGGTTATTAAACACAATAACCTCAAATAAACTCTGAACGACAATAGATTATTGTTATTATTATTATTATTATTATTATTATTATTATTATTATTATTATTATTATTATTATTATTATTATTATTATTGCACTATTGTTTCCTTTTTGCATATGTGTGTACGTGTATGTGTGTCTATATATATATATGTGTGTGTGTGTGTGTATATGTATGTGTGTGTGTAGTTATGACTATGTGTATATATACACATAACTTTTATTTTCTCTCTTGTTTATCATACTGTTTACAGTGTACTATGTTTACATATAATGTTGTGCTGCAGCAGGTAAGAATTTCATTGTTCTATCTGGGACATATGACAATAAAACACTCTTGAATCTTGACTCTTGACCATGTGGGAACAGGAGAAAGTCATGCAGACGAAGAAGCACATTCAATAGAATCATGGCTGATTTCTTTCTCAAATCCATCCCCAGTCCTTTTACAAAAGCCCTTTGTTCCTTTACCGAGCAGAAATCTACATAGCTCAATGTTACATATTTTCGGAGAACTCTCATGACATAGCTCTCTGTCCAAATATTTCTCAAGATAGACCACCCTCTGAACTATCAAATACTCACCTTTACTGTGAGTGGGCAAGATTGTTACACAGGGTGGCGGTGAAGGCAGATATGATAATGGCATTTAAGCGACTTCTGGAGAGGTACATGGATATGCAGGGAATTGAGAGATCTAGATTATGTTGCCAACATAAAATGACTCCCTTATCCCTAAATATAACTTTGCGACTATCAAACCATCTTCCATCCATGTCAATATATCATTGCCAGCATCATGGGCTCTTATTTGTATACGATCAGCTAGACACAATGTGGTAAGTTCCGAACTTGTGGCTGACCTTTATATTCACAATCCAGAGTTTCCTCTTCTGAGACTTAGACCTTAGCCCTTGTGTGACTCCAGCTGTTGTGTTTGGGTAAGTAGTTGAATCCTATTTCTGAGAGCCATCTCTCTTCTATTCCTTCTGTTCTCGTCCAATAAGACTGTTTTTCTGTTTAAGTTCAAACCCAGTTTAGCCACCTTCATTTAGAAACAAAGAACAGTAGATGCTGGTTTATACATAGAAACATAGAAACATTGAAAAATAGGAGTAGGCCATTTAGCCCATTGAGCCAGCAACACCATTCCATATGATCATGGCTGACCATCAAAAATCAGTACTCCGTGAATCAGTATTCCACATATCCCTTGATTCCTTTAGCCCTAAGTGCTAAATCTCACTCTTTCTTGAAAACATCCGGTGAATTGGCCTCCACCGGCCCATGTGGCAGAGAATTCCACAGATTCACAACTCTCTGGGTGAAGAGGTTTTTCCTCATCTCAGTCCTAAATGGCCTGCCCCTTATTATTAAACTGTGACCCCTGGTTCTGGACTCCCCAACATCAGGAACAATTTTCCTGCATCTAGCCTGTCCAATCCTTTAAGAATTTTACATGTTTCTATCAGATTCCCTCTCATCCTTCTAACTTCCAGTAAATACAACCCCAGTCGACCCATTCTTTCATCATATGTCAGTCCCGCCATCCCGGCAATTAACCTGGTGAATCTACACTGCACCGCCTCAATCGCAATATTGTCCTTCCTCAAATTAGGAGACCATAATTGCACACAATACTCCAGGTGTGGTCTCACCAGGGCGCTGTACAACTGCTGTAGGACCTCCTCCTTCCAAAACTCGAATCATTTTCCAATGATGGCCATTAGCTTTCTTCACTGCCTGCTGTACCTGCATGTTTACTATCAGTAACTAATATACAAACACACCCAGGTCTTATTGACCCTCCCTTTTTCTTAATCTGACACTATTCTGAAAAAATCTGCCTTCCTGGTCTTGCCACCATAGTGGATAACCTCACATTTATCCACATTATACTGCATCTGCCATGCATCTACCCACTCACCCAACCCTTTCCAAGTCATGCTGCAGCCTTAGAGTGTCCTCATCACAGCCCACACTGCTGTCCAGCTTTGTGTCCTCAGCAAAATTGGAGATGTCACATTTTATTCCCTCATCTAAATCGTTAATACATATTGTAAATAACTGAGGTTCCAGCACCGAGCCTTGCGGCATCCCACGATTCACTGTCGGCCATACTGAAAAAGACCCGTTAATTCCTACTCTTTGCTTCCTGTCTGCCAACCAGTTTTCTATCCATGTCAATACCCTATCCCCAATACCATGTGCTCTAATTTTGCACACTAACCTCTTGTGTGGGACCTTGTCAAAGGCTTCTTGAAAGTGCAGATACACCACAACCACTGGCTCTCCCTTATCCATTCTACTTGTTTCATCTTCAAATATTTCTACAAGAATAGTCAAGCATGATTTCCCCTTCATAAATCCATGCTAAATTTGACCAATCTTGTCACTGCTTTCCAAATGCGCTGCTATAACATCTTTAATAAACGACTCAAGCATCTTCCCAACTACCGTTGTATGGCTAACTGATCTATAATTCCCCGTTTTCTCACTTAAAAACTGGTTACCCTCCAGTCCACAGGAACTGATACAGAGTTGAGAGAACGTGGGAAAGTGATCACCAATGCATACATACATAGGTACAGCTGCTCAAGGATCAGAATGAGTTGCATACAAAATAAATGTGAAAATAAAACAGAAACTGCTGGAAATGCTTAAAACATCAATCATCATCATAAAGAGAAATGTGGTTTATGGTTTCCAGAATTGGTTTCAAAACCATTGTTCTTTAACTTCCTGTTCATTTCAAAGTACCAGTACAAGTAATTTTCATGTATAACTCTTAGAAACAATACATATGTTTTTATATTATGGATATTATAATCAAGATATAAAGCATGAAATCAAGAAAATATTCAGCATGGAAACAGATCATTATTCTTGTGCCTTTGGAAGTGGCTTGTAGTGTAATATAGACTCTTTGAAGAAGGGATCTGACTCAAAATGTCACCAATAGTCTGAAGAAGGGTCTCGACCCGAAACGTCGCCTATCTCCTTCGCTCCTTAGATGCTGCTGCACCCGCTGAGTTTCTCCAGCTTTTTGTGTAACCCTTGATTCGCCAGCATCTGCAGTTCCTTCTTTAACATCAATACATGTCTTACACAAATGCTGCTTGACCCCGCTGAGGTTGTCATGGAAACAGGCCCATTGGCCCAACTTGCCCACACTGGCCTACACTAATCCCACTTCCCATATTTATCATTGTAAATATTTCTTAACGTTGCAATTGTTCCTGCCTCAACAATCTCCTACGACAGGTAGACCCAAAATGCGGGAGTAACTCAGCGGGACAAAGCAACATCTCTGGAGAGAAGGACTGATCCTCAGTCTGTAGAAGGGTCTCGACCCGAAACATCACCCATTCCTTCTCTCCGGATATGCTGCTTGTCCCTCTGAGTTAGTCCAGCATTTTGTGTCTACCTTTGATTTAAACCAGCATCTGCATTTCTTTCCTACACATATCTCCTACGGCAGCACGTTCCATATACCCACCGCGCTTCATATAAAAAGTTACCCCCCATGTTCCTATTAGATATTTCCCTCCTCACCTTAAACCTATGTCCTCTGGTTCTCAGTTCCCCTACTCTGTGCAAGACACTCTGTGCATTTACCTGATTTTTTTTTCTCTCATGATTTTGTACACCTCTAAAAACCATTCCTTATCCTCCTGCACTCCAAGTCATAAAGTCAACCACTCTATATAGCTCAGGGCCTTGTGTCCTGGTAACGTCTTCATGAATCATCCTTGCATCCTTTCCAGCTTGCCATCTTTCGTGTACCATTGAGCCCAAAACTGTACACAATACTCTAAATCTTGTAAGTTACAGGTCTTCAATTACAGATCCAAGTACTTTTTTAAAAGTGATGATGGTTTCTGCATCCTCTACTCAAGCAGACATTGATTCACTGACCCTCATCACACTCCTCAAATTCTCTCTATTTTTATTTGAAATTCTCTCTACTTTTATTTGAAAAACACACGCCTGGTTATCGATGTCTCTGCTGTGAGAAAGTAGGTTATTCCTATCAATTGCATCATGATACCTCAGAATTTTATGTCCCACTGTCAAGTTTCTTCTCGTCTTCATTATCTTCATTGTTTCAAGGAAAATCACTCATGGAATTATCCAAACATATTTAGACCAAATAATCTGTACTCATGTAGTCATAGAGTCATACAGCACAGAAACAAACCCCTTGGCCCAAATCATCCATGCTGATAAGCTCCATCTAAAATAGACCCATCATTAATTTCACCCAAGATAAACACAAAGTGACAGGGGAATTTAGTGGGTTAGGCAGCATCTCTAGAGCAAAAGGGTATGTGACATTTCGTGTCAAGATCCGTTAACAGACTGGGTTCAGATTTCACCCATGCTACCTCGAGTACATCTTCCTGTTGTGTAGCAATCGGAAAGACTGGAGAAAATATCCTGACCATTGCATTGCTGCCTGGTATGGTAATTCAATTGCACTAGAATGCAAGAGGCTTGAGAGAGTGGTGGACTCAGCCCAGTCCATTTCAGGCATAGAATTTTTCTCAATTGAAAACTTCAAAAACCATATAACCATATAACAATTACAGCACGGAAACAGGCCATCTCGGCCCTGAACAAATTAACATGCGACCCGTACATTCATTGTCCCTGGGAACATTCACGGATACATGAAACGGCGTTTATAAATGTACACTCACCCGTCCTCTCTCCATGAGTTTGGACAAGTTCAATGTCCTGACTTCCAATGATGTCTTTTCAGCTGCGCACCGCCGCGTCAGGGGGGCTCCCTACAACAGGGGAAGGGGTCAAGTCCGGCTCCAGCACACAGTTCACACACAACAACATTATGTCTAACAACATTGTTGTTATCATATAACCATATAACCATATAATAATTACAGCACGGAAACAGGCTATCTCGGCCCTTCAAGTCCATGCCGAACATCTTTTTTCCCTTAGTCCCACCTGCCTGCACTCATACCATAACCCTCCATACCCTTCTCATCCATATGCCTATCCAATTTATTTTTAAATGATACCAACGAACCTGCCGCCACCACTTCCACTGGAAGCTCATTCCACACCGCTACCACTCTCTGAGTAAAGAAGTTCCCCCTCATGTTACCCCTAAACCTCTGTCCCTTAATTCTAAAGTCATGTCCTCTTGTTTGAATCTTCCCTATTCTCATAGGGAAAAGCTTGTCCACATCAACTCTGTCTATCCCTCTCATCATTTTAAAGACCTCTATCAAGTTCCCCCTTAACCTTCTGCGCTCCAGAGAATAAAGACCTAACTTATTCAACCTATCTCTGTAACTTAGCTGTTGAAACCCAGGCAACATTCTAGTAAATCTCCTCTGTACCCTCTCTATTTTGTTGACATCCTTCCTATAATTGGGCGAACAAAATTGTACACCATACTCCAGATTTGGTCTCACCAATGCCTTGTACAATTTTAACATTACATCCCAGCTTCTATACTCAATGCTCTGATTTATAAAGGCTAGCATACCAAAAGCTTTCTTTACCACAGGCCTGTGTCTCTGTGCCTGTGATGCTGCTGCAAACACGATTTTTCATCGTACCTTAGCGTATTTGTGCAATGACAATAAATCCCACTCGACTTAATATATGGTCTACTTCATGATACATGCAATTCCATGCCTTTGTACTCTGCCGAATCAAAAATCAATTGCTACGGAAGGACCATGAAATTGGTCAAAGACGCCATCTGATCCACCGAATCTCGCTGGATTCCTTATCATGTGAGTTTTTTCCAGCAGTGCTGCGAGCTGGCACACACAGGCAGAGGACTATGCCCAGAGTATTGTGCTGAACCTGAATGCAATGTTTCCATGGGAATGGCCACAGTGTCACACCCAAAGGGGTCTGGTGTATGTTCCCCTGATCTGCAATCTGTAGAATCAGTTCTCTTAAACCGCACCCAGCAACCTGTTGGAACGGCATGGAAATAATGGAAGTAAGTAGGATACGACACGATAGAACTTTATTTATCCCAGGAGGGAAATTGTTCTGCCAACTGTCACAAAAACACAAATTACAAGAAACATGAAGTTATAGTGGCGAGTGGAAAATCTTGCGGAATATCAAAAGATTGAGGCGGTGGGGGGGGGGGGGGGGGGGGGGGGGGGATCAGTATCATTCTCAGTCTGCCCACGACAGAAGGGGGGAAGAGTTGTAAAGTTCAGGGGACATTTTGCGCAGAGACCTTTTAGGCTGAGAGTCATAGGAGATGGAAACTGAAGGTATAATAAAGGTATAAAAAACCTTTGTTTTGTTTTCCCCTTGCTGTAGTGAGGGGTGAATAGAATCTGAACGCCTTAAAAAATTCCCGTCTAATCATTAGATCTATGATTTCCAACATTGAAATCATTCTGCAATTATAGAAAATTAAACATTCATAAAATGAAATTTTACTAATTGGCTTTGAGAATCCCGGTATCTAGGAACATCCCACCTGAGATACTGAGAACCAACCGACGTCTACTTTAGTCAAATCTACATTAGTCTTTGAATGGAGTAGAAAGTGAAAGGTTCAGCTGCAGTCAGCTCACAACGAAATTAAAGATTCCCTCAAAGAATTGCGGTGAGAAGCAAAAGGGATTTGTTTTTCAAACGTCAAAGGAATATCCTTCTATACACCTTAAAATGGGCCCATCGCCTCGAGAGAGGCTATCATTTCAATCCAAAAGCAAAGCAGGTCATCTCGAACAGATATTGCATTCCGACCTGAATCCCGGACTCGCCACTGCTCAGATTCCAGACTGCCGACTGTCCCTAGGGTGGTTTGACCATGTCCTTGGCGAACGCATGGAGACTCTGCGTTTTACCAGTGTTGTTGGCGGGGGTCCTGGCGCAGGGCTGCCGGGGTCCGCATGCGCAGGAGGACATTAATCAGCAAGCTCAGATTGTGCTGAAGGAAATGGTAAGTGGAAATAGAGAATCAGGTTGTAGCATTAAAGTGAGTAAAGTGTGAACATTCGTGTGATGTTGTTAGACCCTGGTGGAACTCTCAGTGGGTCAGGCGGCCTCAGTAGACAAGAAGTGTTTCAGCTCGACGACCTCTTCACAGCTGAGAAGTTTGCAATGAAGCGAGACTCAAGCTGCAGAGAAAGGGGAAACGATCAGAGGGTAGGGGACGGACACTAAATGCTGGAGTAACTCAGCGGGACAAGCAACATATCTGGAGCGAAGGGATTGGTGACATTTCGGGTCCTGACCTTTCTTCAGACTTAGGGGAGAATGAAACTGATATGGAAGGGCAGATGCTGACCAAGGAAGTTTAGACTGGTTCATTGTTGGCCGAGGGAAAGGTGCCAACGAGGCATACAACCAGTAAAATTAATTAGGAGGACAGTGAAACTAGTCGGAGAACAGGGCGGGACAGGATTGTCGCTGTGAAAGCGTGAGCCGAGTGGAGGAGGCGCAGATAGAACGAAAACTATTAAAGTCTGGCGCACTGGAACAGATACAGTAAATGTCCAATGTAGCGAGTGGGCGGGCGAGCCTCGCTGAAGGAGTGTGTAGATGGAGTAGACAACAGTCAACTCCACTTCCCGACTGAACTGAAGGTTTAGCAGAGTTCAGCAGACCCAAACTGCGTCTCGTGTGCCTACTGTAGCGGAGAAGGCGCGGTGTGTGGGATACACGGTTAATGAACCGCATGCAGAGCTGTAGCGCTTCACGTGGGATGAGAGGAGGGGAGGGGAGGGGGTAAAAGGGCGGGTACGTTCAAATAGTCCGTTGTAACCCAAATGGTTGCCAGATAATTTATTCTTTCGAGCGCAGAAGGTTAAGGGGGGACTTGATTGACGTATTTAAAATGATGAAAGGGATAGACAGAGTTGACGTGGATAAGCTTTTCCCATTGAGGTTAGAGAAGATTCAAACAAGAGGGTATGACATGAGAATTAAGGGGTAACATAAGGTAGAACTTCTTTACTCAGAGAGTGGTGGCTGTGTGGAATGATCGTCCTCCAGAAGTGGTGGAGGCAGGATCGATTTTAACATTTAAAAGTAAAGTGGATAGGTATATGGAAGGGAAGGGAATGGAGGGGTATGGTCTGAGTGCAGGTAGATGGGACTAGAGAAAAATAAATGGTCGGCACGGACTGGAAGGGCCGAGAGGGCCTGTTTCCGTGCTGGAATTGTTATATGGTTCTATGGTTATATGATAACAACAATGTTGTTAGACATAATGTTGTTGTGTGTGAACTGTGTGCTGGAGCCGGACTTGACCGCTTCCCCTGTTGTAGGGAGCCCCCCTGACGCGGCGGTGCGCAGCTGAAAAGACATCATTGGAAGTCAGGACATTGAACTTGTCCAAACTCATGGAGAGAGGACGGGTGAGTGTAAATTTATAAACGCCGTTTCATGTATCCGTGAATGTTCCCAGGGACAATGAATGTACGGGTCGCATGTTAATTTGTTCAGGGACGCGGTGGTTTAAGTATAATCACATTATTTTGCCCATTTTAATAAATACCCACAACTACTGGGGTTTCAGCGAACGCAGCAGTTCTGGGAAGAGCGATGTCATATCCTTTGATTGAAAGAGTCACTGCTAAAGTAAAACATGACACAAAATGCTGGAGTATCTCAGTGGGTCAGGTAGCATCTCTGGAGAAAATGAATAGGTGGCGTTTCGGGTCGAGACCCTTCTTCAAACTGATCTCACCGAGGTTTTCACGCCGTAAAGCTGCCAACAGAAATGTTTATACAAGGTTTTCAAGACAACTTTTGCAAACATGCATAATCTATTGATTATTCTGTAACTTCAAGTAACCCTTGTTTCCCCCCTCCCTCCATCCCCGTCCCTTCCTCGTTCTCCGACCACTCTGACTGTCCCCAGGTTGGATTTTATCAATGTTTACTTCGTTGTCACCTTCTCCGAGCTAACAATCATCTATTCTACATTCTCCTTTGATGCCTCATTTTCACACCTTACCCTTCTTTATCTTTGTATCTCCCTCTCCCCTGACCCTCAGTCTGAAGAAGGGTCTCGATCCGAAACTTCACCCATTCCTTCTATCCGGAGATGCTGCCTGGCTCTCTGAGTTACTCCAACTTTCTATCTTGGGTTCTATGACATCTATTGGTCACTATTCGATTTAGAAATTAGTGTGATAATGTCCCCTCTCGGCCGTTCTCACTGGTCCATGGCCGCGCTGATGTCGCTCTGTGTTGTGTGCAGGCCCCGGACACGCTCCGTGTTGTCTACCAAGTGTTGCGTCAATTCAGCAAGATCTACAGCATGAACCTGGCCTCGGTCACATGGCCCCGGGACAAGGTGGAGAGTCTCAGGCTTCTCCTGGATGGGCAGATCAGAGAGCTGGAAAAGTGTGTGAGGAACCCTGGCTCCGAGACCCGGCCACGGAGAAGCGCCGCGATTCACTACTACT
Organism: Raja brachyura; assembly: GCA_963514005.1. The sequence goes on from OY740812.1 coordinate 31,629,054, forward strand.
TCAGGAAACTCGGCAAGTTTCTTAAACGGAAGGTGAGACGGTTGAATCTTATCATCTGACGACCCACGGCCAATTATTTCACTCAATCTAAATCTATTCATTCTCTGATGCGTGATTCCGAACGTTCCTCTTTTGCAGAGATTCAGCGCCTGCGCCTGGGAAGTAACCCGCGCCGAGACCAGGGCGTGTTTCCAACAGTTGCCTCATGTAATGGCAAGAATCAACGCGGCGAACTGAAGATGTCACCAATATACATTTAACCAGATTTATGTTATTTATTTACATAGCTGAAAAGATAACCTATTTTTATAATATTAACATGCAAACATTTACTGTAAGCATTTATTTTGTTTTTGACGAAGTTTCCTTGAAGTTACCAATATACATTGAACCAGATTTATGTTATTTATTCACAGTTTAGTCGGAAATGACACCTATTTTATAATATTAACGCGTAAAAATATACTGTCATTATTTATTTTATTTTGAGCACGTTTGCTTGAGTCTGGTGGTTACTATGCAGTGAATTTACACTCTAATATAATTTATAGACTATTTATTTAAAACTGGTGTTTTTAATTGAAGCGAGGTAATAAAGATTTTGTACTTGGACCACTTTTCAAAGTCTTATTAATAGAAACGTCTTTGTGCCTCTTGTCCGTCTGTGAATGTTGAAATTAGTAAACCCTTGGTCGACAAAAGTAACGCGACCCTCGGCATTCAATCGGAAATACTCCCAAAGGAACTCCACTGAACACCACTTGCGGTCCCGTCCTTATTTTATTTTATACTTTACTTTAGACTTTATAGATACAGCGCGGAAATGGGCCCTTCAGCGCAGCGAGTTCGCGCTGGCCACCCCGCACTGCCCAACACACATGAGCTACTTTCTCCCTTGTCATGTTGTATCTGATGATACTGCTGTGAGCAACCTGGATGTTCTTATGAATTAAATACACAATATAATGGCCTGTTTTAATTTTGATAAATGTTGTAAATATGAATAAATTTAGAATTAAGAGATACAGCGCGGAAACAGGCCCTTCGGCCCAACGAGTCCGCGCCGATTCCCGCACACGAACACTATCCACAACACTAGGGACAAATTACAATTTTTAAAGAAACCTTTACGTCTTTGGAGTGTTGGAGACCCGGAGAAACCCCACGCGTTCACAGGGAGAACACACAAACTCCGTACAGACAGCACTTTTCGTCAGGATTGAACCCGGGTCTCTAGCGATGTGAGGCAGCAGCTCTGCCGCTGAGCAACGGTGCCGGAGCAGGGAAGCCTGGGCTCGTATGGCCGGCATGGGATGTGTTGGTGAAGCTGACAAAGTTCACAGAGAGACCTCGGGTGCTGTGGATGTGGAGTTTGCGTGTTTATCCTGTGACCGCGTGGGTTTCCTTCGGGTTTTCTCCCACAGCCCAACAACATAAGGGTGTGGAGGTTAATTGGATTAAAACATTTGTAAAGCTATATGGCGCCGTAGGCGGTCGGTGTTCGCTGTGATAGCGCCCTTCCATACTTTATGGAGGGCGAAGAGACCAACAAACAAGCAATGGGTGTGAGAAAGAACTGGAAATGCTGGTGAAGGCTGACACAAAATGCTGCAGTAACTCAGCGGGTGAGGCAGCATCTGTGGAGAGAAGGAATGGACGACGTTCCGGGTCGAGACACTTCTTCAGACTGATGTCAGGGAGGGGCGAGATAAAATGCCGGCGGAGACAGTAAGACTCGTGGGAGAACTGGGAAGGGGAAGAGGAAGGAGAGAGAATGGCAATCGCTTTGCCAGACACGTGCTCAGTTCTACGCAGCCTAATGTGTCTTCTAGTAGCTAATCACGTTCACTCCCCTTCCCATTCCCATACTGATCTTTCTGTTCTGGGTCCCATCCATTGCCAGATTGAGTCCAGACAAAAACTGGAGGAGGAACAGCATCTGATAGTTTGCTTGGGTAGTTTACAAACCAATGGTATGAACATTGAATTATCTAATTTTCGGTAACTTCTACGAATGCCTCTCTTCCCCCTCCCCTTTGTTCCCACAACACTTCCGATCTCACCTCCACCCCACCATTCATTTTACGTGAAGGTTTGCTAACTTTGCACCAGTTCCCCTCGTTTGCCCCCCCCCCCTCCCCCCCAACTATTCATCCACTAGGCGTCCATGAAGTCGTTGCACCGTTCGCACCGATGTATTCCTCTTGTGCACTATCCAACAATCACGTCCTCGCCTTAGGTGATCTGTTGCCGGCCCTGATTTCTCTTGCTTTTTTTTGCTGCCGGTTTTTATTTGTTCTCCATACTCCAACCAGTCTGAAGAACGGTCCCGAGCCGAAACGTCATTTACCCATTTTCTACAGAGATGTTGCCTGGCCCGCTGAGTTACTCCAGCACTGTGTGTTGGCATAAACCAGCATCTGGAGTTCCTTTTTGTTATATTAAAACAACTTCACACGAAGTTCAAGGGCAAGATATGTATTGCCCCGCTTCAGGTTATTGAACAAACCTCTTTTAAATAAATAGCCCGTCAAATTGTAAAATGACTGTTTACACCCCAGCGGTATGAACATTGACTTCTCTAATTTCAGGTAGTCCCTGCTTTCTGCTCCACTTCCCAGCTCTCCCTCAGTCCACTGTCTCCGCCTCTTCCTTTCTTCTCCCAGTCCCCCCACCCTCACATCAGTCTGAAGAAGGGTCTCGACCCGAAACGTTGCCTATTTCATTCGCTCCATAGAAGCTGCCTCATCCGTTGAGTTTCCCCGGCATTTTTGATAATCTTCGATTTTCCAGCAACTGCTCTTAAACTTAGTTTAAACTTAGTTCCTTCTTAAACTTATGCAGTTTCTACATAATAAGCACCGTTTCTTTTTATACGCCCTCAAAACACAATCAATATTATCATTGTATGGCGGCAGAGATAACACAATTCAATTTCCTTTTATAATATAAAAATAAAATATTTGCTTTTGATATTAGAGGGTAGCTAATGTAACCCCACTTTTTAAAAAGGGAGGGAGAGAGAAAACGGGGAATTACAGACCAATTACACTACCATCGGTAGTGGGGAAAATGCTAGTCAGTTATTAAAGATGGGATAGCAACACATTTGGTAAGCGGTGAAATCATTGGATAAAGTCAGCATGGATTTATGAAAGGTAAACCATGTCTGACGAATCTTATAGAATTTTCTGAGGATGTAACTAGTAGAGTGGATAAGGGAGAACCTGTGGATGTGTTATATCTGGACTTTCAGAAGGCTTTCGACATAGAAACAGAAATTAGGTGCAGGAGTAGGCCATTCGGCCCTTCGAGCCTGCACCGCCATTCAATATGATCATGGCTGATCATCCAACTCAGTATCCCGTACCTGCCTTCTCTCCATACCCTCTGATCTCCTTAGCCACAAGGGCCACATCTAACTCCCTCTCAAATATAGCCAAGGAACTGGCCTCAACTACCCTCTGGCAGAGAGTTCCAGAGACCCACCACTCTCTGTGTGAAAAAGTCCTTCTCATCAAGGTCCTAAAGGATTTCTCCCTTATCCTTAAGCTGTGACCCCTTGTCCTGGACCTCCCCAACATCGGGAACAATCTTCCTGCATTTAGCCTGTCCAACACCTGAAGAATTTTGACAAGGTCCCACATAAGAGATTAGCATACAAACTTAAAGCACACGGTTTTGGGGGTTCAGTATTGATGTGGATTGAAAACTGGCTGGCAGATAGGAAGCAAAGAGTAGGAGTAAACGGATCATTTTCAGAATGGCAGGCAGTGACTAGTGGGGTACCGCAAGGCTCAGTGCTGGGATCCCAGCTATTTACAATATATATTAATGATCTGGATGAGGGAATTGAATGCAACATCTCCAGGTTTGCGGATGACACGAAGCTGGGGGGCAGTGTTAGCTGTGAGGAGGATGCTAGGAGGCTGCAAGGTGACTTGGATAAGTTGGGTGAGTGGGCAAATGCATGGCAGATGCAGTATAATGTGGATAAATGTGATGTTATCCACTTTCGCCACAAAAACAGGAGGGTAGATTATTATCTGAATGGTGGCAGATTAGGAGAAGGGGAGATGCAACGAGAACTGGGTGTCATGGTACACCAGTCATTGAAAGTAGGCATGCATGTACAGCAGGCTGTGAAGAAAGCGCATGGTATGTTGGCATTCATAGCAAAAGGATTTGAGTACAAGGGCAGGGAGGTTCTATTGCAGTTTTACAGCATCTTGGTGAGGCCACACCTAGAGTATTACGTACAGTTTTGGTCTCCTAATCTGTGGAAAGACATTCTTGCCATAGAGGGAGTGCAGAGAAGGTTCACCAGACTGATTGCTGGGATGGCAGGACTTCCATATGAAGAAAGACTGGATATACTCGGCTTGTACTCGCTGGAATTTAGGAGATTGAGGGGGGATCTTGTAGAGGCTTACAAAATTCTTAAGGGGATGGACAGGCTAGATGCAGGAAGATTGTTCCCGATGTTGGGGAACTCCAGAACAAGGGGTCACAGTTTAAGGATAAGGGGGAAGTCTTTTAGGACCGAGATGAGAAGATCTTTTTTTCACACAGAGAGTGGTGAGTCTGTGGCATTCTCTGCCACAGAAGGCCAGTTCATTGGCTATATTTAAGAGGAAGCTAGATGTGGCCCTTGTGGCTAAAGGGATCAGGGGGTATGGAGAGAAGGCAGGTACAGGATACTGAGTTGGATGATCAGCCATGATCATATTGAATGGTGGTGCAGGCTCGAAGGGCCGAATGGACTACTCCTGCACGTATTCTCTATGATTCTATGATTCTATGACATAAACGATATCTTTAAGTATCTTTAAATATACGTTTGCAAATCCTTCAGTTTGCCTCGTGGAATTTTGCCAAATAAGAGTGGGATTTGTTTGAATAACGTCATGATCTCGGTGCACGTTATTACCCAAGCGCAGGCGTTAAATCCCTGCGAAAGAGAGTTACCTACGATCGCAAGGAAGTTCGCTTCGTTAATCATAATGAAGCATTGGAGTATGCCCGAAAATTACAGAAGAAGGCAGAAGGCGTGCCAGAAGAAGAAGAAGGAGACGTAATGGAGGAAGGAGTGGAGGACTGAACTTTTATTATTAACCTGCGGTTATGAAGAACTTATTCAGAAGGAATAATGTTCATGTAGTTATAGCTTGATATTAATTATTAAAATTTTAATTGTTCCTTGAGAATAGTATTACTTATTATAAGACTAATTGTAATAGCAATTTAATTTAAATTTAAAAATTAGTGATATGATTAATAGAAATAATTACTAAGTATATAAAGCATTACTCATTATAGATTAATTGTAATAGCAATTGAAATTTAGTAATTAGTAATATGATTAACAGAAATAATTACTAAGTATATAAAGTTAGTACCCCCCCCCCCCCCCCCCCCCAACATACACAGCATCTGAGAATGGAGCTGGTATAATTAACACCTTACTTTAACGGAAGTCATTAGATTAATAGCCACATTTCTCCAAGAGACTCATCTTAAAAAAGATGATCAATATAGATTAACAGCTAAATGGATTTCAAAGGTATATCACTCTTCATTTATACATAAATCTAGAGGGGTTGCAATAATTATTCGTAAAGGTATACCTTTCACACAAAGTTCTATAATAGAGGATAAAGAGGGTAGATATGTGATAATCATAGGGGAATTATATTCAAAAAAAGTAATTTTAATGAATATATACGCCCCCAATTTTGACAACCCATTATTTTTTTTAAAAATATTTAATAATATTCCGGTATCCACTCAACATAATTTAATAATTGGGGGAGATCTAAATTGTACTTTAGATAATTATCTTGACAGATCATCTACAAAAAGAAAAGCTGCCTCTAATTCAAGCAAACGTATTAATTCTTTTATTAACACATCTAATATTAAGGACATTTGGAGACTAGAAAATCCATCTGTACGAGAATATTCTTTTTATTCACCCGTACATGGAACTTATTCGAGGATAGATTATTTTTTAATAGACTCTAAATTACTTCCTTTTACATATGATGCAAAATATCATAATATTATTATTTCGGACCATGCTCCAATAACATTCAAGATAAAATTAAAAGATACAATTAATGAGACTACTACCTGGAGAATGAATCCCCAGATATTAAAAGATAAGGACTGTTGTAAATATATGACGGAACAGATTAAATTATTTTTTGAAACTAACGACACCCCTGAAATTTCTCCATCTTTGCTTTGGGATACATTTAAAGCATTTATGCGCGGTGTAATAATATCAGCACAAGCATATCTTAATAAAGAAAATCGAAAGATGGAACAAAGGTTAGAAAACGAGATAAGACAATTAGATAATGAAAATATAAAACAGCCTTCCAAAGAATTAAGTAATAAAATTGCATTAGTAAAATATAGACTGAATAAATTATACTCTAATCAAGTTATTAAACTTTTTCAACAAACTAAACAAGTGCATTTTGAATTTGGAGACAAACCACAAAAATTGCTAGCACGTCAATTGAGAAAATTTGAAGACGAGAAGATGATACATAAGGTCAGATCTGAGCATGGAAATATACTGATTACACCAAAAGATATTAATGACAGGTTTCTACAATATTATCAAAATCTCTACTCATCGAAAGTAACAGGACAAATAGATGGTATGGAAACATTTTTACAAGATTGCAAAATTAATTGTTTAGATCAGAAAGATAGACAGTTTTTAAATGCGGAAATAACAGTAAAGGATATTGAAGAATCAATTAGTTCGTTAAAGAATGGAAAAGCTGCGGGCCCGGATGGCCTTAATGCAGAATTTTATTAAAAAATTTTGGAATTGATCATATTTAGATTACATACAGTGTATAGAGATGCATATAAGCAAGGAAAATTGCCAGATTCATTAAATGAATCTACAATTATACTTATTCCAAAGATAGATAAAGATTTGGAAGATCCAGGATCATATAGAGCGATTGCGCTTCTAAATACAGACCAAAAAATATTAACCAAAATCTTATCTCGGAGATTAAGTTCGGTGATTTCTAAATTAATACATTATGATCAAACAGGTTTTATCCCAAAACGTTACTCATCCCATAATCTTAGACGTTTGTTTAATGTTTTATATTCAAAAAGAAAACGAGACATGGATCTAGCGGTTATATCGCTAGATGCGGAAAAAGCTTTTGACCAGGTGGAATGGTCATATTTATTTAATATAATGGAAAAGTTTAAATTGGGGGATAGATTCTGTCGTTGGGTAAGAATATTATATTCAAACCCTACAGCAAGAATCATGACTAACCGAATGTTATCAGCTAAATTCAAACTCGCTAGGGGATGTAGACAAGGATGCCCGTTATCGCCCTTATTGTTTGCTTTGGGGATAGAACCTCTGGCGGAAAAAATTAGATCCAAACCAGAAATACATGGATATAATACCGATACAACAACTAACAAAATATCTTTATATGCAGATGATGTCTTGATTTATATTACAAAACTGGAAATTAGTATCCCAAATTTGTTTAATGTCATAAATAAGTTTGGCACATTTTCTGGATATAGGATTAATTGGAACAAAAGTGAAATTATGCCAGTAACTGAAACAAATTTAAATATATTACAACAATACCCATTAAAAGTAGTAAAAGATAAATTTAAATACTTAGGGATTAATGTAACTAAATCATATAATTCTTTAATTAAATCTAATTATCCTCAATTATTAGACAAACTTAAAAAAAATATTTTATATTGGAAAACGCTTCCTATTTCTATGATTGGTAGAATAAACGCCATAAAGATGGTTTTTTTACCACAACTTTTATATTTGTTTCAGGCTATTCCTTTTTTTCTCCCGAAAACCTTTTTTTTAAAAATTGATAATATTGTTAATAGTTTTATTTGGGATTATAAAAATCATAGAATAAGTAAAAAACATCTATGTAAATCTAAGATAAATGGAGGACTAGCACTCCCAAATTTTTTATATTATTTTTGGGCTGTTCAGATTAAGAATATGAATTTTTGGTGGGTACATATGGATAATGTACCAATATGGTCAAGTATAGAAAAGGAAGACTGTTTCCCTTTCAGCGTAGGCTCGATTATATTTGCGCCAAAGGAGGTACACAAAAAAAATTATAGGGACAATCCCATAATTTATAATATTAGACGTATTTGGAAACAAATAGTTAAGACTCTACACTTAGATAATCTCTCACTCAGACTTCCAATTATGAATAATCCATTATTTAAACCTTCAATATTAGATGGAGGGTTTAGACGCTGGAATGACTTAGGAATTAAAAGGTTAGAACATCTTTATAGAAAAGGAAAATTTCTTTTATTCCAGGAGTTACAAGATATTTATGGACTGTCTCCGCAACATTTGTTTAGGTACTTACAAATCAGAGATTACATTAAAACTAATACACAAGATTATAAAAATAAAGAACCAGGATTATTAGATGATTTGTTTAATTTGCACCCAAATACAGAAAAATTAATAGCTTACATATACAATATCATTTTGGATAAAGAGAATCCAACAACCGAAATGTATCGGCAAGCATGGGAAGATGAAATTGGATTAGCTATAACAAAAGAAAATTGGGAAGAAAGTCTACAACGAATACATCGGTGTTCATTAAACGCCAGGCACATATTGATTCAATATAAAGTATTATATAGATTACATTATTCCAAAACTAAATTAAATAGTATTTTTCCTAATATTTCTTCTATCAGTGATAAATGTAGAAATTCAGAAGCAAACTTAATACATAGTTTTGTTACATGTCCTAAATTGAATTATTACTGGACAGAAATTTTTAAAGTTATTTCTGAAGTCCTTAAAGTTAAATTGGATCCTGACCCAAAGTTAATAATAATTGGAATCCCTGACTTAAATTTGGCACTTACAGGTAATCAAAGAAATTTCTTAGATTACTGTTTGATAATTGGGAAAAAAATTATTTTGAAATTTTGGAAGGGAATATCAATCCCCACAACTAAAATGTGGGCAGCAGAAATGTTGGAGACGCTACATCTGGAAGGAATTAGATTTGTCCTATTGGACGATTATAATTCCTTCGAACAGATGTGGTCTCCATACATACAGTATTTAGAGAAGTAGCTGTTCTTGGCAACACGGCTCGACGGGCACCCTGCGGGATTCGGCGGGAATGACTCATTTTCACATTGGGATTGACATGCATGTTCTCATGGTTATTATTATCTGTAATAGCTTTATCGATAATGTATATTGCTGTTTTGTTTACATACATATATATATAATATTCTATCAGTTTTTTTTGTTTTTTTTTGATAACTTTTTTCTTTTTCTCTTTTTTTCTCTTTCTTATATATAATCAAATTATTATTTAATCACATCTTTAATGATTTATATCTGTTCTATTCTTCTTTTTCTATCTATATATCAAAACAAATAGAGTATAAGAAGAATTATTAATGCATTGTTTGTAAAATAATGGATTTAAGTTGACGTTTGGAAAGTTGTTAAAAGCATTATAATTGGTTACTTTTAATAAAAATATTTTTAAAAAAAAGAAAGAGAAATGTTCAAAGCATACATTAGAGAATGAGTACAAGTAGTGTGTGAATTACAGTATAGTTTATTGTCACATGTACCGAGGTACAGTTAAAAACTTTTGTTGCGTGCAGACCAGTCAGCAGAAAAAAGATACACGATTACCATCGATCCATTTACTGTGTATAGCTGCATGATAAGGACATGTCGTTCAGTGCTAGGGAAAGCCAGCAAAGTCCGATCAAGGATAGTCCGTGGATCACCAAAGAGGTAGATAGCAGTTCAGCCCTGCTCTCTGGTCGTGGTAGGATGATGCAATATCCTGATAACAACTGGAAAGAAACTGTCCCTGAATATGGCGGTGTGCGTTTTCAACTTCAGATGCTGGTTTGCGTCGAGGATAGACACAACATGCAGAAGTAAGCCAGTGGGACAGGCAACATCTCTGGAGAGAAGGAATGTTGGACGTTCCGGGTCGTGACCCTTCTTCAGACTGAGAGTCAGGGGAGAGGGAGACAGAGTTATGGAAGGGTAAGATGTGGAAATAAGAGATCAAAGGGGACGTAGATCAAGGATCATTGTTCGAGCCTAGGTTGGCTCGTTGGTTCGTGGTCGTAGGAGGAAGATGAATCACTAAGGGGGAGCAACGAAAGAATGTGTTGCAGAACCTTCTGCTTTCTGAGCCTTCTGAGTTTTGTAGTCGACAGGGTAGTACTCTGCATATCGCCAACTCGGACAATTTTACATTTTGAAATGGTCAATCATCCTACAGACCGAAGATCTCGGTGAAAACCAACGCAGCTCACGGGGAGAACGTACAAACACCATAAATACAGCACCCGTAGTCGGGATCGAACCCGGGGCTCTGGCGCTGCATTTTGCTATAAGGCAGCAATTCTACCGCTGTGCCACCGTGACTGAACACTCGTCGAAGAGAGGAGGAGAACTTCTTCAAAGTATGCAAAGCATAAGGAGATTTCGCAGTGGAGCAGACGAAGTGTGTAAGAAGAAACTGCAGATGCTGGTTTGCACAGAAGATAGACACAAATGCTGGAGTAACTTAGCGGGACAGGCAGCATCTTTGGAGAAAATGAACAGGTGACGTTTCGGGTCGAGACCTTTCTTCAGACCGTGAGTCATGGGAGAGGGAGAAATTATAGATATGGATTAGGTTGAGTAATTCACGAGAGTTATTCTGGTTTAACAAGTATCAGTCGCCTCACCTTCTGCTTAAGAAACTTGCTGATCCTGCGGAAATCATTGCGAATCGCTGCTCCTCTCCGTGGCCGGGTCTCGGAGCCTGGGTTCCTCACACAGCTTTCCAGCTCTCTGATCAGTCGATCCAATAGTTCCCTGAGACTCGCCACTTGTCCCGGGGCCATGTGACCGACTTCAGGTTCATGCGGTGGACCTGTTGATCTGACGCAACACATGGTAGACAATACTGATCTCCTGGGGACAAAATACACAGAGTGACAATCGGGCAGAAGGGGGTCAAATGGTGCAGACATTTCCACATCGAATAGTCATCAATAGATTGTGCATTATTGCAAAACCCATCTCTATAACCGTGTCTGAACATCGCCAATGGCATTAATGGCCTTTACCCCTCTTACCATGGGATTGCTCAAATCTGTAATTCGCAGAAATCCAAACAACTGTTTTATCGCCTTCTGAAGAAGCTCAAAGTAACGTTTCGTCTTTAAAATGATTGACATTCGGTTTAGAACGGATGTCAGGGGTTATGGGGTGAAGCCAGGAGATTGGTGTTTGAGGCGGAAAGATAGATCAGCCATGATTGAATGGCGGAGCAGATTAGATGGGCTAAATGGCCTACTTCTGCTCCTAAAACTTCTGAATTTATGAAGTTAAAATGAGTTTAAGCTGATCGCCCGAGCAGTTATTGCTGCTGCCAGCATCCGCAGAAACATTTGACAACACGCAATGTGAACACTCATCCGCCTGCTCTCCGCCAACTTATGTTGGCTTCCAGTGATTTCTTTTCAACCAAGCACTGCCGAGTAAGCGCTCCTTCCTGCAGAAGGACCACTTCAGGTGTTCCAGTCTTTGTTTCCCTCCTGTCATCTATATCTCCTCCCGTCACTTGAACACGTGTCACCACTACTCGCATCGCCCCCCCTCCACTTCACCGTCCACGCTTCCTTCTCCCTTTCTCTGCAGCTGAAACCAGCCAGAGTGCATACTTTTCCGGGACCTGGAGAGGTCATCGAGCTGAAACATTAACGCCGTTTCTCCCACCACAGAGGCTGCCTGACCACCTGAGTGTTTCCAGCAGTATTTGTTTCCAATAATGTCACATGGTTCAAGTTATAGTTCTACCAAGAGAATTTCACCAAATAAATATTTATGTGTAGGAAGGAACTGTAGGTGCCGGTTTGTTATTCAATTTCGGCAAAACTATGACCCGATTAGCTGATTACATATGTCTGCAATAATATGTATATACTGTATACACTCGCCATTTCACCCAGTATTTCCTGAGCTTCTTCATTAAAATCTCCTACCAAATCACGACACCCCCGGGCCAAAATTCCCGTCAGGAAAACTAGCAAAATGCGTCGTCTCCAACTATCTTCTAACGATGTTTAGATGGTTAGGTGGCGTTCTGAAATCCGAGCAGCGGCTCGATTGGCGTTGAGGAGGGGAACCAGTATCCTCCCGAGCTGGAGCACCCTTCAATGGACTGATGAGATTGCTACTCTTCAATCTGATGGGCCTAATTTAAGGTGTACATCAGGATATTCCTCTGACGTTACAAAAACAATTCAATTTTAGACAATAGATAATAGACAATAGGTGCATGAGTAGGCCATTCGGCCCTTCTAGCCAGCAGCGCCATTCAAAGTATTCATGGCTGATCTTCCCCAATCAGTACCACGATCCTGCCTTCTACCCATATCCCCTGACTCCGTCATCTTTAAGAGCCCTATCTAGCTCTCTCTTGAAAGCATCCAGAGAACCTGCCTCCACCGCCCTCTGAGGCAGAGAATTCCACAGACTCACAACACTCTGTGAGAAAAAGTGTTTCCTCGTCTCCGTTCTAAATGGCTTATCCCTTATTCTTAAACTGTGGCCCATGGTTCTGGACTGCCTCAACATCGGGATCATGTTTCCTACCACCAGCGTGTCCAAACCCTTAACAATCTTATATGTTTCAATGAGATCCCCTCCTATCCTTCGAAACTCCAGAGTGTACAAGCCCAGCTGCTGCATTCTCTGAGCATATGACAGTCCCGCCATCCCGGGAATTAATCTTGTAAACTTACGCTGCACTCCCTCAATAGCAAGAATGTCCTTCCTCAAATTAGGGGATCAAAACTGCACACAATCCACCAGGTGTGGTCTCACTAGTGCTCTGTACAACTGCAGAGGGACCTATTTGTTTATATACTCGACTCCTCTTGTTATAAAGGCCAACATGCCATTCGCTTTCTTCACTGCCTGCTGTACCTGCATGCTTACTTTCAGAGACTAACACAGAGGATAACCTCACATTTATCCACATTAAACTTCATCTGCCATGCATATGCCCACTCCCCTAACCTGTTAACTCACCCTGCATTCTCATAGCATCCTCCTCACAGTTCACACTGCCACCCAGCATTGTGTCATCTGCAAATTTGCTAATGTTACTTTGAATCCCTTCATTCAAGTCATTGATGTATATTGTAAATAGCTGCGGTCCCAGCACCAAGCCTTGCGGTACCCCACTAGTCATTGCCTGTCATTCTGAAGGGGACCTGTTAATCCCTACTCCTTGTTTCCTGTATGCCAACCAATTTTCTATCCATGTCAGCACTCTACCCCCAATACCATGAGCCCTAATTTGTCCCACTAATCTCCTATGTGGGACCTTATCAAATGCTTTCTGAAAGTCCAGGAACACTACATATACTAGCTCTCCCTTATCTATTTTCCTAGTTACATCTTCAAAATTTTCCAGAAAATTAGTCAAGCATGATTTTCCCTTCGTAAATCCATGCTGACTCGATCCTATGACTGCTATCCAAATGTGCGGCTATTTCATCTTTTATAATTCACTCCAGCATCTTCCCCACCACCGATGTCAGGTTAACTGGTCTATAAATCCCTGTTTTCTCTCCCCCCCCCCTTTCTTAAAAAGTGGGATAACATTAGCTACCCTCCATTCCACAGGAACTGATCCTGAGTCTACAGAACATTGGAGAATGATCCCCAATGCATCCACGATTTCTAGAGCCACTTCTTTAAGTACCCTGGGATGCAGACCATCAGGCCCTGGAGATTTATCAGCCTTCAATCCCATCAGTCTAACCAACACCATGAACTGCGAATGTGGATTTCCTTCAGGGGGGGGGGGGGGGGGGGGTGTTCTTTGGATCTCGAGATTCACAAACTCAATTAGAAAAAAAACAGCGTGGATTCGTGATAAATGGGAATTATTTTAACACGGGAAAGCATGATGCATCTTGAATATCAGAATGGGATTTCTTCATGTTTTCTGACACCGTTTATCCTTCAGTCCACTGCAAGGCACCAACAGCATCCTTCATCTCCTTGCAGCCCGGAGACTTAGCCGGGTGGGACGTGACTACTGGTTCCAAACGTCAGCGCATCACAGGCTACAATCACACACGCAGACACACACACACACACACATAATGCTGGAGTAATTCAGAGGGACAGGTCGACACAAAATGCTGGAGTAACTCAGCGGGCCAGGCAGCCTATCTGGAGAGAAGGAATGGTCGAGTCGCTTCTTCAGACTATATATATATACGTGGGTACACAAAAGGCTGGAGAAACTCAGCGGGTGCAGCAGCATCTACGGAGCGAAGGAGATAGGCGACGTTTCTGGTCGATATATATATATATATATATATATATATATGTGTGTGTGTGTGTGTGTGTGTGTGTGTGTGTGTGTGTGTGTGTGTCTGTGTGTGTGTGTGTGTGTGTGTGTGTGTGTGTGTCTGTGTGTCTGTGTGTGTGTGTGTGTGTGTGTGTGTGTGTGTGTGTGTGTGTGTGTCTGTGTGTGTGTGTGTGTGTGTCTGTGTCTGTGTGTCTGTGTGTGTGTGTGTGTGTGTGTGTGTGTGTGTGTGTGTGTGTGTCTGTGTGTGTGTGTGTGTCTGTGTGTGTGTGTGTGTGTGTCTGTGTGCCCGCAAATATGCACCCGCAAATATTTCCTTGCAAATGCGATGTGCGACGTGTAACTTACTGATGGGCTCTGCACCCTTCAAAATTGTTCCGTGTCAGGGCAAGAGGCCCTGGGGAATGTTGCAAGGGAAATGTTTCGAATAATGTTACAAACGCAAATCGCCTCATGACAGTTGTACTGGCTATAATGAATGACTGCCTTAAATGGATGATAAATTAAAACAGAATAAAATAGCAAATGGACACCTAAGAAACGGAATGCAAATTCAGTTTCGCAATTAAGTTAAAAACTAGTATTTGGTAATGTCAAAGAAATACACAAAGAATATTTACGATAAAATTATGTGTGATTGAGCTACCTTTAATTGATCAGTTCAAATAAAAGCATCCTTCGAATTGAAGAATTTGTCATGTGCTCGCCATCAGGTTTGTGACAGTAAACATGGCAGCTTCACACTTGAGGATAGTACATTTGCCTTCACGGCAGAGGAGCTCGTTTGTACGTCGGGGTATATGTAACATATATGACTTATATTTCGGCACTGAGAGAAAATATTAAACGCCTGTGAATGATGCAAAAGTTGGAGACTTAGAAATCAGTGAACAGTATAATAGTTGAATTCAGAAGTTCAAACATATTCAAGGGAAATGGGTAGATGACAGGCGGATGAAGTTAGATAGGGGGATGTATGAAGTCAAACCAGACGGGAAAACGGGTGATCCAAATGATTCTCTGTTGAGGGGATGGAAATTCCAAGCAGAGCAATGGCATTAACGGGAGTTTGTACTCAAACTGCTAAGTGAACTCACCAACCTCATTAGAAGCATTGGACAATAATATGAGAGACATACTAAACCTTTGTAACTTACTAATGGGCATCAGCTGAAGTATTGTTGTCAGTCGTGGCAATCTTAGTTTACCAAGAATATCAAACCCTTGTCAAGACTGCTCCAGGGTCACCAGGGTTATGAAAAGGATGAAGATTTGGATGAGATTTAACATTTCAAGGACTAATATGAACTAATTCTAAGATTAAATTCACATTGTAGGACTAAAATCGACATTAAAAATGACTGTTGTATTTATAGTGAGTTTAGGACGCAGACGCAGCTGAAAAAATCAACTGTTCAGGCAGCTACCGTGAAACCAGATGATGTAGAAACAAGGAACTTCAGACACTGGTTCATAATTTTTTAACACAAATGTTTGTGTTAAATTTAATTGTGTATTGTGTGTTCTTTTTTATATTGTACCGCGCTGGCAGGTTCATTTCACTGCACTTTATTGTGTATGTGATGAATAATTCTGATTGATTGATTGATTGAAAAGGGTACAAAGTGCTGGAGTAAGTCCACGGGTCTGACAGCATCTCTGGAGAAGATGGATAAGCATTTTTTTTAAAGCATGTTTTTGTTTCGCTGCATTTTTATTTTGTGTTTAGTTTATACTCTCAGCATCTGCAATTATTTTGATGTCTATTCCCCAGTCTCCAGGTACAGGGGGGATCGATCATGCGGCATTGCTCACCTGAAAGCAAGTATCTGGAAGTGTGGGAAGGAACTGCAGATGCTGGTTTCCACCGACGATAGACACATAACGATGGAGTAACTCAGCGGAACAGGCAACATCAGGAGAGAAGGAATGGGTGTTTCGGATCGAGACCCTTCTACAGACTGGGGAGAGAGAGGCCAGAGATATGGAAGGGTGAGCTGTGAAAACGAGAGGTTAAAGGGGATGATCAAGCAAAATGTAGAATGGACCATTATCAGCTGAGGCAAAGGTGACAACGAGGCATAAATCGGTAAAACCTAATAAGGAGGACGGCGATACTAGGCGGAGAAATAGGATGGGGGAGGGATGGAGAGAGAGGGAAAGTAAGGGTTATTTGACGTTTGTTTATGTTCATCGACAAGAAACAGGGGAGTGTGTACTTTGCGTCTAGTCATTTTTCAAATGGCCCCACGATACACAACGACGTGAGATGTGTTTACTTCATTTAAGGGTCATTAAGAAATTCGGAATGTGACATATTTTAATTTATTTTTTTGTTTAATATTTTTATTAGAAGCAATACATATTGCCAATGATATAACAGTTTTTCAAATACCCATTTAACTTGTTTCAAAAGTTATACAAATATTACGGAGTGATTCATATAAGCTTCTTTTTTTTTTAGAAAGTAAAGAGGTGAAAGAGTAGATGTTTAATCAAAGAGGAGTGTGATTAAATAATATTGATTATGATTATATATATATAAAAAAAATAAATAAAAAGAAAACACAAGAAAAAAAATATAATAATAATTAAAAAAAATATCAAGCAAACAATTATTATACTTAAAAAAAAAATAAAGTATACATCTTAACAATGAATGGAACAATTTCACATAACAATATCTATAGAGACGTGTATACAAATCTCAGAATAGACCTTTTCATCTAATCCTACCACCCGGTACTTATTGAGTTACAATGCTCTGCTCAGCTACCCCTTCATATAGTCAGTGAATGGAGACCATATTTGTTCAAAAAGTTCATATTTGTCCATTAGGACAAACCTGATTCTCTCCAAATGCAGCGTCTCCAACATTTCCACTGCCCACATTTTAATTGCAGGGGATAATGTTCCCTTCCAGAATTTTAATATTAAACATAATCAAGAAAATTTCTTTGATTTAGTGTAAATATTTGATTTGAATCTGAAACTCCTCCTATTATTAGCTTTGGGTCAGGATCCAATTTAATCTTAAGAACTATAGAAATGATTTAAAAAATTTCAGTCCAATAACTATTACGTTTTGTACATGATACAAAACTATGCGTTAAATTAGCTTCTGAATACTGACATTTATCACAGATAGGGGAGATGTTAGGAAAAATTCTATTTAATTTCGTTTTTGAATAATGTAATCTATGTAATACTTTGTATTGTATCAAGGAATGTCTGGCATTTAACGAACAACAGTGTATACGTTGTAGACTTTCTTCCCAAGTGTCTTTTAATATAGATAAGCCTATTTCATTTTCCCATGTTTGTCGGTATGATTCTGTTGTTGGAATTTCCCTATCCAAAAGAGGGAATGAATGTATCTAAATCTTACAATTCTCTATTCAAATCAAATTATCCCCAATTATTGAATAAACTAAAAAATAATATTCTATACTGGAAAACATTACCAATATCAAAGATCGACAGAATAAATGCCATTAAAATTATTTTTTTTACCACAACTATTATATTTATTTCAAGCTATCCCTCTATACCTCCCTAAAACTTTTTTTTTTTTAATTGGTTCTATTGTTAATTGCTTTATTTGGGATTATAAAAATCACAGAATAAGTAAAAAACATTTATGTAAATCTAAGATAAATGGAGGATTAGCACGACCTAATTTTTTATACTATTTCTGGGCGGTTCAGATTAAGAATATGAATTTTTGGTTGGTAAATATGTATCAGGAACCAGCTTGGTTAAAAATGGAAAAGGAAGACTGTTTACCTTTCGATATAAGTTCGATGCTCCTTGCTCCAAGGGTGGTACAAAAAAAAATTATAGGGAAAATCCTATAATTTATAGCAATAGACGTATTTGGAAACAAATAGTTAAGACTTTACATTTGGATCATATGTCGCTTTGCTTACCAATTAAGAATAACCCTTTGTTTAAGCCCTCTATATTAGATAGGGGGTTTGGACAATGGAAAAACTTAGGAATTATAAGGATAGAACACCTTTATAGGAAAGGGAAATTTCTCTCATTTCAAGAATTAAAAGATATTTACGGATTGCACCCAAATAACTTGTTTAGGTATTTACAATTTGGATATTATATCAAATCAAATACGCAAGATTATAAAAATAGAGAACCAGGAATATTGGATGAAGTGCTCAACAAGCACCCAAATACCGAAAAAATTAATAGCATATAGACATATTTTAATTTAGAACTCATTCATGTTAATATGTTTCCAAAGCTGATGTTGAGATATCACCATTGGTGTAACTGTGCAGAATGATTTCACATTCCAGCCACGTCGACCATTCTTCCCCGCCACAGATGCTGCCTGGCCCGCTAAGTTACTCCAAGCAGTTTGTTTTCTGTTTTAGACTCCGGCAGTCACTTGACCGTGCGTTGTGCCATTTGATTGAAGGGGTTAGTCCGCTAAAGTTAAAGCAAATGTTTCCACACCAGGAATAAGGTGGGAGCTGTTCCGGCCGACAGCTATGTCCCTTCCGTTTCCGTCCCCTTCCATGTATACCCATTCCTCTGGCCTCACAGATCACGTCTCCCCTCTCTTCGTCTCACAGTCTTTTGTCCCCCTTTGCAAGTCTGGCCTTTGACCACCCATTTGCCAATCAACCCCTCACCATTGTCCACCTATCACTTGCCTGCCCTCACCTCTCTTCCACCCTTCTTCCCAAGCTTCAATCTGAAGACGGGTGCCGACCTGAAAACTCCCCGCTGCATGTTTTCTCGAGATGTTGTCTGACCTGCCGCTACTCCAGCACTCAGAGCCATAGAAATACAGCATAGAAATCGGCTCTCTGGCCAACATGCCGGGGTGGAAGATTGCAACCTTCACGTGGTCTGCCCTGTTTTGACAAATGCAATCAACCCGGTGTGCACAATCAAATAAGATCAAATGGAACAAGTTGTCCTACAACTTTAGGCTATGCACGCCACAGGCAAGAAGAAGAAGAAGAAGAAGACCCAACATGCCCATTTACACTAGTCCCACCTGCACGCCATATGCAAGAAGAAGTCCCATCTTGCCCATTTACACGAGTCCCACCTGCCGCTGTTTGCCACATGTCCCTCTAAAACTTTCCTATCATGTACCTATCCAAATGTCTGTTAAATATTAATATTGCAGCTGCCTGAAATATCTAATTAGGCAGCCCGTTCCACATATGTGTGAAAAAAAAACGCCCTTCAGGTTCCTGTTAAATCTTTCCCCTCTCAACATAAACCTGTCCCCTGGTTCTTGATTTCCTTACTATGAGTAAAAAACTCTATACATCAGCCATATCTATTCCCCATATAATGGTATACACATCTATACAATCACCCTTCATTTTCCAATGCTCCAAGAACTAAAGTCCTATCCTGCCCAGCCTTTCCACGTAGCTCAGGCCCTCAAATCCTGGTAAATCTTCTCTGCACTCTTTCCTGCTTAACAACACCTGCCTACAGCTGGATGGTCAAAACTGACCACAATACTCCGAATGTGGCCTCATCAACGTCTTGTACTTTGTGTATTTTTTGCTCAAGATTCAAGCATGTGTAGTTCCTTGTGCCCACCAAGGTTTCAAAGGTAACTTTTGCATCGGTGCATAATCTACTGATGACTTAGAATTGGAAATAATAGTTGACGACTTCAAGTTCAACACATCAGTCCTCATATGTGCAGGCCCAGGAGAGGATCTGTTTTTTCTATCAAGTGTTGCCTCAGATCAACAAGATCTACATCATGAACACTTAGCCCAGGGACAGTGGAAAATATCAGGGTTCTCCCAAGTCGGCAGATCACAGTGTTGGAAATCTGTGAGAAACCTAGACTCAAAGTCACAGCCAAAGAGAAGCGCCACAATTCAGAATTATTTCAGGAAACACAGCAAGTTTCTTAAAAGGAAGGTGGGATTATTGATAGTTTCTTGCCGAATGACTCACATGGAATTATTTCACAATCTAATTCCATTTATTTCCTGATGTGTGTCCCAAACCTTTCTCTTTTGAAGAGATTTAGTGTCTGCACCTTGTTTAGTTTGGTTTAATTTAGTTTAGTTTATTATTGTCACATGTACCGAGGTATAGTGAAATGCTTTTGCTAGGAATTGAGCTTGATTTATGGTCTCCTCAAGTAATGGATTAGATGAGAAGGAACAGGGCCAGAGGTGGCATATCCTGAAGGTTGTGAGTCAATTCCTGACTCCACACACTATTTTTATCATCGACAAGTCAGAAATGGGGAGTTCGGTATTGAACATTCCAATTGTTTTGGATGTGGGGAACACCAAAAACATGCACACTTGATAGATGGAGCAGCCCATTTCATTCCCCCCCCCCCCCCCCCCCCCCCCCATACGTCATCTTTCATATCCTTTTGCTCCTCCATGGATCCACAGTTGGTGCAGTATGACCCATCGACAAAATGCACTGCATTTGCCCACCTGGGCTAACATAACAATACCTTGCAAATCCACTTGTCTTACCATCAAGAGCAAATGTCTTTCAGGTACTTGGCAAACTATCATTTGTGTCTGGTCAAAGTTGCACTTTTGCTGGAAGCAAACAAAGTTGCTGGAAGATTGTTCCCGATGTTGGGGGAGTCCAGAACAAGGGGTCACAGTCTAAGGATAAGGGGGAATTCCTTTAGGACCGAAATGAGGAAAACATTCTTTACACAGAGAGTGGTGAGTCTCTGGAATTCTCTGCCACAGAAGGTAGTTGAGGCCAGTTCATTGGCTATATTTAAGAGGGCGTTAGATGTGGCACTTGTGGCTAAAGGGATCAGGGGGTATGGAGAGAAGGCAGGTACGGGATACTGAGTTGGATGATCAGCCATGATCACATTGAATGGCGGTGCAGGCTCGAAGGGCCGAATGGCCTACTCCTGCACCTATTTTCTATGTTTCTATGTTTCTATGCACATCATCCTGCTTTTAAAATCTATATATTACTGTTCCTTCATTGTAGACACAATGAACTGCACATGATGTGATCTTTGCCGAGAACACAAAGTGCAGGAGTAACTAAGTGGGTCAGGCAGCACGTCTGGAGGACATTAATAGGCGACTTTTCTTCAGGTTGAAGAACACGTCACTTATCCATGTCGTCCAAAGATGGCGCCTGACCCGTTGAGTTACTCCAGCTCTTTATGTTCTAGGCCCTATCCCTTCATAATTGCTGGGTCTGAATCCTGAAATGGCCTGCCCAAAACATTGCAGGGGTACTTTCATCAGAACTGCATCATTGACTGCATCAATATCAGGAGCCGTTGGACACTGGGGAACAAGGGTTATACTTTATTTCCCTGACCACTGACAATAATTTTCCAGTGTATCGCAGCAGCTTAGTACCACTGCAATGGGAGCCACAGCAAGCAATCTAATTGTTATGAAAAATGCCAGTGGCATTCTGAATATCAGAATGAGATCCCTACATCAGTCTGGAAAAATCTTACAAGCAAATATAGAGACTACATTGCAATGATCTGTCTGCTGCAGAGGCTGGCAAAACAAAAGCAGCAAGCTTGTACCATA
Source organism: Raja brachyura (assembly GCA_963514005.1). The sequence continues at coordinate 31,651,042 of OY740812.1, forward strand.
ATCTAAGAGGCACAAAAGCCTGGAGTAACTCAGCCAGTCAGACAGCTCCTATGGAGAGAAGGAATAGGTTACATTTTGGAAAGAGACGATGCTTGAGCCTTTTTTGTCTTTCCGTTTCAACCAGCATCTGCAGTTCCTCCCCACACAGTGCCAGATCCTCCTTTGCAAGACCTCCTGCATGATTATCACCCACAAATGAATATCAGAGGTATATCTCATATTATGAGAAGCTTAGATAGGGTAGACAGAACCTTTTTTTCAGGGAGGAAATGGCCTATGCTAAAGGGCATAAGTGAGAGGGGAAAGCTTAATGGAGATGTGCGGGGCAAGGGTTTTTACACAGAGAGTGACGGGGGCCTGGAATGCATTGCCAGGGGTTTTGGTGGAGGCACGTATAATAGTGGTGCTTAAGAGGCTTTTAAATAGACACTTGAAAGTGCAGGGTTTAGAGAAAGAAAGATTATGTACAGGCAGATGAGATCAGTTTAACTAGGCATCATATTCAGCACAGACATTGTGGGCCGATGGTCGTTCCTTCTGTCCGCGGTCTCTTCCATTGTGGTGGGATGCTCAATGCAAATTCGAGGAACAGTATCTCATACTTTGCATGGGCAGCACAGCCCAGTGGTTTGATTTCTCTACCTTCAAGTAGCCCCAGCATTCCCTCTCTCTATCCCTCCCCCACCAAGTCTCATTAGCTTCTTGTTTTCACCTTACAAACAGCTATCAATGGCTTGTTCCCATTATTATCCTTACTGTTTTTGCATATCTTTCACTGTTCTTTATCTCTCTACATCATCACCAGAATCTCTCATTTCCCTTATCCCTAACTAGTCTGAAGAAAGGTATTGACCCAAAATGTTACCCATTCCCTCACCAAAGATAGAGGAGGTGGGGGTGGTATTGCTGGTTAAAGAGGAGATTAATGCAATAGTAAGGAGAGACATTAGCTTGGATGCTGTAGAATCGGTTTGGGTAGAACTGCGAAATAGCCAAGGGCAGAAAACGCTTGTTGGTGTTATATACAGACCACCAAACAGCAGCAGGGAGTTTGGGGATAGTATCAACCAAGAAATTAGGGATGTGTGTAGCAAAGGTACAGCAGTTATCATGGCTGATTTTAATCTACACATAGATTGGGCCAACCAAATTGGTATCAGCGCTGAGGAGTGCTGAGGAGCACATTGGTATGTGCACATGTGCAGTTATACAAGGCCCGGGTGAGGCCACGCCTGGTGTATGGTGTGCAATTTTGGTCTGCAAATTTGAGGAAGGACATTATTGCTATTGAGGGAGTGCAGCGTCGGTTCACCAGGTTAATTCCATGGATGGCGAGACAGACATATAATGAAAAATGGGTAGACTGGGCTTGTATTCACTGGAATTTAGAAGGATGAGAGGGGATGTTATAGAAACATATAAAATTCTTAAAGGATTGGACAGGCTAGATGCAGGAAAAATGTTCCTGCATCTAGCAGGAAAAATGTTCCCGATGTTGGGGAGTACAGAACTAAGGGTCACAGTTGAAGAATAAGGCATAGGCCATTTAGGACTGACATAAGGAAAAACTTTTACAGACAGAGAGTTGTGAATCTGTGGAATTCTCCGCCACAGAAGACAATGAAGGCCAATTCACGATGATTTCAAGAGAGAGTTGGTTTTAGCTCTTAGGTCTAAAGGAATCAAGGGATATGGGGAAAAAGCAAGAACGGGGCACTGATTTTAGATGATCAGCCATGATCATATTGAATGTTGGTGTGGGCTCGATGTGCCGAATGGCCTATCCTGAACCTATTCTCTATGTTTCTATTCCTTCTCTCCAGAAATGCTGCCTTTCTCAATGAGTTACTCCAGCTTTTTGTGTCTATCTCCGTGTACTGTTCTGTGCTCTGAATGAATGAACCATTATTGAAATTGGAAGATTACCATCATGTACAATACTTTGTGGCACACACCTATTTTTACTTTGCTCAAAAGTGTAGATTCTCACACCTGAGGGAGACAGCTGGAACCATCATCTGCCAGGGTCTTCTCCTGCTGACTCTGACATGTCCTTTCTCCTGCAACTTATCTAACTGAAGAGAATATATGTTTATTTCAGGAAATCTCGGGCAGCCTAGATATTCTGCCTGCAATATTCCTTTACCCTGCATGAAGGCTAAAGCATGCATTGCTGGTGTTAGACTAAAGTTGGAATTGTGCCATTAATGGTTGCTGCAGTTCCCACATGAATGTGCAAAAAAATTGTCGGATGTAATGTCGAATTGAGCCTATTACCGAGAGGATGTCTTTTAGTTCCTGATTCTGGGTACCAATCACCTGGGATGGAAGATTGCAACCTTTACTTGGTCCGCCCTGTTTTGACGAATGCAATCAACCTGGCGTGCACAATCAAATAAGATCAAATAGAACAAGTTGTCCTACAACTTAAGGCTGTGCGCGCTATACTAAGAAGAAGGTACCAATCACCTTATCGCTGTTGCTAAGAAATTCTGGCCTTAAATGGTAGCAAGTTCCAAATTCTGGGCATAACAACAAAATGTTGCAGTAACAGCTGGTCAGGCAGCATCTCTCGAGAAAAGGAGCAGCTGACTTATCGGGTTAGAACCCTTGGATGCTCCCTGACCCGCTGAGTTACTCCAGCACTTTGTGTCTGTCTTTGGTATAAACCAGCACCCACAGGTTCTGGGCATCCTGCGTCAGAGTGGATGTTCACCTTTGCATTTTTAAAATAGCTCATGTTCATAAGATCATAAGTTCCATGAGCAGAATTAGGCCATTCTGCCCATCAAGTCTACACCACCATTCAATCATGGCTGGTCTATTTTTCCCTCTCAACCCCATATTCTTCAATTCTCCCATTATTTCTGCCAACCATACTAATCAAGAATCTGTCAATTTCTGCCTTAAACATATCCATTGACTTGGCTTCCACAGTCGTTTGTGGCAATGAATTCCACAGATTTCCTCAATAGCTCTGGCTTCTTCAATCTATCTTGATACAAATTACCTGCAACATCTTCATTGTTACTAAATTTAATCCAGAGGTTAACAGTATTTACATCTGATGAGTGTTTCATTCAATTTTTCCTTTGCCCAGTAACAGAAGAGGAAACAGCTATGTTATGCAAGCAACTGCCATTAATTTAGACACAGCTTGTTACTGGTTGCTGGCTTCCAGCCACAATTTCCTCTAATTCTTTGCTGAAACCACCATTACTGAAACCCTCACACATGTTTCCTCCCTTCCATACACCCTTTCAGTTTGAGTTCCAATCAACTTGTTACACAGATGTCAGTCTGAAGAAGGGTCTCGACCCGAAACGTCACCCATTCCTTCTCTCCAGAGATGCTGCCTGTCCCGCTGAGTTACTCCAGTTTAAACCAGCATCTGCAGTTCCATTCTACTCATTATGAACCATGTTTTTGTTGTTGGTATTATTACATTCATAAGTTAAAGGAGCAAAATTAGGTTATTTGGCCCATCCAGAGGGAAAGAAAGATCAGCCACGATTGAATGGTGGATTTGACTCGATGGGGCGAATGTCCTAATTCTGGTCCTCTGACTTATGACCTTTTGAACATAAATTTATCAAACCTATGCTTCCAGACCTTCTTTGCCTCCCAGTTAAATCCTGCTTACAGTTTACAAATCCATTCTTTCACCCCTCACTGTGGCTGTCATCTTCTCCAGTCCCATACGTATCTGGAATACCCACATCCTTCCTATTCTGCCTCATGCCTTAGCTGCAACTCATCTCACCACATATCACCACAGTCCTCCCTTACGAATCTGGTTTGCTTCCTCTTTTCTCTTCTAAATCCTTCTTAAATCTTTTCTTTGCCCAAGCTCTTGAACAATTTTGATAACGTTTCAGTATGTGGGATAATTAGCACAAAACAATTGCTGTTATTATTATGAAACAAACTTGGACATTTGACTATTTTAAAGCATCTTTATAAATGAAAATGTATTTTATTTAGAAGTAAAGTTAAAGTCTGTTTAACAATTTACATTTTGTTCCTATTGCATAATTTAGTGGGATTCATCATGACGAAAGTTCCCGACCCAAAACCTCACCCATCCCTTATCCCCAGAGATGCTGCCTGTCCCACTGAGTTACTCCAGTATTTTGTGTCTATCTGCTGTTCTTTATTTCTACATGAAGAGATTTATGTTGTTTCTACTGCTGGGCGATTTTTTTAGGTGACTACAGGTGACTAGGTTGTCGCTAGATGGTCGCCGGGGTGTCTCCTGTATGGTCGTGAGTAGTCTCCTCAGTTGCCCAAAGAGCCGTAGTGTTTTTCTGGTCGTCATTGGATTTTGAAACGTTCAAATATTTTCGGTGACAGTAGGCTTGACGCCAATGAGCATAGCTTGACTTCTGCTGACGTAAGTGAAGTCGTAGGTTGTCGCTCGGTGACGTAGGTTGTCGCTAGGTGACGTAGGTCATCGTCGGTGCTGACTTCTTTGAATTCCATTGCTGACTACCTAAGTCAACAGGCGACAGGTACCGGTGATTGAATTGTCTTAAGTTGCCTTCTGTTGTCGCCAACAGGGCCGTAGCTTGTCATGGGTGGACATAGGCTGTCATAGGTCTGGTCATAGGTGGACGTCCTAATGGGTCGCCGGTTGTCGGTGTCTTGCCGTGGCTTTACGTCGACTAGGTGGTAGGTTGTTGTAGACATTGTCGTGGGGGGGGTGGGGGGGTTTGGCGACCTGCTACGACTTTGACAGTGGCCGAAAGTCGCGTCAGTGGGATAGGCCCATTAATCTCCTGTGAGTTAGCCAGACTATTACTTCTCAGTATTTACTTTATTCTACATAACAACATGCATTGTCCAGATAATACATTTTGCCATATTCTTCCTGAGGATCAATAGCTGTGCCCAGAAGATTATCCTTATTAGACTAGATTCAGGTCTAGACCATAAAAGGTAATACTTTGAAATGGAATTAAGCTATGAAGCAATCATTCTAATCAGAATGTGTTCTAAATGCTGGAAGATATTGCTTGTTTATATACTTCACTAGACTATGTGGGACCCGTCTTCACTAATTCCAATATTGCTCGCAAGTGGTGGGGGGGGGGGGGGGGGGTGCTTTCTGTTGCGCTTGTATGGGTGTTGTGGGCCGAAGGTACTGCTTTCCAGAGGGCTAGTATAGACATTGTGGGCTGAATGGGTTCTTGGGCTGGAAGCCAACTGTTGCAATGATTTTGAAAGCCAAGCCAAGACAAACAATTTGGCTGCAGCCACCTGACTACCAAACTTCATTTTGTGAACATAAACTTTTTAAAAAGGCGAGGCAAACAATTTGGCCGCAACCACCTGACAACCAAAATCCATTTTGTGAACACAAACTTTTTAAAAAGGCGAGGCAAACAATTGGGCTGCAGCCACCTGACCACCTAAATCCATTTTGTGAACACAAACTCTTTAAAAAGGCGTGGCAAACAATTGGGCCACAGCCACCTGACAACCTAAATCCATTTTTTGAACACAAACTCTTGAATTAGATGAGGCAAACAATTGGGCCGCAGCCACCTGACAACCAAAATCCATTTTGTGAACACAAACTTTTGAAAAAGGCGAGGCAAACAATTGGGCCACAGCCACCTGACAACCAAAATCCATTTTGTGAACAAAAACTCTTGAAAAAGTCGAGGCAAACATTTGGGCCGCATCCACTTGAGAACTAAAATCCATTTTGTGAACACAAACCCTTTAAAAAGGTGAGGCAAATAATTTAGTCGCAGCCACCTGACAGCCAAAATCAATTTTGTGAACACAAACTCTTGAAAAAGAAGAGGGAAACAATTGGGTTGCAGCCACCATACAACCAAATGCATTTTGTGGACATAAACTCTTCAAAAAGGCAAGGCAAACAATTGGACCGCAGCCACCTAACAACCAAAATCCATTTTGTGAACACAAACGTTTTAAAAAGGTGAGGCAAACAATTGGCCGCAAGCAGCCGCCTGACAACCAAAATCCATTTTATGAACACAAACTCTTCAAAACGGCGTGCCAACCAATTTGGCCTCTGCCACATGAAAACCAAAATCCATTTTGTGAACACAAACTCTTCAAAAAGGCGAGGCAAACAATTGGGCAGCAAGCAGCCACCTGACAACTAATACTCATTTTGTAAACACAAACTTTTTAAAAAGGCGACGCAAACAATTGGGCCACAACCACCTGACAACCAAAATCCATTTTGTGAACACAAACTTTTTGAAAACGCGAGGCAAACAATTGGGCTGCAGCCACCTGACAACCAAAATCCATTTTGTGAACACAAACTCTTTTTTAAAAAGGCGGGGCAAACAATTGGGCAGCAAGCAGCCACCTGACAACCAACATTCATTTTGTGAACACAAACGTTTTGAAAAAAAGGCGAGGCAAACAGTTGGGCAGCATGCAGCCACCTGGCAACCAAAATTAATTTTGTGAACACAAATGTTTTTCTAAAAAGACGAGGCAAACAATTGGGCAGCAAGCAACAAGCTGACAACCAAAATTAATTTATGATCACAAACTGTTTTTAAAAAAGGCAAGGCAAGCAATTGGGCAGCAAGCTGCCAAATGACAACCAAAATTCATTTTGTGAAGACAAACCTTTCAAAAAGGCGATGCAAACAATTGGGCCACAACCACCTGACAACCAAAATCCATTTTGTGAACACAAACGTTTTAAAAACTTGAGGCAAACAATTGGGCCGCAGCCACCAGACAACCAAAATCCAGTTTGTGAACACAAACTTTTAAAAAAGGCGAGGCAAACAATTGAGCCACAGCCACCTGACAACCAAAATCCATTTTGTGAAAAGAAACTTTTTAAAAGGCGAGGCAAACAATTTGTCTGCAGCCACCTGACAACCAAAACCCATTTTGCGAATGCAAACTTTTTTAAAATAAAAGACGAGGCAAACAATTGGGCAGCAAGCAGCCTCCTGACAACCAAAATCTATTTTGTGAACACAAACTTTTTAAAAAACGCGAGGCAAATGATTGGGCTGCAAGCAACCATCTGACAACCAAAATCCATTTTGCGAACACAAACTTTTTAAAAAAAAGACGAGGCAAACAATTGGGCCACAGTCACCTGACAACCAAAATCCATTTTGTGAACACAAACTTTTTTAAAAAGGCGGGGCAAGCAATTGGGCAGCAAGTAGCCACCTGACAACCAACATTCATTTTGTGAACACAAACTTTTTGAAAAAAAGTTGAGGCAAACAGTTGGGCAGCATGCAGCCAACTGACAACCAAAATTAATTTTGTGAACACAAACGTTTTTTTAAAAAGACGAGGCAAAAAATTGGGCAGCAAGCAGTAACCTGATAACCAAAATTAATTTGTGAACACAAACTGTTTTAAAAAAAGGCAAGGCAAACAATTGGGCAGAAAGCTTCCAAATGACAACCAAAATTCATTTTGTGAACACAAACCTTTTAAAAAGGTGACACAAACAATTGGGCCACAACCACCTGACAACCAAAATCCATTTTGTGAACACAAACTTTTTAAAAATGCAAGGCAAACAATTTGTCTGCAGACACCTGACAACCAAAATCCATTTTGCGAACACAAACTTAAAAAAAGGCGAGGCAAACAATTGAGCCACAGCCACCTGACAACCAAAATCCATTTTGTGAACACAAACTTTTCAAAAGGCGAGGCAAACAATTTGTCTGCAGACACCTGACAACCAAAATCCATTTTGCGAACACAAACTTAAAAAAAGGCGAGGCAAACAATTGAGCCACAGCCACCTGACAACCAAAATCCATTTTGTGAGCACAAACTTTTCAAAAGGCGAGGCAAACAATTTGTCTGCAGCCACCTGACAACCAAAATCCATTTTGCGAACACAAACTTAAAAAAAATGCAAGGTAAACAATTGGGCCGCAGCCACCTGAAAACCAAAATCCATTTTGTGAACACAAACTTTTTTTTAATAAAAGACAAGGCAAACAATTGGGCAGCAAGCAGCCACCTGACAACCAAAATCCATTTTGTGAACACAAACATTTTTTTAAATGTTGAGGCAAACAATTTGGCAGCATGCAGCCACCTCACAACCAAAATTAATTTTGTGAACACAAACGTTTTTTTAAAAAGACGAGGCAAACAAGAGGCAAACAATTTGGCAGCAAGCAGCAACCTGACAACCAAAATTTATTTTGTGAACAAAAACTTTAAAAAAAGGTAAACAATTTGGCAGCAGCCATATCAAGGAGACTCACCATGGAGTAGACGTCCGTTCAGTGTTATTCACAGCTCAGAGAGCCGTGACACTCTCGCTTCCTGCGTCTGGCAGAGACTGAGTGAGGCACGTCACTTCCGGGTTTTATAGTCCCTCCTCTCTCCCCCCTGCAGCCAGCAGGGGCTTCAGAGAGGACAGAGAGAATGGGGATTCTTTAAAAAACATTAATATCTCTCTCATTTTTCATCGATGGGAAAGATTCTCTGGTCCAGTAAGGCGGAGGGGGGCTCTGAACAAGGTGGCCAAAAATGACAGCCATATGTGGTGGCATTCTCAGGAAATCGCAGCACAGTGGGCCAAAAGCGGTCAAGATCAGACTTTTAGTAAGATTGATAATGTTCATAATATTTGCTATGTAACACATTGCCAATTTATGTTACTTCGAAATGGTGAAATTATAATATAATAAAACTATCTATCTATCATGAATCTAAATTAAATGGTGTAAAGGTAGGTATACAGTATTTTCAGTTTGTAACTCAACTAGTCATTGTTGTTTCGGTCTTTATTTCTGAAAGGAAACTAATGTGATTAAATAAATTTATCTGTACCCATGAGTGTACTACATTACAAGAACAATTCTGGTTATTCGTGCTTCTTTTCTATTTATGCATGGAAATAAACATCAAAGAGAAATATTCAGAGTAAATTCATGTGATCTGGGAGCAAACCAGGCAAACAGGAGGAAGCTCACAGAGCCACAGGGAGAACATGCAAACTCCACCTAGAAAGCACTGGAGGTCGGGATTGATCACAGGTTGCTGGAGCAATGAGATAGCAGCTTGACTCACCCTGTAAATATGCCACCACAATCCGAGATTCTTGCTACCATGTTTGGCAGCTACTTACAAAATGTAAATTATCCATGAGCTCAGTCCTACTTATGAAAGCAATGGAGGTGTCATGTTTTTCACCAAAGATATTACAATTAAAACACAAAGTATTTGTGCTATAAACCCCAGGATAAGTGCTCAACTGAGAAAACCAAGCCCCAAACCATATGCAAAAAACCCCACCTACCTACATATTAATTAGGCAATAGGTGCATGAGTAGGCCATTCGGCCCTTCGAGCCAGCACCACCATTCAATGTGATCATGCCACATTAATTCTCTTTAAAAAAACAACTAATCCAGTAGATGCAAGTATATCATTAGGGTTATCAAGTGGGCACATACCTTCATTGGTGTTTCCTTGAGTTAGGTCCCCGACACCTCGAGAAGGCTCAGCAGTTGGATCTGGTGTCCCATAACAACCGCCCTCATTACCTGCTCTCACCACCTATGCTGCCAGAATCTACTAAATAAAGGAAGTTGCAACCAATTAGCTCACTCTTAGTTACTTCGACTTAGTTCCTCCCACACTGTTGAGTGCCTTGGTCAGCAATCTTTTGTCATTCTGTGTGGTCATGTGTGATGTCTTCCGCCCAAGATAGGTTAACGTCCCAGGCTTCCAAATCCTTCTGGAATGTTGGCCTCCATGTGAGTTTTGGTTGGCCTCTTTTCCTTCTTTCGTCAAGTTGCCAAGTCATTGCTATCTCAGGTGCATGTTCTGGTGACATTGAGTACATGTCCTGCAAATTTCATCCTGCGTACATCTATGTCCTGGCTGAGAGGCTTTGTTGCAGTTTCCTGCTAGATCTCCTTGTTTGTGATGTGGTCTTTGTGGCTACAGTAATTTTCAGGATCTTCCTCAAGCAGCATTGTTGGAATGCATCCAATTTATTTTTCATCTTCACATTGATTGTCCATGTCTCACTGGCAGAGACGGCTGTAGGGAGGACTACAGACTGGAAAAGCTTGACTTTTAGCATCTTGGATATCCTGCCAATAGACCATATTGGCTGCATTCTTCTGAAGACTGATGCAGCTTTACCAATTCGGGAATTGATGTTGACCTCTACATCTCCATCATCTGCGAACATGCTGCCAAGATAGGTAAATCTTATGGCGTTTTCCACAGGTTCCCCATTGGTTATCAATCGGTCTATTTGTTAATCCTGGCTAAATCGGACCAGTCATGACTTCAAAATGCGGTTACGTTTCTGAGTTTGCTGAGAGATTTGGTCAAATTGGAATTACTCTCTGCAGACATGGGACAGGCTGCGAGATGTGCCAGAGAGTCTGGAACTTAGAATGGGAAGCCTTACAAATCCTGTCAATCTGGTACTAAATGCACGGATTGGATGGCTGCAAACCAGACATACACCTTGTAAATAGCTTGTAAATAATATAGCAGAATCTGACTCTGCTAAGTGTTAATTGGATGGGGTGTTGAGCCTTGTCTGAGATTTCTGTTAATCAGGGCAAATGTTTCCAGGTTCATCTCAAAGTTCATTGTGAATACAATGTATTGAACGATTGTATCATTGGGTTAGGGAAATGCCTGTTATGCATGGTGTTAATCGATATTTGTAATTGGGTGATTATGAGACAACCCCCATGTGGTTCAGCCCTCGAGTTGGCGGGGCATATAAAAGTCCTTGATCACGAGGCTCAGTGTCGATCTTCTGGAAGAGCGCTCAGGACCGCGTGCCCTTCTAGAGTGTCCCAGGGCTTGAACAGATATACACAAGGATCGAACCCGTGGTGGGATAGGTACTAATCTGTGACAAGTATTTGGTAAAATAATCTGTAGTTGATTCAAGTGCTTAATTCAGTGTTTTTACTGAAACTAGACTGGGGGGAAGCTTAGAAATGAGCAATTATCATTGGGGGCTCGTCCAGGATCTCTAAAGATCCCAAAATACAAGTTTGCGATCAAGTTGTGTTGAGCTGTTTTGATCGCGGGTGCAGAAATCGGTGCCACTGTGCGGTTGTCGTATTTATTTTTGGCACCTCATGAGTTGGAGTGGGCTTGGGAAAGGGTCCAAATGAGATCATTAGAACAGAGTCTAGCAAGCATGGGAGAGTGATTAGCATCCCTTTGGGTTGGAGGCCCATAAAACCAGGCCTTGGTTAGAGGCCTTGGTGGGGCGGGGTGTGGGCCCGGTCCTTGGTTGGAGGCCTAAATTGGTCATAGTTGGGCAGACTGCAGCTGCCTTTAACGAGAGCCTAGTGCACTTCATCGGGTGTGGGGTGGCCCAAGGGTAGACCTGGAATCCGAATTAGTTGGGGAGTTTAAGACAGTTTCTATCGTTGAACGGATCGCTGCCAGGAACGTGAATTGAAAAGCTCCACTTTCACAGCATGAAGCATCAAGGCACTGGATCCTCAGTACACTAGCAGAGAGGTGTTTCTGTGTGTAAGTATCTGAGTCCTGTTTGACGCACGAGGAGCATCGAGAAGGTACCGAAGTTGGATAAACCAGAATCCTCTAGTTTGTTCAAGAAAATTCAAATTGTACAATTTAGCTTATTCGAGAGCCCGCATGGGGTGGGAGATTGCAATCTTCACGTGGTCCACCCTGTTTTGACTAATGCAATCAACCTGGCGTGCACATTCAAATAAGATCAAATAGAACAAGTTGTCCTACAACTTTAGGCTGTGCACACCATACTCAAGAAGAAGAAGAAGAGAGCCCGCATAACAATAAGATACGCACTTAAAATTAGTAGTTCTAGTTCAAGTGCTCTAAATTTGCAGCGAAATTTTCAAACACTGGACTTCATCTTGAAGTTCTGCGTAAGGTGGGATTCGAATTCCTGTACATAGAACTTCGAAGTTGGTGCATGTCCGTGATCGATTCCGAATAGCGGCTGATCCACAGTAAGCAGTAACCCTCTGGTTGATGGTTGCTGAGTACCTGATAACAAAGTTTACCTGAGAGACTGGAATCTCCCCACTTGAGGAAAAGTAACCCGAACAGTGAAGGGTACCCCTACTTCTGTCGAACTTAGAGAGGTGGGATAGAGGTCCCCCAATAAAAGTCCAGTCTAGGCAGAGGGATAGTAGCGTTCGGAAGGAAGAGTAATCATTTATGGGGATAGTACCCCTCAGCGATGAGTAAACTAGGAAGGGGAAAATCTTCGGTACTAAAGGGAGAGGCTCACTGCGTGATACCAGCGTGATGCGGATTCGACATCGAGTGTTTGTGAATTGTGCGCTAGTGCTTTAAATAATTTAGTAAATTGTAAAAATAGTTCTCTGTATCGTTATCTGGATTTTGTAAATAGTTCCGTATGTAAATAAATTTAGAGTAATTAGGTTAAACTTTTGAACGTGTTTAGTAGTCCGCGGACTGTCATTGTATTGCTGCTTATGTGAATGTTCTCAGATAAAAACTTGAAGCGAGAGTTAGATATCCGTAGTGTTTAATTTAGAGATTCATATTTGGTTAGGATTGTTTTGTGGATCCGAATGGGGGGGTTCGATCAGGGGCTGTACTCCTTCAATCGCTGCGACGATGGGAGGAGTCATCTTGTTGATTGATTGCGCCAATAGGTAGATTACTGAGAGTGCGTGGTTTATAGTAAACACATGTTTGTGGTTTATCGCGGAGTGTGGCTGTGCATAATAGTGATAGGTAGTGTGTTAACCTGTTTGTGGACTGTGTTAATTTCGTGTCTGAAAATTATTTTTAGATATTTTGATTGAAAAAAAATCATAAGGTTGAAAGAGTGTGGTTGGGGGAAGAAGGAAGAAGGAAGCTGCGAAGCTGCGATCGCTTTGAACCATTAGCCATTATCTAGCAGTGTGCATGGGAAATATAGGTATAAAGCTAAAGATTGAAAATTCTATTTCAGTTGTTCGAAGGTATGGGGAATAATGTGGACAGGGATCAAACTGAAGGAGAGAAAAGCCCATTACAATTGATGTGTAATGAGTTTCCTGACAAGGCAGAGAAATTAAGAAATGTATCAGGAGCTCTTAATAAGAAATTAGGGAATAAACTATGGCCTCCGGGCGGAATGAGAACGGTATAATGGGTAAAATACATAGAACGAATAATTTGGCAGTATAGTAATTACGAGGGTGCAAAATAATTAATGGGGTTATGGAGAAAATATTTCCAGGATCGGGAGGCGAATAAGAAGATCATGAGAATGGCTAGTTGAGAAAGAGCGATCGCTCAGCTTGGATTAGAATTAAAAGATGGTAAAGTGATCGACCTCCAGGTGGTGATAGGAACAGGAGTGGAGATAAAGGGAAACAAGGGGAAAGTGGATCACCTGGAGTCCCTGTAATATTAAAGACTAAGAATCCGATGGTTGGTGTTGATCTCAAGGGGGAAGAAGATGAGTATTTAGAGGAGTGGACCAATGCTAACGTCAGTGGAAGTTCACAGCTCCCACCATGTTCCTCTTGTGATCCCCAGGCTTCGTTAGCCCCATGTATGACTTGTGTCCGTAATAAATACTTTGGATCTGCAGAATCTATAACAACTTGGGCAGACTCCGCATCTGAACAGGTTTCGCCAACAGCGGATACTGAAGTACCAGGTCCTTCAATCTTTTTCACAACATCTCTGACAGATCGTCCAGTAGCTTATGGCACCCGGAGTAGAACAAAAAGATTATCAAGATTTTAAAGAAAAGGAAGGTAGGTTAGATGTAGTGCAACCGCCAGAGTGTTTCTGTGAGCCACAACCTAGGCAGATCACTCAGGTGGAAAGGAATTACTTATTTGGGCTGTATCGGGAAACCCTTAGTGAACCGAAAGATTTATCGGAGGGAGAGACAGTGATCCTAGATACCAAAATGGACTTTGACATAACCGAAAGCTTATTACTTGGACAGGTATCCTATAGGCAGTTACAAGTAAGGGTATTGCAGATTTGGTCAGCGCAGTGGGTATGAATAATCCCTGCATTACAGACGCCCATATGCCATGGAAATCCCATGAAATAATGGCTATACTAAACAGAATCCCTGACCGGAAGTAGTCCCCTGCTGCATTTATAGAGTATTTGTGAACCACCATGCGTGTATACCATGCAGCCTCACGGGACTTGTGGGAGACCATACAACAGATAATCACTCCAGCTGAGAACACTGGATTTTAGGACCCAGGACATCCAATTTATGAAAAATTGGCAGGTGCAATAATGGATGACAGTGCAAGGGAAGAGGCTGTTTTAACAGCCCTTGCAAAAATGTTTGAGGAACCAGGAAATTTAAGTCAAGTCCTGGAATTAAGACCAGAAAAGGGTGAAGGAGCAGACGAATTGCTGGACCGCTTTTCAAAATTATATATAGAACAATAAGGTGATTCGAACTATCAGAATGGAGCAAGTTCCCCTCAATATTGTGCGGTCTTGTTGCGTTGTCTACCCACTAGAATCGAAAATTTAATCAGAACTAATAACAGAAACTGGTCTGAGAGCCAAGCCAGTCAAATAGTCAGAGCTGTGAGATATTATTGGAAAGAGGGTAGAAACCAGGAGAATTATTTTGTCACCCGGAGGGAAAGTGAACGCACAGCAAAGGAAGAATTACCAACATCTAATTATGACCCATGGATTCCCAGAGTGCCTGCAAATTACGGATAGGAAGAAATTAGGGTCCCAGAACACTCAGACTAATGGGGAATCTGCAGTTCCATTGAGGCGAGCCAGGCCAACATGTCATCGTCCAGGTCAATCAGACCTTGTTCACCATTCGGTGGCCGGTGTTTGGTGCAACTGGTGATGATGTGCTCCACTGTCTGTGTTGGGTCCCCAAACTCGCAGGAGGCGCTGTCCATGAGGCCCCACCTGTTCATCGCTACTCCAGAGTGTCCGATGCCTGGCCTCAAGCAGTTGAGGGTTGTCCACTGCTTTCGGGGCAGGTCCTGGCCAGGGATGTCCATGGGGTCATCGATGTAATGGTGTAGCCTGGATGGTTCCGCTGACTTCCACTAGTCTCTCCATCTTGTCAGACTATGATCACCATTATACTCCCAATCTTGAGCCCATTTCAATGGAACCCAGTGGTAGAATAAGACTCCCAATGCTGCCTAACCAAAGCTATACTTGTGGAAGGATGGGACATTGGAGTAGGGCCTGTCGCACGAAGGAACAGATGAAAGAGAGGGGTCAGAGAAGGGATTTCCAGGATTACGAGGAAGTTAGAGATCCCAGAGAATATAGAGACATTCAAAATCCAAGGAGTTATGGGAGGTCCCTTAATCTAAGGGACTATTGGGACCCAAGAAATCACAGAGAGACATGGTCTGTGTATCAAGAATCAAAAAGTCACATGGCGCGTACTCAATCTAAGCCATTCTCTCAGTCCTGACCCATCTACCCACCTTGGAATTGTGGGTGTGAAGACATGACCCCTACTCTAGATCCCTCTTTAGTAATCTACCAGAATGAGCAGATTGGATATACTATTAGAGTAAAAACTGGAAATTGAATGGAAGAACATTCAAAGCCCTCTCATGATTATCCCGGAAACCCTCTTAGAGCAAAGATGATTATAAATCAAGGAGCTTGTTTCAACTGCACCCAATCAGGTCACTGTAGTGGGGAGTGTGCAGCGAGAAAGTAGAACATAGCTGGATTGAAGAAAAATCAAGGGTGATAAAGAAAGTAAGAAAACGAACATAGTAGCGTGGGAAAAGATAACTACTGAGGAATGGAAGAGGCACGAGGAAGAGAAGAAACAAACTTACTACACAGGAAGAATGGGAGTAGGGAAATGAAGATATTGCACTAATATATTGCTGGGTTTTGTGACTGCAGGACAGTGGGTCAACAAAAACCTGTCTGGGGAGTGAGGTAAAAAGAACACACAGACCTCTAAGAACAGGAGGAAAACAACAGAAGGTAATGTAGCTCCGCAGAGAAAAGGCGACCAGCCGGGAAGAATTGACCCTGTCATGTCCCTATAAGACACTTGGGAAGGCCAGCAATCCCCACTCCCTAGCAATAGGCACCATCATTAGAAAGGAGAAAGAATGGACCTACCGTCGAGTCTGACTTCAGATCACATGGCTACTAGAAGGATAAAAGGAAGGAGAATAAAAAACACTCCACACCTCTCTAAAAAGCAGGAACCCTGACAACTTATCTATATAATTAAAAGTCTAAACTTGGCCACTTCCTGTTTGCACTGTATATTGATTTTAGAAAAAATGCTACCACTTACGGCTTAGGTTTTTGGCCATCTTACGAAGAGTTCCCCTTCAGCTGTCAGGGCCAGAGGATTTTTCCCATCGATGAAAAATAAAATACTTATTAATGTTTAAAAATATGTTGAGATTCTCTCTCCTGTCTATCACGCCATGAAGGCCACCCCCCTTCCGGTGGGAGCGGGACCCCCCTGCAAAATGGGGGAGCGAGAGGTCACAACTCTCAGTCTGAGCTGTGAATAACACTGAACACTGAACACATGCCTACTAAACTATTAGTTTGGGTTTACTGACCTGTGAGTGCCCTTAAGGTGGTTTGAAAATGAAGTTTGTAAATGAAAATGTGATTTGAAAATGAAGTTTAAAAATTAAAATGTGGTTGGTTTGAAAATGTGCTTGGTTTGAAAATGGAAAATGTGCTTGGTTTTAAAATGGCAAATGTGTTTGGTTTGAAAATGGAAACTGTGCTTGGTTTGAAAATCAATATAAATAAAAGTATAATCTTGACCACTTCCTGTTTGCGCTGTATATTGGGTTTGAAAAAAACGAATTTGGTGGCCTTGCACCCCGCTTGAAATAGTCTGACACTGCACTTGAATTTGGTGGCCTTGAATCCTGCTTGAAATGGTATGAAACGGCACTTGAATTTGGTGGCCTTGCACCCTGCTTGAACTGCCAGAAAACTGAACTTAAGTTTGGTGGCCTTGCACCCTGCTTGAAGTGGCAGGAAACTGCACTTGAGTTAGGTGGCCTTGCACCCTGCTTGAAGTGGCAGGAAATTGCACTTGCGTTTGGTGGCCTGGCACCCTGCTTGAAGTGGCAGGAAACTGCACTGAGCAGTGAGTGAGCTGCCAGCACACCAGGCCTGAGTGTCTGAGCTGGCAGCGCAAGAATCCATTCAGCCCACAATGACCATACCAGCTACTAGCCCTCTGGAAACCAGTCGCTTCAACCCACAAAACCCATACTAGCGCTCCAGAATGCCCCCCCACTGGCCAACAATATTGGAATTGGTGAAGAGGTGGAATATTGCATTGGGGGACCAGCCCTCATGTGTGAACATGGGACCCAACCGTTCCCACTTAGTCTAGTAATGACTATTGGGATGACTTCTCTTGGGAATTGAATTGGAACAACAAGGAATTCCTCTGTGATTCGAGGCAAAATACTCACTTGGCGCCAAAATTCATTTATAAGTAAATTAATTCAAAGAGGGCTTATGGGATGCAGTCTTACATTTATTGAAGAATCGACTATTAATTTAGCATTCTTCTTTTGTCTCACCCACAAGAAATAGTACATGGCAGGACTGGACCATATGGTTACCATTAAGAAGCAGACTTTAACCGATATCGGAAATTAAGACATACCCTGGGAATGCAAGGTTATAGCATTAAATGATGAGGTAGATCGAAAATGTATACGTTCCCCTCGGATGATCGATACTAACCATCAAGAAGAGCTACTTCGAATAAGAACCCCTAGACAACGAGGCCAATAAAATAATATAAAAGACACCAAAGCCAATAGAATAAAAGCGATAACCCCTAGACAGAGAGCGAAGCCAACATAGTAAATGCTAACATAATAAGAGCTAATATAATAAAGAACCAACGTAGTGGAGAATTAGCATAGTAACTAGTTATCATAGTGAAGAGTACATAAATAAGGGAAAGTGGAAGCCAGACTAAAGTAACTGCAAGGGGAAACTTGGATTGTATTGGGAATAGCAGAGCCAATGTGTATTTGCCCAATGGATTTGAATTGTTTAAACCCTGATGGTAAAGAGGCTTAGATTATCATGGTGGAAATACATTGTCCCTGGATTTGGCATTTTTGATTGGACCTAGGATGAAATTAGGAATAATAAGAAATTGATTGTTTAAATTTGAACAGCTGGTAATTCCACAGGAATTGGAATGGAATTGTATTATCGGCTACAATGCTGTGGAATGAAGAAGAAGAAATGGGCATTGACATTCGGAACAGTAAATTGAAGGCTGAGACTGAATTTGGTTAAATTGGAACATTCTTTATGGTTGCTTCAAATTAAAGTCAAGCCTTTAGGAGAATCTGGACTGAACCCAGCTGAAATTTATATGATTTCCTTTCATCAGATATACATAGTAGAACACCATGTGATGATGAAGAAGGAGCTTTAATGTCGATCTTAGAATAATAAAGAGTAGGTTATAGAATAGGAATACAACATATTAGGTTCAATAGATAATAGAATAGGTCTAGGTTCAAGTGAAATAGAACTAGCGAATGTGTGGGAGAGCATGAGTGCATAATGGTAACTTGCTTTGTCCCAAGCTTCTTTTTTTTGTTTTTTTTGTTTATTTTATTAGAAGTACAAAACAATACAGTGGCACCTAATTTTAGGTGCCAACTCTGTCATAACATAATACATTCTATGTACAACCTCTAGCTTTATGTTTTTGAAAAGGGAATTAAAAAAAGACAAGAAATAGAGAGAAGAAAAAGAGGAAAAATAGATTGTAGAAAATAGAAAAACGTGAAGTGCGTACATAAGAAAAGAAAAAGTAGAAAATAGAAATAGGAGAAAAAGACCCTTAAAAAAGAAAATGTTCAAATCTTTGTTCGGAGATGTAATTCTACCCACGACCTGACCTGAAATCAGTAATCTTTACGGTACTGCTGCATCACATGATTCCAAAAAGTCGATGAAAGGGGACCAATTGGTTATATTTATCTATTAGGCGGAGTCTCAATTCTTCAAGGTGAGCTATGTCCGTCATATTACTAATCCACATTTTAATAGTTGGTATAGCTGTATTTTTCCTAAATTTGGTTCTATTCGTGACTTGAAGAGCTTTGTAAATATATCAAATATATCGCTCCAAAATTCATTCAACTTTATATATCCTACAAATGAATGTGTTGTATTGGCATTTTAAAACAAACATTTATCGCATCTAGGAGAAACATTTGAGTTGAATTTATTCAACCTCGTTTTTGAATAATATAGTCTATGTAATAATTTAAATTGAATTAGATTATGTCTTGCATTAATGGAACAATTATGTGCGTTCATCAGATACTTTTCCCATCTATCTTTCGGAATCTTTATCATTAGTTCATGTTCCCACTCTTCTCTTAGTGCCTCTGTTGAGGGTAATTCTCTATTTAATATACTATTATAAAAATATGATATTAGTTTTTGTGAATCAGCCTTAATATTCATTGCTTCTTCTAAAGGGTCTAAAAATACAGTTTGAAATCTATTTATATATTTCTTCACAAAGTCACATATCTGTATATATTTAAAATATTGATTATCATTCAGTTTAAATTTTGATTTTAATTGTTGAAATGATAACAATTTACCCAATTCATACATATATCCTACTTTCCTAATTCCCAATCTATTCCAATGTTTATATGTTTTGTCGATAAGATATGGTTTGAATGCTGGAGTATTCAATATTGGGGTTAGTACTGATAGATTATATAATTTCAAGGATAATTTTATTTGTTTCCAAATTCTTATCGTATTGTGAGTAATTGGGTTCTTATATATTATACTATTCCATTTTATCGGTGAGAACAAGATCGTTCCTATATCGTACGGGAAACACTCCTCTTTCTCCATTCTTATCCACTCCAACTGGTGAGTGTAACTATCCAGCCAGTACATTATGTTCTTGATATGCACTGACTGCCCAGTAGTAATACGTAAAGTTAGGTAATGATAAACCCCCAACTTCTTTAGGATTACACAGATGCTTTTGTTGAATTCTGTGTGCTCTATAATCCCATACAAAATTAGTGATATTAGAATCTAGTTTTTTGAAAAAATATTTTGGAATATATATTGGGATCGCTTGAAACAAATATATTAATTGTGGTAAGAAAGTCATTTTTATAGCGTTAATTCTACCTATCAATGAGAGCGGTAGTGTTTTCCAAAATTTAGTCATAACATTCAGTTTATTTAATAGTGGCATAAAATTGGCACTAAATAATGATTTGTGTCTTCTCGTAATTTGAATACCCGAATACTTGAATTCTTCTGTTGCAATTTTGAAACGGAATTTTAATAAGTGTCTCGCATCCTGTGGTTTTAAAGACATAATTTCGCTTTTATTCAAATTTATTCTATATCCTGAAAAAGAACCAAATTCCTCGATTAGTGTTAATAAAGTGGGGATACTCGTTTGTGTATTAGTAATATATAAAAGAATATCATCAGCATATAATGAAATTTTATTCTTTGAGTCCTTAGTATTATATTCGTGAATATTCGGATGATTTCTAATCATTTCAGCCAGCAGTTCTATCATAAGGGTAAATAGCAATGGTGATAAGGCACATCCCTGCCTATTACCCCTTGATAAATACAATTTTGGAGATAACATATTATTAGTTAATATTCTTGCCGTAGGTTTATCATAAAGTATTTTAACCCGTCTAATAAAATTCTCTCCCCGTATTAAATTTTTGGAGTACCTTATGTAAATATTGTCATTCTACCTGATCAAATGCCTTCTCTGCATCCAACGTTATAACTGAAATATCTTCAATGTCCTCTTTGTGAGAGTACATTATATTGAAAAGCCTTCTCAAGTTATTAAATGATTGTCTTTTGGGTATAAATCCCGCTTGATCCGAGTTTACCAATCTGTTAATATAATTATTCAATCTTCTTGCTAGAATCTTTGCTAAAATGTTCTGATCCGTGTTTAGAAGTGATATAGCTCTGTAAGAACCCGGTTCCTCTAAGCCTTTATCTTTTATTGGTATAAGCGTTATTGTTGATTCTGCTAAAGTTTCTGGTAGTTTATTTTCAGTATAAGCCTGCACGTATAAGTTGAATAATCTTGGTACAATTGACTCCTGAAATTGTTTATAAAATTGGGTGGGTGGTGTTGGGCAAGAGGGGTTGTGTTGTGTTGGAGATGTTGGCTTGCAGGGAGGTGTGGAGTTGGCACCAATACTGCTGCTGGAGTCGATGGGTACAGTGGGTGGCGGCCATTTGGCCCATTGAGCCTAGTCAGTCTCATTGAACGAGCACCCTGCTAGGTCCCCGTTTACATTTTGTAGGAAGGAACTGCAGATGCTGGTTTATACTGAAAATAGAAACAAAATGCCTGGGTAACTCTGGATCAGGCAGCATCTCTGAAGAAAGATCGCAACATGAAACAATACGTCACCCATTCATTTTCTCCAGAGATGCTGCCTTACTGAGTTACTCCAGCATTTCGTGTCTATCTCCCCTATTGCCTTGCCCTTCCTCCCAGACTTTTACATGGTTTCCTCCTCAGTGCTAGGCCCAGCCCTCTTTGTGAATGGCCTCCTGAAGCGCTGTCTCACCACTCTTTGCCATTACCTCTGGTGTGATCACCCGAAGTCCATGTCGTACATCTCTTGGAACAACTTCTTCTTGTTTGTTCCACCACAGGATTGTGAACATGCGCTCAGTCTCCTCTCCCCTGCAATGAATAGCCCGAGTGTCTACACATGACTGAGACCTGTCATTGCACATCCATTCTGGCTTCCCTGTGAACTCTTGACATCCTTCCTGGTATGAGACCAGAGCTGACCCCGGAATTAGTACCTCAGAGCTTCCGTGGATTTTGAAAAAACAGCAGCAAAAGGAAGCAGGAAAAAGCACTGATTGGCTACAGCCCGTGTGGGAGGAGAGTTAGAAGTGAGTCAGAGGGGGAAAACAGTTTAAAACAGAGGAATTTGGTTTGTAAATTGGTAATTAGACAATTTATCAGTCAATATACGCGAGGCTGCATGAGGGAAGTGCCTTGTGAGGAAAGTGCCTGTCTTTGGCTCGAGAGTCTTCGGCGCGGAGGCTGTGGGGAGGAGGCTTCGCAAATCGCTGGAGAGGGAGAGACGAAAGAATGAGATGTCAGGCAAGCTGATTCAGTGCGATGCTTGTAGTATGTGGGAGGTCAAGGACACCGCTGGTGCCTCTGGCTGCTACAAGTGTGAGAAGTGCATCTAGGTACAGCTCCTGAAGGACTGTTTTGGGGAACTGGAGAAGCAAGTGGATAACCTCAGATTTGTCTGAGAGGCTGAGTCATTCCTCAATGAGTCCTACAGCAAGATTGTTACACCAAAGGTATTGGAAGAGAGAAGGTGGGTGATGGTGAGAAACGGAAGTAAACATGGAATGCACAGGTGCCCGGGTGTTGTACCTCTTGTGAACAGGTTCACCCACCTAAAAGCTGTTGGGACAGAAGACGTTGACTGTGAGAGGTATGGACAGGGGTTTCTGCAGCAACAGATGGGATTCAAGAATGGTGTGCCGCCTCCCGGGTGCCAGGATACAGGATGTCATGGACAGAGTGCACAAAATGAGACGTGAATTGGCCAAGATAGACTGGCAGGTGATTCTTAAAGGGTTCACAGTGGATGTGCAATGGAAGGTATTTAAAGACTGCATGGATGAAGTACAAAAGTTGTTCATACCAGTTTGGCAAAAGAATAAATCGGGGAAGGTGGTGCATCCATGGATAACAAAGGAAATCAGGGATAGTATAAAAACAAAAGATGAGGCATACAAATTTGCCAGAAAAAGCAGCCTACCGGAGGACTGGGAGAAATTCAGAATCCAGCAGAGGAGGACAAAGGGCTTAATTAGGAAAGGGAAAATAGATTATGAAAGGAAACTGGCAGGGAACATAAAAACTGACTGCAAAAGTTTTTATAGATATGTAAAGAGAAAGAGACTAGTTAAAACAAATGTTGGTCCCTTGCAGTCAGAAACAGGTGAATTGATCATGGGGAACAAGGACATGGCAGACCAATTGAATAACTACTTTGGTTCTGTCTTCACTAAGGAAGACATAAATAATCTGCCGGAAATAGCAGTGGAACGGGGGTCAAATAAGATGGAGGAACTGAGTGAAATCCAGGTTAGCCGGGAGGTGGTGTTGGGTAAATTGAACGGATTGAAGGCCGATAAATCCCCAGGGCCAGATAGTCTGCATCCCAGAGTACTCAAGGAGGTAGCCACAGAAATAGTGGATGCATTAGTGATAATTTTTCAAAATTCCTTAGATTCTGGAGTAGTTCCTGAGGATTGGAGGGCAGCTAATGTAACCCCACTTTTTAAAAAAGGAGGGAGAGAGAAAGCGGGGAATTACAGACCAGTTAGTCTAACATCGGTAGTGGGGAAACTGCTAGAGTCAGTTATTAAAGATGGGATAGCAGCGCATTTGGAAAGTGGTGAAATCATTGGACAAAGTCAGCATGGATTTACGAAAGGTAAATCATGTCTGACAAATCTGATAGAAATTTTCGAGGATGTAACTAGTAGAGTGGATAAGGGAGAACCAGTGGATGTGTTATATCTAGACTTTCAGAAGGCTTTCGACAAGGTCCCGCATAAGAGATTAGCATACAAAGTTAAAGCACACGGTATTGGGGGTTCAGTATTGATGTGGATAGAGAACTGGCTAGCAGACAGGAGGCAAAGGGTAGGAGTAAACGGGTCCTTTTCAGAATGGCAGGCAGTGACTAGTGGGGTGCCGCAAGGCTCAGTGCTGGGACCCCAGCTATTTACAATATATATTAATGATTTGGACGAGGGAATTCAATGCAACATCTCCAAATTTGCAGATGATACCAAGCTGGGGGGTATAGTTAGGTGTGAGGAGGATGCTTGGAGGCTGCAGGGTGATTTGGATAGGCTGAGTGAATGGGCAGATGCATGGCAGATGCAGTACAATGTGGATAAATGTGAGGTTATCCACTTTGGTGGCAAAAACATGAGGGTAGACTATTATCTGAATGGTGGCAGATTAGGTAAGGGGGAGATGCAACGAGACCTGGGTGTCATGGTACACCAGTCATTGAAAGTAGGCATGCAGGTGCAGCAGGCAGTGAAGAAAGCAAATGGTATGTTAGCATTCATAGCGAAAGGATTTGAGTATAGGAGCAGGGAGGTTCTACTGCAGTTGTACAGGGTTTTGGTGAGGCCACACCTGGAGTACTGCGTACAGTTTTGGTCTCCAAATCTGAGGAAAGACATCCTTGCCATAGAGGGGGTACAGAGAAGATTCACCAGACTGATTCCTGGGATGTCAGGACTTTCATATGAGGGAAGATTGGATAGACTCGGTTTGTACTCGATGGAATTTAGAAGATTGAGGGGGGATCTTATAGAAACCTACAAAATTCTTAAGGGGTTGGACAAGCTAGATGCTGGAAGATTGTTCCCGATGTTGGGGGAGTCCAGAACAAGGGGTCACAGTCTAAGGATAAGGGGGAATTCCTTTAGGACCGAAATGAGGAAAACATTCTTTACACAGAGAGTGGTGAGTCTCTGGAATTCTCTGCCACAGAAGGTAGTTGAGGCCAGTTCATTGGCTATATTTAAGAGGGCGTTAGATGTGGCACTTGTGGCTAAAGGGATCAGGGGGTATGGAGAGAAGGCAGGTACGGGATACTGAGTTGGATGATCAGCCATGATCACATTGAATGGCGGTGCAGGCTCGAAGGGCCGAATGGCCTACTCCTGCACCTATTTTCTATGTTTCTATGTTTCTAAATCCTCAAGGGTGAAGGTGAACAGCCGGAAGTTGTAGTGCATGTTGGCACAAAGGATGTCGGAAAGAGGGGGATGAATATTCTGAAGCATAATCTTGTATGGCCAAGTGTAGTAGGGATCGATGTGAATGGTGAGATGTGTAAGGAATTAAAAGTACTATATTTGAATGTGCGAAATATAAGAAGTAAAGTAGATGACTTTGTGGCTCAGATAGAGGTTGGTAGATATGACATTGTGGGGATTACCGAGACGTGGCTGCAGGAGGATCGGGTCTGGGAACTTAATCTTCAGGGTTATACATCCTATAGAAAGGACAGGCAGGTGGGCAGAGGAGGGGGGTAGCTCTTTTGGTGAGGAATGGAATTCAGTCTCTTGTGAGGGAAGACATAGGGACTGACAAGCTTGGGTCACTGTGGATTGAGTTGAGGAATTGTAAAGGCAAGAAGACACTAATTGGTGTTATCTACAGACACCCAACATCCGGGCTATTCTTTGGGGGCAAGTTGCAGCAGGAGTTAAAACTGGTATGTAATAAAGTTAATGCCACTGTGGTGATGGGGGATTTCAATATGTAGATAGACTGGGAAAATCAGGGTGGTTCAGGACCCCAAGAAAGAGAGTTTGTAGAGTGCCTCTGAGATGGATTCTTTGAGCTTGTAATGGAGCCGACCAGAGAAAAGGCAATTCTGGATTTAGTGTTGTCCAATGAACCAAATACGATAAGAGAACTCGAGGTAAAGGAACCACTTGGAGGTAGTGATCATAATATGATTAGTTTTAATCTGCAATTTGAGAAGGAGATTAAATCGGAAGTGGCAGTGATGCACCTGAACAAAGGGGACTATGAAGGCATGAGAGAGGAGCTGGCCAAGGTAGACTGGAAAGGGATACTAGCAGAAATGATGGTGGAACAGCAATGGCAAGAATTTCTGGGCATAATTTGGAAGACACAGGATCATTTCATTCCAAAAAGGAAGAAAGATTCTAAGGGCAGTAGGGGGCAACCGTGGCTGACAAGAGAAGTTAGGGATAGAATAAAACTAAAAGAAAAGATGTATAACACAGCAAACAGTAGCCAGAAGCCAGAGGATTGGGAAACTTTCATAGGACAATAGAAGGAAACAAAACGGGCGATATGGGCTGAAAAGATGAAGTACGAAGGGAAGCTGGCCAGGAATATAAAGAAGGACAGTAACAGCTTATTTAGATATGTTAAGGGAAAAAGAGTAGCAAAGTCAAATGTGGGTCCCTTGAAGGCAGACAGTGGTGAAATTATTATGGGGAATAAGGAAATGGCAGAAGAGTTGAACAGGTACTTCGGATCTGTCTTCACCAAGGAAGACACAAACAATCTCCCAGAAGTACTGGAGAACAGAGGATAAAAGGGGGTAAAGGAACTGAAAGAAATTTTGATTAAGCGAGAGATAGTATTGGGTAGGCTAATGAGACTAAAGGATGATAAATCCCCGGGGCCTGATGGCCTGGACCCCAGGGTCCTCAGCGAAGTGGCTCTAGAAATAGTGGACGCATTGGTGATCATTTTCCAATGTTCAATAGATTCAGGATCAGTTCCTGTGGATTGGAGAATAGCTAATGTTATCCCACTTTTCAAGAAAGGAGGGAGAGAGAAAACGGGGAATTACAGACCAGTTAGCCTGACTTCGATTGTGGGAAAGATGCTGGAATCAATTATTAAAGAGGTAATAATGGGGAATTTGGATAGCAGTAAAAGGATTAGTCCAAGTCATTTATGAATTCATGCTTGACTAATCTTCTGGATTTTTTTGAGGATGTGACAAGTGAAATGGATGAAGGGGAGCCAATGGATGTAGTGTATCTAGACTTTCAGAAAGCCTTTGATAAGGTCCTGCACGGGAGACTGGTGACTAAAATTAGAGCACATTATATTGGGGGTAGGGTGTTGACATGGATAGAAAATTGGTTGGCAGACAGGAAGCAAAGAGTAGGAGTGAACGGGTCCTTTAGACAGGAATTTTGCGGATGACACAAAGCTGGGTGGCAGTGAACTGTGAAGAGGATGTTAGGTGGTTGCAGGGTGACCTAGACAGGATGAGCGAGTGGGCAGATGCGTGGCAGATGCCGTATAATAGTAAGATTAAACGAGAACTTACCAGTTTGAAGTTTGATCTTTATTTTATGAGGAGTTGCGATGAGGGATTTCGTGAAGAACCCGCCAGCACGCATGCGCGACATACTTCAAAGCCGCGGTGTGGAATCACAGAAAAACCAAGCCAAGAAATGACTTGTTATAGTAAGATTAAAGAGACTCTAGTTACCAGTTGACTTTATGATCGAGGGTTGGGAGCGGAGGGCACGAAATCCCTCATCGCAACTCCTCATAAAATAAAGATCAAACTTCAAACTGGTAAGTTCTCGTTTAATCTTACTATTTCATTTCGGAGTCACGTGAGTGACTTCGTGAAGACTTCAAAGCTTCTGTGATTTCACGCCCTGGACAACGTCCATGCTATCACACACGCTACTGAAAAGGTGGACAGCAGTAATCAATTTCCGTCACTGTTTCTCTGAAAAAATAATAATATTTATTAATAACAATAAGAAAGGACCCCTCACTGAGGGGGAACTGTATGTTCTCGGCCTGCATCCAGCACGGCTCCTGCGAACATTCCAGGTACGGTGACGGGTTTATTGTAAAACCGTTGAAAAGTGGCTTCACTGGCCCATCCCGCTGTGGCAAGTATCTGGTCCATGGGCACCTCCATGGCCTTTGCCGCCGATGTTGATGCTGCCCTGGTGGAATGGGATTTAAAAACATCAGTGTCAATACCTGCTTTGTTCAAGACGATCCTGAGCCATCGGGATATCGTCTGCACCGTCACTCTATGGTGAGGTTTTTTGTGACTGATGAACAGGTATTGCTCCATTCCCCTTATTTTCCTCGTCACTTTGATGTAGTGGCGGATATGGGTGGCTATGCATAGCCTAGCATCAGCGGGGTATGCTGGAAACTCCAGCTGCAGCCCTGTAAATCCAGGTCTATGCTGCTTGAGCAATTCATCAATGAAGAAAGTGACCCGTTCAGGGGTAGAGATCATTCTGTCAATCTTGGCCTTGTGAAGCGTTTGCACCCTTTGTGCTGAAGTAAGTGCCATCAACATCACCACCTTCAGGGTGAGTTTGTCCAATTCAAGCCCCGTCATGGGTGACCATGTTCTCAGCAGGGTCAGCACTTTGCCAATATCCCATGTGACGTTGTAACGGGGCCTCGGCGGGTTGGAATTAAATATCCCGCGCATAAGTTTGGAGACCAATTTATTGGATCCTACCTCAATATTGAGGTAGGACGAGAGCGCACTCCTGGCGCTATTGATGGCACTATAGCTGAGATGTTGATCATGGTGTAGCCCCGCAAGAAATTCCAGCACATCTGTGATGGAGACGGAGTCATATGCAACGTCCATGCGGCCACAATAGGATTCCCATTTCCTGATGTACGATAAGTACTGCCGTCTTGAGGACTCCCTGCATGATGCTCCCATGGTATCCATTGTCCTTGAAGATAGACCATACTGAAGTAGTGGCCTGTTCAGATCCTGCAAGCCAATAGATTCAAATGACTATGGCAGGGGTGTGGTTCCCCTGTGGCAGGGTTCGTCACCAATTGTGGGCAACCCTCCAAGAGGACCCATGGTTGACTTATCATTCCAAGGACCACCGGATACCATGATTGCGTAGGCCAGTCGGGTATAATGAGGATGCCCTTGGCAGCATCGAGCTGGATTTTCCGCAATACCCGACTGATGAGGCAGAATGGAGGAAAGGCATAGAAGAACCATTTCCCCCAGTCTAGCGAGAATGCGTCCATCGCCATTGCCCCAGGATCTGGCTCCCATGATACGTATGTTGGTACCTGATGGTTCAACCGTGACGCAAAAAGGCCAATATCCGGTTTACCAAATTTGGCTGTAATTTTGGTGAATATTTGGGGGTTCAACATCCACTCGATGTTGTCATTGAACTTCCGTGACCTGGTGTCCGCCACTGTATTGAGCTCACCTGGCAAGTAGGTAGCTGAGATCCAAATATTCCGTTGAATACACCAGAGCCAAATTGTGTTTGCCAATTCATTGCATGAAATTGACCTGGTACCGCCCATATGATTCAGATAAGCCACCGCAGTGGTATTGTCTATTTGGAGACGGACATGAGTGTTAGTCATGTTTGAACAATAGGCTCTTAGTCCGTGGAATGCTCCTAGCATCTCCAAATAGTTTATCCCTTGTGCTAACAACAAAGTAGCTTCAAGTGAATCCCATCTACCTCCACAACTGTTATTGTTGTCCGTAGCTCCCCAGCCATGGGAGCTTGCATCTGTTTGCAAGTATACCATTGGACGAGGCACAATGATGGGTTTAAATGAGTTATGGATATTGCCAATCCACCATAGTAACTCAAGTTTTGCCTTAACCGGCAACTGCATGGGTCTATCGTAATGTCCAGCATTTAGTTTTAATGCTGTTATTTTTGACCTTTGTAAATTCTGATAGTGTAAAGGTCCATATTGAGCAGCTGGAAATACTGCTACAATTTTGCCAATTACCCTGGCAGTTAATCTGATAGACGGTATACTGGCGCAGACCAGGTTCTTGCATGCTTGAAACACATCACCAACTTTGTTAGTTGGGATGGTGGTGATCATGCGATTGGAGTCTATTGTGAACCCCAAGTAGTTCATGATCTGTGCGGGGAGGAACTTTGATTTGTCTGGATGGATTATAAACCCCATTTGTTGAAAAATTTCCACTGTGGCTGAAACCGCCAACTCTGCGGATTCCAGAGTGTGCCCAATTATCAGAATGTCATCCAAATAGGCCATGACCGTATGATTTTGTCTCCGCAGTGTAGATAACACTGGCTTGAGTAGTTTGGTGAACAGTCTGGGGGCTGTAGTAAGCCCATTGGGCAATGCTTTGTATTGCCAAAGCTGATCCATCCAGGTAAACTTCAAGAACTTCCTATGATGTTTCCGAATGGATACTGAATAGTATGCATCTTTTAAATCAATGCATGCCATGAAGCAGCCCTCCGAAATCAAAGATTTGGCTGTTTCAAATGTGTCCATTTTGAAATGGGTGTATTTTACAAAGGTATTCAAGTGAGTTAAATCTATAATGACCCGGCATCCACCGTCTTTTTTAGTTTTAGTAAATATATTAGACACAAATTCAACTGGTTCATGTGTGGTTCGTTCTATCACACCTTTGTCTTGTAAACTCAAGATTTCAGCATAGCCTTCTGCCAATTCTTTTTTGGAAAGTGCAAATTTGCGATTCGGCATATGCTGGGGTGGAGGCAATTGGCCATGAATAAACTCAATTTCATAACTCTGAATACTTTGCAAGATAAACTCATCTGAAGTGATGGTTTCCCAAGCCTCCTTAAATCCCCGTAATCTGCCCCCAATTCGTGAGGTTAGACATGCAAGTGCATGGAACCCAGACCCCCTTACCTTCATGGTTATCGGCGGTCCCTGGGATTTTTGGTGGGACGTGGAGGTGCTGGGTTTCGTGGTTGGTGCGGAATCCGCATCTTCCATGCTGGCCGCTGAGGGCCTAGTCCTAAAAAAGGCCTGGGCTGATGAGGCTGTTGATATTGAGGAGGTGCCGGAACGTAGGTCCTTGTTGGCCTGTCGGTCTGACCTCATGGCCTGAAGTAAGGTGTCTTCTTGGCCGAAGGTCTGGCCACAAAATGTGGTCTCATCAGACCTATGGTTTTCGCATGGTCATCGAGCTCTTTGACCTGCTTTGGGAGGTCTTCCCCGAACAGCTGTCTAGGTGGGGGGGTAGGAGGTGCTCTGCATAGTCCCGCAAATTTGGGATTCAAGGAAGGTTTGATAATGCTCTTCCGGAAAGCGTTGATCTCGTACTGCGTATTGCAGAGCAGAGCTAGAGCATCCTCCTGTTCGGTGCTTAGATCAACCCCATCTACCGACTTTGCAAAAGCGGTGATCCCAGACGTAAGTAGTTTTAAAATCCTCTGCAGTTTCACTTCCTGCGCTCTGATGCCCGGGCTGATATTACCCCAGATTGGCATGTTCACAATCGGCACGTGGAGTGAATTGCAGTTCCCTGGAGCCTTGTGTCTCTCCATGGCCTTCGCAGGGACCTCCTCCTGCAATTGATGGTTGGTAAGATAATCTATGGTTGCGGCCAGTTTGATGTTGAGGGGTTGTCCTGATGATACGGGTAACCCGAATTTGGCTGCCACATCCAGCAGATCTTCCTGAGGGACCTCAGGTGCTGCTGGGGCATGTACCAGGATATCCTCCTCATCTGGTCTTATGTTGTCCATAGATGGGGACGGGGATATATCCATGAGTCCCCTGGAGCTATGTGTGTCCTGTTTCTGATTGAGTAGAACTTGCTCCAATATCCTCTCCATACGATCCAAGCGCCCTTCATCGGGCGGGTGTGGGAGGTAAGAGGCCTCGTGCCCGAAGGAACTCCTGAGGCTTCGATCATCAGTCCGTACCTCGTCGAGGTAATATCGGTACTGTGATGATGTGTCGCTACCAGCCGCCTCGGCGAAGCTGAGCGATTCCCGCGCGGACCTGCTCGAGCGCCTCCTCTTCGCTGAGCTGGACCCGGCTGCCTCAAAGGGCATGGGTGGGGAGAGGTCGGCACCTGACGCCGCAGCGTGGTGACCCGACGTCCGCACGGGCTTGCCGACTGTCCTAAATCTGGACCCAGACGGCGTACGGTCCCGACCTGCCCCCAGCGGGGGAAGCGGTGACCTAGGCGAGGCTCCACCCTTATGACTCCTCCTGGTCCCTCTGGGTGGTGAGTCGACACTGGCCCTTCTTGGTCTGCCAGTGGACTCGGGCCTGCCTGATTCACCAGACCACTTCCTAGTGGCTCCTGGTGAGACCTCAACCCGCGAAGGGCTAGGTAGTGGAATTGTATCCCTGCCTCCTTCAAGAGGGCTCAGGGAGAAGGGCCGTGCATCAGCACGCGAATCCCTTTTGCTTGTCTCTGCAAACGACCCAGTGGGTGAGAGAGAGATGGAGTCAGGATGCACCTGCTCCGGCGCTGTACCGACTGATTGTTCTGCAGGTACCCCGCTAGGGCATAGCTGCGTCGGTAAACCGGATCCTGTGAATACAGGGCTCCCCGGCTTGCGCGCCTTTTTCCCGGCCCGTCCTCCTGCCGTGGAGGGGGGCTCCGGGTTGGGTTGCCGACAACTCCTTGTAGAAGTTTTACGGCCTTTATTTTTCCTGCTGTCCATGTCTCTGTGGAAGAAAACACAATTACTTACACAGAACAACCAACTCAAGGTTGTTAGTACTTACCTGAGTGGCCCTTATGAAGGGCTGGTGATGAGCCGCGCTCCTCTCCAGCCGTCGACTGCAATGCGAGCGACGATATGTCGCGCATGCGTGCTGGCGGGTTCTTCACGAAGTCACTCACGTGACTCCGGAATGAAATATAGATAAATGTGATGTTATCCACTTTGGTGGCAAAAACAAGGGGGCAGATTATTATCTCAATGGGGTTAGGTTAGGTAAGGGGGAGGTGCAGCGAAACCTGGACGTCCTTGTACACCGGTCACTGAAAGTTGGTGTGCAGGTACAGCTGGCAGTGAAGAAAGCTAACAAGAGGATCCCAGTATAGGAGTAGAGAGGTTCTTCTGCAGTTGTATAGGGCTCTGGTAAGACCACGTCTGGAGTATAATGTACAGTTTTGGCCTATTTTGAGGAAGGACATCCTTGTGATTGAGGCAGTGCAGCATAGGTTCACAAGATTGATCCCAGAGATGGCGGGACTGTCATATGAGGAAAGATTGAAAAGACTAGGCTTATATTCACTGGAGTTTAGAAGGATAGAGACTTATATTCTGAACAAGCTAGGTGCAGGAAAAATGTTCCCAATGTTGGGCGAGTCCAGAACCAGGTGCCACAGTCTTCGAATAAAGGGGAGGCCATTTAAGACTGAGGTGAGAGTAAACTTTTTCATCCAGAGACTTGTGAATTTGTGGAATTCCCTGCCACAGAGGGCAATGGAGGCCAAATCACTGGATGGATTTAAGAGAGGGTTAGATAGAGCTCTAGGGGCTAGTGGAATCAAGGGATATGGGGAGAAGGCAATCGGGTTATTGATTGGGGACGATCAGCCATGATCGCAATAAAGGGCGGTGCTGGCTCGAAGGGCCGGATGGCCTCCTCCTGCACCTATTTTCTGTGTTTCTATGTAGCCAGTGTTTGGCATGGCAGCTCTCGGCGTTTTTTGTCCCTGATTCCTCTATAAATAGCAGAATGTGCCCTGAGACGCCAGGCCTCTCCTCCCATCGCTCGCGCCCACACGGTTCCATGTGTGAGTGTGGGAAGCCCCCACTGACCCCCACCCACCCTCCCGGTGTGTCACGGGTGAGGTTGGTGCTTCCTGCAGACACTGAACCATCCGTGTCGGTCCCTAAAATACATCCGCTGGGCTGGCCGCTAATACGGGGGGAACATCGCTAAAAAAGGTTAGTGACCCCCCACCCCCCCCGGTTCCGCGGCCCATATACTTTAAGAAATCGCCACAGGGTATCTCTATCTACACTAGCTCACTCCAACAAATTATAAACATCTGCTTCATGTCTTCCTCTAACCCTAGCCCATCATTAAGCTTGTAACACCACAAATCTCACCCTTGCATAAGACCAGGATACACTTGCACAGACTACAATTACAAATAAATACACGTACTACGTCATATTTCCTTTCTATTCCCAATTGACACTATTTCTTCTCGACCAAATCCACCTACTGCCTTGTTCTACTGCCTCTGACATTTGCTTTACACCCTGACACAAACTCTGTCCACGAATTCCTAAGAATTCAAATAGCGACGTGATTGATCTCGCTATGAAACCTCTCCATCCTCGTTGCTGAACTTCTGCTGCCAACTCTACATAACTAAGCCTTTTCCTTTTCATATGCCTCATCCACCAAGTTCTCCAAGGCACCGTCAGTTCTATAAAATACACTATCCGCAAACTGACTGACCACAGCACCATATCAGGCCTCAAACAAATAGTAACAATAAGCTTTCCTCCTAAATCTACCCGGGTCTCCAAATCATTGGCACCCCAATAACTGGCTTGACTCATACCAATCTGCAAACTTCCCTCCTCCACCTTTCTCTCCCTCATGGACAAACGGCACCTTCTGGACTTGTAATAGAGCCCACCGTGTTTGTTTTTGGTTCAGAAGCGCTCAGCTAACTCACAAGCTCCGAGTTTCGCCGTTCACCAATGTGACTGAAGACCTCCGGGCTCAAAGCGAGATCGCGGGCTCCAGATGCACCGCCGTTATGTTAATCATTGTTAATTCGCCAGTAAATTCCTAGCACTTAGTAAGCGGATATGGCTCCGTAAATCTCAGTGCCGACGTGTCGCTATTACGATGCAAATGATGGACCGTTTATATTCAGCATGCCCATCTGCCCTGGACTTCAGTCCATACAGACGTCCTTACCAGAAATACACCTTGCAGGTAAGAGTTGTTTCATTCACAATGGACTATTACATTGTCTTTGTTGGACGCTGATTGCTAATATGTGTTATTGCTCTGCTTCCTCAGATCGTCACTTTCATCTGGCCTTCTAGAACATGAGTCTTCGTAGACTTTGGGGATGTTGGATTGTGTTGGTCCTGTTACCCGGGTCCCCGACTCTAGACTGTGACGTAGAAGATACACTTCCCTGGATTCCTACAGATGCTCTCGACGATCTGTTTTCAATGGTGACTTTAAAGTGACCTTGACACATTACTTTTTCAGATTTATGTGGGTTACCCCAGAGGTAACCAGCCTGGGCCTCAAATACTTACAGCTAATATTGACAACTTGGATGAATGAGGGGATCAAGGAAGTTGTAGTCAGGATATAAGGCAGAAAGGAAAGCAAGTTGTGAGAGGACTGAAGACGGATCTCGACCCAAAACATCACCTATTCCTTTTCTCTAGGGATGCTGCCTGACTTGCTGGGTTACTCCAGATTTTTGTGTCCATCTTTGGTGTAATCCTACATCTGCAGTGCTTTCCTACACATTGTTAGGAGTGTACCTCAACGGAGGGATATTAATAGGCTACCTGTGACATGAACTGGACAACTGGCGTTAAATGTAGGCAGTATGATCTTCACACTACCTACATTTAACGCCAGTTGTCCAGTTCATGTTTTGGGTTCTCATATGAAGAAGAGAAATGCAGATGACTGGCCTGAGTCCTACTAGAGACAGCTGGTACTTTCAGTCCCAAGGTTGCACTTTCCTACTGTGGCCACTTGACTCCAAATGACTTTGAGGCCCCCTCATGTGCAGGGTATCCCATGGCGTGGAGTGGTCTGCAACAGTTCACAGCCAAAGGAACTTGCGGCACCGTCCCCAATGACTGAATCGCATGAAATGGCCTGAACTCTCCCGGCTGACTTAGACCGAGAGTCTGAGTATATTGGCATTGGAATGTCCAAACAGCCGCATCTTTTCTCACATTCAGCTGTGATACCAATATACATCTGTAATTACTAGACTTCCACCTGGACCACGTCCGTTCTGCGTTGTAAGTAACTTTGCGCAAAACGCTACCCTATATCGCTAGGATTTTCTCGCCAACTCCTCTACTCCAAGACACCAAGTTTTGTTCCCATCGGTGAAATAATAAAAACGTTATGAAGTGTTTCATCTCGACGACCTCTCCACAGCTGAGAAGTTTGCAATGAAGCGAGTCTCCAGCTGCAGAGAAAGGGGGAATGATCAGAGAGTAGGGGCCGGACAGTAAATGCTGGAGTAACTCAGCGGGACAAGCAGCATCTCTGGAGAGAAGGAATGGGTGACGTTTCGGGTCCAAACCTTTCTTCAGACTAAGAGTTAGGGGACGAGGAAACTGATATGGAAGTGCAGATGCTGACCAAGGAAGTTTAGACTGGTTCATTGTTGGCTGAGGGAAAGGTGCCAACGAGGCATACAACCAGTAAAAGTAATTAGAAGGACAGTGAAACTAGTCGGAGAACCAGGGCGGGACAGGATTGTCGCTGTGTGAGCGTGAGCCGTGTGGAGGAGGCGCAGATAGAACGAAAACTATTAAAGTCTGGCGCACTGGAACAGATACAGTAAATGTCCAATGTAGCGAGTGGGCGGGCGAGCCTCGCTGAAGGAGTGTGTAGATGGAGTAGACAACAGTCAACTCCACTTCCCGACTGAACTGAAGGTTCAGCAGAGTTCCACCCAAACTGCGTCTCGTGTGTCTACTGTAGCGGAGAAGGCGCGGTGTGTGGGATACGCGGTAAATAAACAGCATGCAGAGCAAAGGGGCGGGTACGTTCAAGTAGTCCGTTGTTACCCAAAAGGTTGCTCGATAACAGCAATGTTGTTAGAGGTAATGTTGCTGTGAGTGTGAACTGTGTGCTGGAGCCGGACTTAACATCCTTCCCCTGTTGTAGGGAAAACCCATGCCCCCGCGGTGCGCAGCTGAAAGGAAGTCATTGAACATTCTCTCATTGGACTTATCCGAACTCACGGCGGGAGGACGGGTGAGTGTACATTTATCAGCGTCCTTTAATGTATCCGCGAATGTTCCCAGGGACAATGAATGTACGGGTCGCATGTTAGTTTGATCAGGGACGCGGTGGTTTAAATATAATCACATAATTTTGCCCATTTAAATAAATACCCACAACTACTGGGGTTTCAACGAACGCAGCAGTTCTGGGAAGAACGATTTCATATCATTTGATTGATGGAGTTAGTCTGCTAAAGTATAACATGACACAGAATGCTGGAGCATCTCAGTGGGTCAAGCAGCATCTCTGGACAAAAGGTAGATGGAGTAGACGCCAATCAGCTGTCCAGAGCTGACTACTCTCCAGAGATGCTTCCCGACCCAGCATCTGCAGTTCTTTCCTACACAAAGTAAACAGTGTGTTGTGTCGGAGAGTACTGCAGATTCTGGTTTAAATAGAAGGTAGATCACAAAATGCTGGAGTAACTGAGCGGGACATGCAACTCTGGAGAGAAGGAATGGGTGACGTTTCGGGTCGAGACCCTTCTTCAGATAAAATCTGACCCGTCGGAAGAAGTTCTTCAAACTGATCTCACCGAAGTGCTGACGCCGGAAAGGTGCCAACATAAATGTTAATACAAGGTTCTCAAGACAACTTTTGCAAACATGCATAGTCTATTGATTATTCTCTAACCAAGTAAACCTTACTTTCCATCTCTCTCCGTCCCTCTCCCTTCCTAGTTCTCCGACCACTCTGACTGTCCCCAGATTAGATTTTATCACTGTATGCTTTGTTGTCACCTTCTCCTAGTTAACAATTATCTTTTCTACAGTTTTCTTGAGCTTTATCCCCTTTGATGTCTCGTTTTCACACCTTACCTTTCCTTATCTTTGTATCTCCCCTGAGTCTCATTCTGAAGAAGGGTCTCGACCCGAAACGTCACCCATCCCTTCCATCCGGAGATGCTGCCTGGCCCGCTGAGTTATTCCAACTTTCTATCTTGGCACTTGTAGTTCCTACGTACACATCGGTATGCCGTTTCGTCTTCTTCTTCTTCTTGCGTATGGTGTGCACAGCCTAAAGTTGAAGGACAACTTGTTCTATTTGATCTTATTTGATTGTGCACGCCAGGTTGATTGCATTCGTTGAAACGGGCAGACCACGAGAAGGTTGCAATCTCCCACCCCGCAGTTTCTTCCACACTGTATCACACTATGGCTCTCTGGCTCAATGACATCTACTGATCACTATTGGATTTGGAAATGATTGTGACATTGTCCCGTCCCGGCCGTTCTCACGGGTCCATGGCCACACTGATATCGTTCTGTGTTGTGTGCAGGACCGGGACACGGTCGGTGTTGTCTACCAAGTGGTGAGTCAATACAACAGGATCTACCACATGGACCAGACCGCGGTCACATGGTCCCAGGAAGATGTGAAGAGGCTCGGGCGTCTGCTGGATGCGCAGAGCTCATTCCTGGAATACTGTGTGAGGGAGACAGGCTCCCAGGCCGGACGACAGAAAAGGGCCGTTATTCACAAGTACTTCAGGAGACTCGGCAAGTTTCTTAAACGGCAGGTGAGACGGTTGAATCTTATCATCTAATGACCCGAGGCCAATTATTTAACTCAATCTAAATCTATTCATTCTCCGATGCGTGATTTCGAACGTTCCTCTTTTGCAGAGATTCAGCGCCTGCGCCTGGGAAGTAATCCGCCACGAAATGACGAATTGGTACCAACAGTTGTCTATTCGTTACGTTACATAATGTGCGAGCATCTAAAACCCCTTTTTAGATGCTGTCTGGTGCATTCAGAGCCTTATTTTGGAGCATTTCTGCACCAAATTTATAATAAATATTTCATAAATAAATTTGGTTGAGTCAAGAGTAATGAGCGGGTGGAATGGGATGAGTTGGGTCATTGTTGTATACATTTCTTTAAATCAAGAATTGAAATTGTCCTTGTTTTAGTACTCAAGTTGTACTTTTGTAAAATGTTATGTAAAATGTGATAATGGAGCATGCAAAAACTGCAAATAAAATACTGTAAGTTTTTGCAGTAAAGAAAACCTTTTGCACGAAAATTAATGAGTTATCGTAACCACCCCCAACTACTGCCCGCTGTCCTATTCACCTTCAGTCCCGTCAACACAATTTAGCCAGCTGCCTTACAGCGCCAGACCCGGCTTCGAGCCTGGACACGGGTGCTGTTTGTACGGAGTTTGTACGTTCCCTCGTGACCCATGTGGGTTTTCTCCGGGTGCTCCGGTTTCCTCCCACACTCCAAAGACGTAGTATTGGCTTGGTATAATTGTAGATTGTCCCTAGTGTGTGTGGGATAGTGGTAGTGTGCAGGGGTCACTAGTCGGTGCGGACTTGGTGGGCCGAAGAATGCTGGAGTAACTCAGCGGGACAGGCAGCACGTCTGGAGAGAAGGAATGGGTGAGGTTTCGGGTCGAGACTCTTCTTCAGCTCCTACCCAAAAGCCATCGACCTCTTGAACACTACAAACACGAAGTGAACTAAGAACTACCAACCGTCTTAGTAACATTAAGGACTTGGGGCTTTTTAGACTTCAGAGGTACAGCGCGGAAACAGGCCCTTCGGCCCGCCGAGTCCGCGCCGACCAGCGATCACCCCGTGCGCAAGCACCATCCTCCATCCTTACAACTTCCCAAACACACATCACCGACAGGTCTTTGGAGTACCCCACTAGTCACTGCCTGCCATTCTGAAAGGGACCCGTTAATCCCTACAACGCACTGTGTGCGTATGGGGTGATTCAACTCACTTCCCATCCAATTAAGGCAATGCTGCCGCTTTTAAACTCCCAGACACAAACAATCCCAGACAGAAAAACCCAGAGTTAGCAGAGGTTCCCAGATTTGCCAAGTGCTGAAACAAGCGGATTCTATCGGAGCCGAGGAAATTGCAGCGATTCCTCTACCTTTGATGATCCCCGCATATAAGGTACTTATTTATGCATATTATTTATGCACAAGTCAAATGTATTTGTTCAGATTGGGCGACCAACAGCTGCCGAAGTCACATTCTTACTCACCATCGGGTTGCTTTGTAATTTCGCACCTGGCTAGCCTGAGGAAACTTACAATGGACGTGATTAACTTTCGGGTACTTTCTACTCTACTCTCGGTACTTTTTTCTTCACGACATCATTTGATTGCTTCTCTTGATCTGAAAACGAATGTGGCTTATTTCACTTGGTGATGTATTAACGGGGCATTCTTTCTTTCTGTCGGAAGACGAGCGTCAGGCTGCGGGTCTTATTGCAGTGTAAAAATAATTAACAGCAATCTCCATGGAACCCCGTCTGAAATGTTTTTGAACTCTCACGTAATCTTTAAATATCTCTATTGTGTTCTTTGGTCATTACCAAAAGTTTACTAAGCTGTTATTCTCAGTGAACCCTATAAGATATCCTTCATATCCTATTAATGTTATCTTTATGTTCTACTGTCTAAACAATCTTAATTTTCAAATTTTCTATTAGTCCATTATCGATGGACTAATCGGTAATCGATCGATTATCGATTTGAAAAGCAAAGAAACATAAATATGATTTTTTTAAAAATATTCCCGGAGATTCTATTGTGCCAGTTCACAGAGAGACCCGTCATCTTGACAGGCTTCAAGACGTGAGTGTGGAGTGGCTCAGACAAACTAATAACGTACAAAGACCACTGGCTTAAAGTCGTACATTTTAATCACATACAAAAGACGCACGAGGGTCGCTGGGTGGGGCAGCGGTAGCGTTGCTGCCTCCCTGGGGCTGCATGTACTGAGTCTGTAGCTCGCAATTCTCCATCTGCGTGGCTTTCCCCCGGAATATCCAGTTTCCTCCCACACTCCAAAGACTTCGAGGTTTGGAGGTAAATTGGCTTCGGTAAACAATGTAAATTGTCCCTAGTGTGTGTAGGTTTAGTGGAATGAACGAGGATCGTTGGTCGGTGCGGACTCGGTGGGCGAAAGGGCCCTGTTTCGGCGCTGTATCTCGAAACTAAACGAAACGATTGTTTTTAAATATATAAATGGAAAATGTTGGAAATGCATTCATTATTCTCATCTCGATAGGATTTCAGTCACATTCTACCACAAATTTTAGTTTAATTTAGAGATACAGCGCCGAAACAGGCCCTGCGGCCCATCGAGTCTGCACTGACCCCGGACATTAATACTATCCTACACACACTAGGGACAAGTTACACTGGGGGAATGCCACGCAGATGGAGAGTTGCAACCTACAGATTCAGTACATACAGCATCCAGGAAAGCAGCAACTCTACCGCTGCCCCACCGTGCGTGTCTTGTATGTGATTAAAATGTACGACTTTGTAAGCCTTGTAAGTGGTCTTTATACGTGAATTGGATTCGTTTGTCTGAGCTACTCCACAGGCACGTCTTGAAGCCTGACAAGATGAAGGGTCTCCCTGTGAACTGGCACAATAGAATCCCCGAGAATATTAAAAAAATCATGTTTATGTTTATTTGGTTTTCAAATCGATTAGTGAATGGATTAATAGAAAATTTGAAAATTAAGATTGTTTAGACAATGGAACATGAAGATAGCATTAATAGGATAATGAAGAACGACTAAAAGCATCGTGTGTTGGAATCTAATTTACTTTCTTAATTTTGATAATATTTGCCGCTGTTTGTCAATTGCACTAAGAATAACGGCTTGGTAAACTTTTGGTAAAGACCAAAGAACACAATAGAGAGATTTAAAGATTAAGTGAGAGGGCAAAAACATTTCAGACGGGGTTCCATGGAGATTGCTGTGAAGTCATTGATTTTAAAACCAGATAAATATGATTTAAAAAAAAATATTCTTGGTGATTTTGAGGGCAGAACGTTGGTACAAGGGGACGGGTAGATAGGACTGGAATAATGTCTCTCATGGGGTGCGGACCAAAACAAACCAGGTGGTAAAAATACAGTTGCTGCGAATGACAAGGGAATAGTGAATGCGTTTCCAGTAATTCCGTTTCTATTAATTATATATGTTTAATAAAGAACTGCAAATGCTGAAAAAATCGAAGGTACAAAAACTGCTGGAGAAACTCAGCGGGTGAGGCTGAGTTGGATGATCAGCCGTGATCATATTGAATGGCGGTGCAGGCTCGAAGGGCCGAATGGCCTACTCCTGCACCTATTCTGTATGTTTCTATCTGTGGAGCGAAGGAATAGCCGACGTTTCGGGTCGAGACCTTTCTTCAGTCCATACCGCTGTTTGTCAATTGCACTAACATTAATGCTTTACTAAACCTTTGGTAAAGAACGTCTGAAGAGGGTCGAGACCCGAAACGTCACCTATTCCTTCGCTCCATTGATGCTGCCTCGCCTGCTGAATTTCTCCAGAATTTTTGTCTGCCTATTAATGATATACGTCTCTTTGATGTGGTTAAAGTGTAAGGCATTTTACATTTTACAGTGGTCTTGATACGTGATTCGGATTCACCAGTCTGAGCTACTCCACAGACATGTATTGAACCCTGTCAAGAGGCACTTTACAACGGCCAATTACTCTACAAACCCTCATGTCTTTGGGATGCAAGAATCTGGAGCACACAAAGGAAACCGCATGGTCACAAGATCCACACACACACACACACAGCACCAGAGGTCAGGATGAACTGGTGCTCCGAGGCAGCAGTTATACCGTTGCGCCATTAATGCACAGATGTTAAGGCAAGGCAAGGCACATTTATTTATATAGCACCTTTCGTGCAAGCAGTAATTCATAGTGCTTTACAGGAAAAAACCCCAAAAGAATAACATAGTAAAAAGACAGCAAAACAACCAAACAACACAGGACAACAAAATAGCCAATAATCAAAAGTTACAAAACAAGCAATACGACAAATGC
The DNA here is from genome assembly GCA_963514005.1 of Raja brachyura. The sequence goes on from OY740812.1 coordinate 31,693,247, forward strand.
ATGAATAGTAAAACAAAGTCAGTAAAACAATAAAACAAATTTAAAAGCACATAAAAGGATTAAGATGAGAAGGTTAAGATTACCTGCATGTTGGGTTATGGAAAAGCTACAGTAAACAACAGTGTTTTTAGGCCTGATTTAAATGAGCTTACAGTCTGTGCACACCTCATGTGTTCAGGGAGCTTGTTGCACAGGTGTGGAGCATAAAAACTGACCGCTGCTTCAGCCTTTTTTGTTCTGACCCTGGGAACACAGAGTAAACCTGTCCCTGAAGATCTGAGGAGTCTAGGTGCCTCATATACAACAGGTAGGTCAGAGATGTATTTTGGACCAAGACCATTCAGTGCCTTGTAGGCCAGTAACATAATTTAAAAATCTATCCTTTTGAACACAGGGAGCCAGTGCAAAGATTTAAGGACAGGTGTAATGTGGTCCATTTTCTTGGTGTTGGTCAAGACTCTGGCAGCGGCATTCTGGATAAGCTGCGGTTGTTTTATTGATTTTTTACTGAGACCTGTAAAGATGCCATTACAATAATCTAACCTACTGAAGATATATGCATGAACAAGTTTTTCAGTGTCTTCTTTGGACAGAAATCCCTTGATTCTTGCAATGATTTTAGATGGTATTAGGCAGATTTGGTAATGGTTACAACAGGTCGCAGGGTTGATCTTGAACCGGACGGGTCTATTTGCACTTCCATGCTTTCCTCATTGTGGTGGGTGGTAGGTGTATGGAACGAGCTGCCAGAGGAGGTAGTTAAGGCAGGTACTAAAACAATATTTAAAAGACACCTGGACAGATACATGGATGGGAAAAGTTGAGGGATATGGGACAAACATGTGCAACCGGAACTAGTTTAGAGGGGCACCTTTGTGGATGGACGAGTTGAGCCGAAGGGTCTATTTCCGTGCTGTATGGCTCTGGGCGTTGGCGAATATAATTATATAGGCAATTAGCAATATACTGCCTCGGGCAACTCTGACTGGTACAACTTACTTTTTTCTAGTGACCTTTCAGTTGGTATGGAATTCCGGTTGAGTAACGTGTTGCTTGGATAGGTGTCAATTGATGCTGTGCGCTCATTTGACCAGGGATCGACATCGTCTGCATCTTCCTTGGACTGCAAGAAGCTGTCAGCAACATCACACTGTGAGTTGGGGTGATTCATCTCACTTCCCATCCAATTAAGGCAATGGGTAGCTACCGCTTATAAGCTCCCAGACACAAACAAGCCCAGACAGAAAAACCCAGAGTTGCCAGAGGTTCCCAGATTTGCCAAGTGCTGAAACAAGCGGGATTCTGTCGAGGAAAGTGCAGATTCCTCTACCTTTGATGATCCCCGCATATAAGGTACTTATTTATGCATATTATTTATGCACAAGTCAAATGTATGTTTGTTCAGATTGGGCGACCAACAGCTGCCGAAGTTACATTCTTACTCACCATCGGGTTGCTTTGTAATTTCGCACATGGCTAGCCTCAGGAAACTTACAATGGATGTGATTAACTTTCGGGTACTTTCTACTCTACTCTCGGTATTTTTTTCTTCACGACAACATTTGATTGCTCCTCTTGATATGAAAACGAATGTGGCTTATTTCACTTGGTGATGTAATAACGGGGCATTTATAAGATATGTTTATTTGGAGACGCGTACAATTACGCTGCATATTCGGGCACCATCGCATCGGTCTCCAGCTGGTGAGAAACCTTTAACTTTTGTCCATTTGGTAAGCTGATACAACTTTTTTTTTCGGAAAAGAACACGAACCTTTTATCCACTGTTACCGCAGGGTGGTCGTGCTGAGGAAATGGCCTTTACTTGTGTCTGGCGACTTGCTCTACTCTTCTCCCTGTCCTGCGCTCCCATGACTGAGGAATTTAGGCTGGAGATGCACCGGCATCTCACCAGCGACATTTTGCGAATGTGGGATTTAATTGTAAGATTAAAAACAAAATTAGAATATAACCTCATTTAATTTACTAACGTACATAACGCTGCATGGTATTCTGACGAAGAATCTTTTTTTGTTGCAGGGGAGCAACTTCCCTGTTCACTGCAGAGAGCAAGGGATGAAAATCAAAGCTCTGGTGCTGAGGAGCATTGCAGCCAAAGCAAAGGTAAAGTGGGTTCGGACAATGCCTGGTGCCATTGAACATCACAGGAAGACTCTAAATATGTGTCTGTAAACGTGTGTGAATAGAACTCCATATGAAATCGCACTTGTAGGTTTTGGGCCGAGGAGCTTTTTCATTCAAGTTCGTCACCCTTCTCATGGAACTACCTGAATTTTTAACATATTGTGTAAAAATATTATGTAAATCATTGTGTAGTTGTATAGGGCTCTGGTGCGACTAAAGCTGGAGTATCGGAGTACAGTTTTGGTCTTCTAATTTGAGGAAGGACATCCTTTTGATTGAGGCAGTGCAGCGTAGGTTCACGAGATTGATCCCTGGGATGGCAGGACTGTCATATGAGGAAAGATTAAAAAGACTAGGCTTGTATTCACTGGAGTTTAGAAGAGTTATTTATAGGGGACGATCAGCCATAATCACAATGAATGGCGGTGCTGGCTTGAACTGCCGAATGGCCTCCTCCTGCAGCTATTTTCTATGTTTCTATGTCTATGTTTCTATCATACCTGAAACTTGTCAAGACGTAAACCTATACGTTTTTTAAAAATATGAGAAAACCTCAATTTGTCCGAGTAATGTACGTTTGACATTGAGGTCGGACGCAAATTGACCAAACCCGCGCTTTGTTTTATGGTTGCTAGACAGCGAGGACCCTGGGATCATGGCTGCCTCCTAATTACATCAAAACAATAACAAGGTTTCCATGGAATAAAAGTAATGCTAACCTTGCTGATAACTTTGTTTTACAATTGATTTATCTTTATAAAGTTATGATGTGATCTGTTAAATAAAAACGATAAATAACAAATCTAGAGCTGGGGTTAGGTTTAGCATTAGGTTCAGTCAGTCGGTCAGTCGGATATTCAGTCAGTCGATCAGTCTGTTGGACGGGTTGTCAGTAGGCCGATGGATGCTATGGAATATCGATCGGGCTATCGGGCCGGGCTGCCGGTGGGTGCTGTGAATGGTCGGTTGGTCCAGGCCGCTGGTGGGTGCTGTGAGTGGTTGGACAGCCGGTGGGTGCTGCGAGTGGTCGGCTGGGCTGCCGTAGGCCAATGTTGCAGTGAACGAGCTGGTAATCTGTTGGAGCTGGCGCTATAGGGGTGCTGGCAGCCTGGGCGGCGTGCAGAGCAGCGCTGCTCCCCATCACCATCACCACGATGATGCAGAAGGGCATGCTGGCCTAGGTGGACTTGCTGTGGGGCCACATGTACAGAGCCTGCAGCCAGCCCCAAAGCAGCTCCAGCTCCAGCCATGGGCAGCTCTGGAAGGGGGGCAGGTTAGGGTTAGGGTTAGGCATTTTCCTCAGTGGAAGATGCTTTAGCCTTCCCCCAGCCTGGTAGTGCCCTGGACCCACTATGGTGACCCCACTCTGCAGACAGTCAGTGGGGTTCAGTAAACGGGGGAACCCACAGGAACTGCCCTCACCCATTCATTAGGCTGCTTCAGGAGCCGGACCTCTGCGGCAGCCTCATTCAAAATACACACTAATACAAATTCAAAATAAATCCATTATATTATTTTTATATAATATAATTATACATAATTATATATTATTACAGTCATATTCACGTCATATATATATATATATATATATGACGTGAATATATATATATATATATAAATGGTATGATAATATATGGTTTAAATAGACCACAGCACAGAATTATGCCCCTGTCCCCCTGAACAGAAACATCTGGTGACGTTGCCCATGACCCAAGGTTTCCATGAGGTTGCCGGAGGTTTTGGTCACTCTCCCTAATGGTCGAAAGTGGTTTCCACGCGGTCGAGACTTCTTCTAGGTTGCTTCGATTATTTCAACATAATCAAAACCGGCCTTGACTAAAAATAGGTTGCCGTTTGGTCGAAGTCATTGGAGTGGGGTCGCTATTTACTTACAGGCAGTTGAAGGCCATCTCCTTCGCTGACCGGCCATTTTGATTGGCACATTGGAGTTTCACGATCTAGAAGACCCAACGGAAGGTAAAATGCCTGCTAAACTTTATTAAACTTCTTAAAACTGTCTCCATACCTTCTCCCCCCCTCTCTCTCCTCACCCCTTCTCACCCTTCTCCCCCCTTCTACCCCCCCCCCCCCCCCCGCGCTATCTAAAGGACTTACCGTGCTCTGTGGCAGCCGTTTACCTTCCACTTCATCGTGCAGACAGCGCTCCTCCGCTCTCCATGGCTCCCACCTTCGCGATGTGTTTGTGTGTGTGTGTTTGGTAGCAAAGATCCTATAGGATGTTTGGTCGGGAGATGCAGCTTACGCTTTGGTCGATCCAGCTCGAGGCTTTCTAGACGAGTGACCAAAACCTCTGGTGACCTCATGGAAACCTTGGGTCGCGGGTAAGGTCACCAGAGGTTACCGTTCAAGTTTCCTAAGTGGGACAGGGGCATTAGGTAGTATAGGCATTGGACACTAGATGGCACTTACTTTTTCGATTTCATTTTCTAAATTGTTTAATTAATTAATGTGCATCTTTTGGCACGGACAAGTTATGACTTCTCAATTATATTTTATCTAAATCTGTGCAAACTTTCATGTAGTTCCGAGACATGGGTCACGAAAGTTAAATTCTAGACACATTTTCGATGCTCAGGCCACAGCCTAACTCTGGAATGTCGCTGCTGAGATGCCAGTGCATCTCCAGCCTAAATTCCTCAGTCATGGGAGCGCAGGACAGGGAGAAGAGTAGAGCGAGTTGCCAGACACAAGTAAAGGCCATTTGCTTTAGAAGGATGAGAGGGGATCTTATAACCATAACCATATAACCATATAGCAATTACAGCATGGAAACAGGCCATCTCAGCCGTTCTAGTCCATGCCGAACACTTACTCTCACCTAGTCCCATCTACCTGCACTCAGACCATAACCCTCCATTCCTTTCCTGTCCATATACCTATCCAATTTATTTTTAAATGATAAAATAGTAAGATTAAAGAAGAACTTACCAGTTTGAAGTTTGATCTTGATTTTATGAGGATTTACGTTGGTGATTACATGAAGAAGACCCGCCAGGCTGCATGCGTACCAATCTTCAAAGCAGCGGTATGAAATCACAAATAACAATACCGAAGTGACATAGTAAGATGCGTGACTCGCGAACTACCAGATGATCCTTTATAAGAGACTGTTGGGCGTGGCGGGCACGTAATCGCCAATGTAACTCCTCATAAAATCAAGATTAAAATTCAAACTGGTAAGTTCTCGTTTAATCTTACTATTTTACGTCGGAGTCACATGAGTGATTCCGTGAAGAGTTCAAAGGTTTGTGATTTCATGCCGCAGATTACAAATCTCGGCATCCCACTGCATTGATTGACTCGAATGATAAATTAATGCATTAGTAGTAACATTGCATTTAATGCAGTAATAACGTTTATTTAAAAAATATAAACAAACAACAATACCCCTCTATCCCAGGGCACTTCAAACAGAACTTAAATAGCATTGGCAAACAGCCCTGGATCGGCAATCGGCCGATGATAGAAATTCTGAAACATCAGCTCATTTGCCCATCCGGCGGCCACCGGATATGGTCGATGGGCATGTCCCTCGCCTTGGTAACCGACGTAGCTGCTGCCCTAGTGGAATGAGATGTAAACACACTATCTAAATGATACGCTGACGTTGATGCTGACCTGGCGGAATGAGATATACAATCGTCAGTGTTAATACCTGTATAACCCAGAACCTGCTGCAGCCACCTTGAAATAGTCTGAACCAACCTTCCTTTGTGTAGTTGTTTGTTGACTAATATTTCTTATGATTCTGGTGGCCTTGATAACATAGACGTGAGACCGTCGGGTATCCGAAATGATCTAAAATCATGCCACCCCTAGTCTATATAACCATATAACAATTACAGCACGGAAACAGGCCTTCTCGGCCCTTCCAGTCCGTGCTGACCGTTTATTTTCCCCTAGTCCCAACTACCTGCACTCAGACCATACCCCTCCATTCCCTTCCCGTCCATATACCTATCCACTTTACTTTTAAATGTTAAATTCGATCCTGCCTCCACCACTTCTGCTGGAAGATCATTCCACACAGCCACCACTCTCTGAGTAAAGAAGTTCCCCCTCATGTTTACCCATAAACTTCTGTCCCTTAATTCTCATGTCATGCCCTCTTGTTTGAATCTTCCCTACCCTCAATGGGAAAAGCTTATCCACGTCAACTCTGTCTATCCCTTTCATCATTTTAAAGACCTCAATCAAGTCCCCCCTTAACCTTCTGCGCTCCAAAGAATAAAGACCTAACTTGTTCAACCTTTCTCTGTTACTTAGTTGCTGGAACCCAGGCAACATTCTAGTAAATCTCCTCTGTACTCTCTCTATTTTGTTGACATCCTTCCTATAATTAGGCGACCAAAATTGTACACCATACTCCAGAATTGGTCTCACCAGTGCCTTGTACAATTTTAACATTACTTCCCCACTCCTATATTCAATGCTCTGATTTATAAAGGCCAGCACACCAAAAGCTTTCTTTGTCACCCTATCTACAGTCTGAAGAAGGGTCTCGACCCGAAAAGTCGCCTATCTCCTTCGCTCCTTAGATGCTGCTGCACCCGCTGAGTTTCTCCAGCTTTTTGTGTAACCCTCGATTCTCCAGCATCTGCAGTTCCTTCTTTAACACTACAGTCTACTCTGGTTGTGTAGACCAAAATGTAAAATGTAATGGCACCTGCAGCCAATTCCATCATATCTAGCCACAGCGTACGCAATGTGTCATAACTAAGGATGTAGCTGGAACCCCTTGATGAAGTAATGTTCACACATTTTCAATAACCAACTGCATAATCTTGTAGTGGGAGAACTTGTGTCAAGATCTTTTAACAACTCGATATCCGGGTTGAACCTGACAGCATAGTTCCCTTATGTTGCAGCTGTAGTGTATCTATAACTGAATTATTGTCAAATACCATTTAAATGAACTGGAAAATGTCAGTAATCTGTACCGTATTAAATGTAACATTAACATTTAACAAAACACTTCTGATCCCCTCAATAGGAATGTAGTGCTTTTTTGGGTGCTATCCCTGCACACTGCAGTGAGCACCTTCATGTCTTGATGTGACAACCTGAGGCATAAGTCAATCCATTCAAAATGTGTAAGTTAATAATTGTTTTACTGTGCAAAGGCCGGTCTCCTGAACCACAGTTTGAACAGCAAGTTCTTGTTTTTTGGCATAACCATATACCGTTGCGCCATAATGCCTGATGAGGCAGGCAATATGGATGTTTGGCCAGTCCAACGGTACGAACCCAAGCGAGGTCTTGTTTTAAGAACCGGCTATTGAGGCAAAAATTAGGAACACATAAAAGACCATTCCTCCTATTGAAGTGAGAATGTATTTCTCCGTACTGTTGTGCCACATATTTTTGCAATGAGTGAATAAACATGCACCAACATGTCGATATTCGATGTAGTATTGAACCATACTTTCATCATGCTTTGAGATCCAACAGTTATTCTGTGTTATCATTGATCTGAACTTGATTTGCTCGGCTGAAGCACAGCTGCTATATTACTAATTACTCTTGATGAAAATAAAACTCAGTTTTGTAACAGATTGCTATAACTCCAATCTCTTGCCACAAGGCGGACTCAAGGCTAATAGTAATAGTAAGATTAAACGAGAACTTACCAGTTTGAAGTTTGATCTTTATTTTATGAGGAGTTACGATGAGGGATTACGTGAAGACCCCGCCAGCATGCATGCGCGACATTCTTCAAAGCAGTGGTGTGAAATCACAGACAGTCACAATGACTAATATAGTAAGATAAGAGAGCACTTCCATACCAGGTGATCTTTATAGTAGAGGGTTGGGAGCGGAGGGCACGTAATACCTCATCGTAACTCCTCATAAAATAAAGATCAAACTTCAAACTGGTAAGTTCTCGTTTAATCTTACTATTTTATTTCGGTAGTCACGTGAGAGACTACGTGAAGATTTCAAAGCTCTGTGATTTCATGCCCTGGAAACTCCATGCTCACACACCGCTATGCTGGGATGAGAGGATGAACGTAATTCAGACATGACACTGGCTGAAAAACAAACAATAGGTATTTATTCATACCAAACCAAAATAAATATCCCATAGGGGTAAATTATTTGACAGTACTCAAAATCCTCCCTGCATAAGTGTCAGGGGAGGCCACGGGTTTGTTGTAGAAGCGTTGAAAAGTCCTTTCATTGCTCCAACCCGCTGTGGCCAGGATGTGGTCCAATGGTACTTCCATCCTCCTAGCCGCCGAAGTGGATGCCGCCCTGGTGGAGTGAGATTTGAATATATTAGTGTCCACCCCCGCCGCATCCAAAACCACCCTTAACCATCTAGAAATGGTTTGCACCGTGACTTTATGATGGGGCTTCTTGTGGCTTATAAGCAAAGCTGTCTCCGTGCCCCTGAGATTTTTGGTGACTGTGATATATTGTGAAATTAACGTGACGATGCAGAGTCGAGAATCTGCTGGATATGCCAGAAATTCCAAGGTATGACCAGACGCTCCGGGTCGATCTTGTTTCAACAGTCCCTGCACATGAAAAGTGACTTTATCATTGGTGATAGTCATGGCATCCAGATTAAGTTTGTGCAGAGACTGGACCCGTTGTGCCGTGATAAGTGCCATAATCATTACCATTTTGTATGTGAGCTTTGCCAAAGTGAGTCCCGTGTTAGGTGTCCATCCTCGCAGCATAGTTAGGACTGTGCTGATATCCCACGTATGGTTATATCTGGGCCTAGGGGGATTGGAATTGAATATTCCTCTCATTAGTTTGGACACTAATGGATGTGATCCAATTCCCAATTGGTCACTCCCCTGGCCCAAGTAGGATGATAGTGCACTCCTGGCACTGTTTATGGCACTGTAGCTCAGTCCCTCATCAAAGTGTAGGGTAGCCAAGAATTCCAGCACTTCTGTAATGGTAGCGGATTCATATGTAGTGTTGGTAGTAGCGCAGAATCCTCCCCATTTCTTGATGTAGGTGAGGTACTGCTTCCTGGTGGACTCCCTGCATGCCGCCGAGATGGTGTCTATCGTTCTGCTGGTGAGTCCGAATCCGCGAAGAGGCCGTTTTAGAATCTGCAAATTAACAGGTCCATGCGGTCATAACATGGGTGATGTTCTCCTGTGACAGGATGAACGAGCAGGCTAGGTCATTTATTGACCCGAATGCAAGGTTCTGTGGCCATCTTCTGTACCGCTGGGAACCATGGTTGGGTAGGCCAGTCGGGCACCACCAAAATACCCGATGCGGAATCTTGTTTTATTTTCTGCAAGACCCGACTGATGAGGCAGAAAGGGGGGAATGCATAGCAGAACAAATCCCCCCAATGTAGCGTGAAAGCGTCCATCGCTACTGCCCCAGGGTCTGGTTCCCAAGCAACATATGTTGGTAGTTGGTGATTTAATCTGGACGCGAAGAGGTCGATATCTGGTGTCCCATAACGTTCTACAATATCTGTGAACACTTTTCAATCCAACATCCATTCTATGTTGTCGTTAAATTTGCGTGACCTGGTGTCTGCCACTGTGTTTAGCTTGCCTGGGAGGTAAGTGGCTGAGATCCAAATTTCCCTTTGCAGACACCAGAGCCAGATATTGTTGGCCAATTCATCACACGATATCGACTTTATTCCGCCCATGTGGTTAATATAGGCCACCACCGTGGTGTTGTCAATTTGTATCCTAACATGAACTTTGTGCATGTTTGTGCAGTATGCCCTGAGGCCGTGAAATGCTGCCAGCATTTCTGAATAGTTAATTCCCAAATTTTTGAATAGGGTTAACTCTTGTGCACTCCATCTACCTCCACAACTAGAGGTAGTATTAGTAGCTCCCCAACCTTTGACACTGGTATCCGTTTGTATGGTGATCGAGGGATTGATGATAGTGATGGGTTTGGAACAATATTGGGCATTAGCCATCCACCAATTTAATTCGGCTTTTGCCTTTTCTGGTATTTTCATAGGCCTATCGAAATGGCCTGCATGACTTTTGAGAGCTATAATTTTGGCTCTTTGTAAGTTTTGATAATGTAAAGGCCCATATTGTGCTGCGGGGAAGGCAGCCACTATCTTCCCAATCACCCTGGCCACCTGCCGAATGGATGGGTCCTTGATGCCAATAAGGCTCCTGCAAGCCTCTATCAAGTCCTCCACCTTACTTAGTGGCAACGTGATAGACATTTGTCGATATTGAACCCCAAGTATTTCATGGTGGTAGAGGGTTTTAATATTGATTTATCTGGATGTATAATGAAACCCAGCTTCTGAAAGAGATGTTTCGTGGCTGTAACTGCCAATGTAGCCATTTCCAAACTTTCCCCAACAATGAGGATATCATCAAGATAGGCCATAACAGTATGATTCTGTTTCCTTAAGTAGGCCAAGGCTGGTTTTAATATCTTGGTAAACAATCTGGGTGCTGATGATAACCCATTAGGCAAGGCTTTGTATTGCCATAATTGTCCCATCCAGATAAATTTTAAATATTTCCTATGATCCTTGTGTATTGGTACAGAATAGTATGCATCTTTGAGGTCAATGCATGCTATGTAGTACCCATAATCTATTAACTTTAGCAGTGTCAAAGGTGTCCATTTTAAAATGAACATACTGAACAGAAGTATTCAGTTCGGTCAAACCTATGATAATACGGCAACCGCCGTCTTTTTTTTTTTGGTGAATATATTAGACACGAACTCCTGTGGTTCTTTGGTAGCCTTCTCAATTACCCCTTTTTCAATTAATCTGTATAGTTCAGCATGCCCTGCTACCCTCTCTTTTTGAGAGAGTATGAATTTTCGGCTAGGTGAATGCTGGACTGGGGTAGGGAGTTCGTGAATGAATTCAATTTTGTAGCCCTGAATACTCCTGAGTATGAAAGGATCAGAGGTAAAAGTGCCCCAATTTTCATAAAACATGTGCAACCGGCCCCCTACATAAAGTGAATTTAGGCAAGATGTGTTTCTGGGGAAACCAGGCCCACCTACCTCCATGGTTATTGCCGGTGTTGCGGTTTCTGTCCTTGTTTCCTTTGTTGATTCATCGTGTTGTAGGAGTGGCGCATCTTCCAAGAAAGCCGGGCTGGGCCATGGCCTAAAAAAGACCGCTGTGCAGGTTGGCCGGCCTTCGAGCTTTCACCACCGGCAGGTCTCTGATGGTATCTCTGTCCGGTGGGTGTGTAGGGGTGCTGTCTTTGTGGGTAATGAGGTTTGGTAGGTCCGGGAACCTTGATTAGGCCCAAAGCCTTGGCCTCCTCATCAAGATCTTTTACTTGCTTGGGAAGGTTATCCCCGAACAGCAAGCTTGGAGGCTGAGTCTTCCCAGGTTTACACAACCCCGCAAACTTGGGGTTAAGCGCCGGCTTTATGATGCTCTTTCTGAAATTGTTTATCTCATACTGTGTATTACACAGTAGAGCCAGGGCATCTTGCAGTTCTTCCGGCAGCTCTATCCCCACTGCAGTTCTGGCCACTGCTGTGATCCCGGCAGTTAAGAGCTTTAGGATTTTTTGAAGTTTGATTTCCTGCCCTCTGCTCGAGGGGCTCATATTCCCCCAAATAGGGTTGTTCACCGCAGGGACATTAAGTGAGTTACAGTTTTCAGGAGCCATATATTTATCAGCTGTAGAATTTATGGCCTGTTCCTGTAGCTGGTTGGTCGCCATGTAGTTAATGCTGGCTGCCAGCTTAGGGTGGATAGGTAGGCCTTTCTGTGTCGGCATTGCATGTTTATTTACCATATCCAGATATTCTTCACACACCCCTGACACAGATGGTTGTTCAGCCAGCTCCCCTTCTTCTGGGTCAGCCCAGTTCTGACCCTCAATGCTCCCCTGCGAGGGGGGTGAGACATTTGGCAGTCCTTGGTAGGAATCTGCCGTGGGCCTGCAAAGAGGCCCACTGTGACTCTGCCCCTGCATTAGCAGGTCACGTTGGAGCAATTGCTCCATCATCTGCTCCATGCGGGTTAGACGACCTCCGTCGCTATCTGCGAACGGGGTGTTCTTGGGACCGGACCCAGCTGGGTCGCCGGCCCCGTCCGACTTCCGGGTGGGTTTGCCGCCCGACCGTGGAGTACCAACGGCCCTCATGGGCGAGAAGTCGGGAGCTGCAGGTAATACCTGTAGCTCTGGAGAGGCGGTTCGCTGGCTGCTCTCCATAGCAGCTGCTTTCGCCGCTCTCTTGGACTTTCGTGATTCCATTCCTATTTCTCGTCGACGCTCACTCCTCCGGTGAGACTTACCTGGCGTAAGTTATTTAAACTTACGCTGGAGGAGCCCCGCTCCTCCCGACCGTCGCTTCCACATGCGTACGACGATATGTCGCGCATGCGTGCTGGCGGGGTCTTCACGTAGTCTCTCACGTGACTACCGAAATAAAATTAAAGGTAAATCCCAATGACTAACAACAGTTTATTCCATACCCCAAAGCTTTACTGTTATAGTACAGTTATATTGTCTTTGATAACCTCTGTAATGGGATTTGTATAGCATGGATCTCTGATCCTTATGAATCTGTTGTTAGTCAGGAAAATAAGTTTTCATATTCGGAAAGTTCATATGCTCGACACTCTCCATACTTCATAATAACATGCCACTCCTGCCTTATTCCATGGGTGGGTTGCATGAGAACCTTTGCCCAATTTCCGAACCTTAATTAAAAAAAAAATATAACCCTGACCATAATCCAAACTTGCTTGAAATGCTCCGGCTGTGCCTCAACCAAATATTTTTACCCTTTGTGTGTTATACAAAACAAATGTAAATATTACAACTTGTGAACGGTGCACTACCCATATTTTGGAAGTGCTAGACCCATTTTGTTGAGTAGGATAGGTAAGGTGCATGGAATTTCTGAGCTATCATGCTGCCCCCACTCCAGTGAATCGCTACTGCCGATGAGCGCCTGTGGTGTGTTCTGAACGATGACTTTTGCCCGCCGTTGGCCTAATTAATTCGTCTGCCAGGCTTCTTCCCCTGTTCAATAGTCCTACCTGAATAACAGATTCAGCGGCTGGCTCTCACATCCCCCTGTTGGCGCTGTTCACTGCCGGCACATATGTGCTTAAGTATGTTCTATTGACTTCTTTAGAGCCTGGAGTCAGTTAAATCTTGACCTTTTGCTCTTCCCTCCTCAGAGAGGGTGATTCGTAGGCAACCCTAAACAGGCGCTGCCGCAGGCCGTAGGATACCAATACTGATACGAACCCATTGGCCTTAACCCAAATAGAATATTCTGCTGGGATGGCAACTTTGTTGTCAGGAAAAAGGTACCTCTGACACGTGCCCTTCATCCGTTGGGGTATGCCCCATGGCCATACCCTGAGAGTGTCAGCAGGATACTGACCCGTCTTGGTCTCTGCCTCTAAGAGGGAGACCTCCGTAGCACTGTATGCAACAGTTGCTGTATTTGGGATAGTCGTTTCAAACGCACTATCCAGCCCCGGTGAGGAATTCATCCCCCGACTCCGTGGGCCTTGCTATCCAGCCCCGGTGAGGAATTCATCCCCCGACTCCGTGGGCATAGCAGATTATGTGTGAACTTGAGCATCCCTGTCCCAGGCTTTGCTGGTGCCGCCTTTCGTAAAGGCCGGCACTTTTTGACGTGAAACAGCCCTGCAACAGGCATTGCTGGCACGGCTCTCCCGTAGGCCGGCACTTCAAACATGAAGCAGCCCTGTCAGGCGCTGCTGGCGTGGCCTGTCCACTAGGCCTGCACTATTACACATGAAGCAGCCCTATCCCAGGCGTTGCTGGCACGGCCTGTCCCATAGGCCCGCGCTATTAGGGTGTGAGCTCACTAAATCAACATTTTTAGCTTTACCTGTGAAGGGTTAAAAACAATTTCACAGCAACTTGTGCTAAACAACAAGAATTACATTGTCAGAGACATATAACAATACGTTTTTATGACTTTAACTTTGACTTTAGCTTTTAACTTTAAGAAAAACATTATAACATATATAAATGTTATTATTAAGAGAAACCTTTGTAGCCCGACGCACCTGAGTCCAAATAGGGCTGAATTAGTCCCATTTAATTCCTTGCCTGAGGACCAATGTCTGTGACGTCTGGGTTTCCCCACAGTCCATAACTGGCACACTCGTCGGGCTGCGAAAATGGCAAGAACACCTCTGTGAAGCTCTGTCCTGCCAGTCTGGTGCTTGCGCCAATGCGGCTGACCTACTGGTGCGCATGCGGCCTGGCGGGTCTTCTTCATGGAATCACTCACTTGACTCCGAAGTAAAATCAAACCTGCCTCCACCACTTCCACTGGAAGCTCATTCCACACAGCTACCACTATAAGTAAAGAAGTTCCCCCTCATGTTACCCCTAAACTTTTGTCCCTTCATTATCAAATCATGTCCTCTTGTTTGAATCTTCCCTACTCTCAATTGAAAAAGCTTATCCACATCAACTCTGTCTAACCCTCTCATAATTTTAAAGACCTCTATCAAGTCCCCATTAACCTTCTGCGCTCCAAAGAATAAAGACATAACTTGTTCAACCTTTCTCTGTAACTTCGGTGCTGAAACCCAGGGACATTCTAATAAATCTCCTCTGTACTCTCTCTATTTTGTTGACATCTGTCATATAATTTGGCGACCAGAATTGTACACCATATTCCAGAAGTGGCCTCACCAATGCCTTGTACAATTTTAACATTACATCTCAACTTGTATACTCAATGCTCTGATTTTTAAGGCCAGCACACCAAAAGCTTTCTTTACCACTCTATCTACATGAGATTCCACCTTCAGGGAACTATGCACAATTATTCCTAGATACCTCAGTTCTACTGCATTCCTCAATTCACTACCATTTACCATTGTACGTCATATTTTGATTTGTCCTGCCAAGATGTAGCACGTCACACTTATCAGTATTAAACTCCATCTGCCATCTGCCATTCCAAATGGCCTAAATCTCTCTGTAGATTTTGAAAATCTACTTCATTATCCACAACACCACCTATCTTAGTATCATCTGCATACTTACTAATCCAATTTACCACACCATCATTGATGTATATGACAAACAATAGTGGACCCAACACAGATCCGTGAGGCACCCCACTAGTCACCGGCCTCCAACCTGACAAACAGGTATCCACCATTACTCTCTGGTATCTCCCATTCAGCCACTGTCGAATCCATCTTGCTACTCCACTATTAATACCCAACAATTGAACCTTCTTACCCAACCTTCCATGTGGAACCTTGTCAAAGGCCTTACTGAAGTCCATATACACAACATCCACTGCTTTACCCTCATCAATTTCCCTAGTAACCTCTTCAAGAACATTAGTCAAACATGACCTCGCAGGCACAAATCCATGTTGACTGTTCCTAATCAGACCCTGTTTATCCAGATGATTATATATATTATCTCTAAGTATCCTTTCGATTAATTTGCCCACCACTGACGTCAAACTAACAGGTCTATAATTGCTAGGTTTACTCTTAGAACCCTTTTTAAACAATGGACCAACATGTGCAGTACGCCAATCCTCTGGCACCATTCCCGTTTCGAATGACATTTGAAATATTTCTGTCATAGCCCCTGCTATTTCTACACTAACTTCCCTCAATGCCCTATGGAATATCCTGTCAGGACCTGGAGATTTATGCACTTTTATATTTTTTTAAAGTGTCAGTACTTTTTCTTTGATCCTCATAGTTTCCATAGCTACCCTACTTGTTTCCCTTACCTCACATAATTCAATATCCTTCTCCTTGGTGAATACGGGAAGAAAATACATTGTTCAATATCTCCCCCATCTCTTTTGGCTCTGCACATAGCTGTCCACTCTGACTCTCTAATGGACTAATGTTTTCCCTTGTTATCCTTTTGCTTTTAAATATAGCGTAGAAACCCTTTGGATTTACTTTCACCTTACTTGCCAAAGCAACCTCATATCTTCTTTTAGCTTTTCTAATTTCTTTCTTAAGATTATTTTTACATTCTTTATACTCCTCAAGCACCTCATTTACTCCATGTTGCCTACATTTATTGTAGATCTCTCCCTTTTTCCGAACCAAGTATCTAAATTCTCTTGAAAACCATGGCTCTTTCCAATGGGGGGTTACACAAAAAGCTGGAGAAACTCAGCGGGTGCAGCAGCATCTAAGGAGCGAAGGTGATAGGCGACGTTTCGGGTCGAGACCCTTCTTCAGAAGGTTCTTTCCAATTATTACTCTTTCCTTTCAACCGAACAGGGACATAAAGATTCTGTACTCTTAAAATTTCACCTTTAAATGCCCTCCATTTCTCTTCTACATCCTTCCCATAAAACAAAATGTCCCAATTCACTCCTTTAAAATCCTGTCGCATCTCCTCAAAGTTAGCCTTTCTCCAATCAAAAATCTCAACCCTTAGTCCAGTTCTGACCTTCTCCATAATTATATTGAAACTAATGGAATTGTGATCACTGGACCCAAAGTGCTCCCCAACATATACTTCCGTCACCTGACCTGTCCCATTTCCTAACAGGAGGTCCAGCACTGCCCCTTCTCTAGTAGGTACCTCTATGTATTGCTGCAAAAAACTATCCTGCACACATTTTACAAACTCCAAACCATCCAGCCCTTTTACAGAATGTTTCCCAGTCTATGTGGAAAATTGAAATCTCCCACAATCACTACCTTATGCTTACTACTAATATCTGCCATCTCCTCACATATTTGCTCTTCCAATTCTGGCTCCCCATTAGGCGGCCTATTGACAAGCAATGCAACACCTCCACCTCTTGCCCCTCCAATTCTATCACACCTGAAGCAACGAAATCCTGGAATATTTAGTTTTCAATCACAGCCATCCTGCAACCATGTTTCACTAATCGCCACAACATCATACTTCCAGGTGTCAATCCAGGCTATAAGCTCATCCACCTTTCTTACAATGCTCCTAGCATTATAATATACACATTTAAGAAACCCACCACCTCTTATTCTCTGTTTATTATCTTGTTCTTCTTTCTCCCCTACATGTTGGGTCTGAGTGCTTCCCTTCTCTGCCTCCTGCCTCACACCCTGTCTACTAGCTTTCTCTATTTGAGTCCCTCCCCCCCAGCCGTTCTAGTTTAAAGTCTCCCCAGTAGCCTTTGCAAATCTCCCCACCAGGATATTGGTTCCCCTCAGGTTCAAGTGCAACCCGTCCTTTTTGTAGAAGTCACACCTTCCCCAAAAGAGGTCCCAATGATCCAGAAACTTGAATCCCTGCCCTCTGCACCAGTCCCTCAGCCACGCATTTATCCTCCACCTCACTCCATTCCTACTCTCACTGTCGCATGCCACAGGCAGTAATCCTGAGATAGTTACTTTTGCGGTCCTTCTCCTTAACTCTCTTCCTAACTCCCTAAATTCTCCTTTCAGGACCTCCTCCCTTTTTCTACCTATGTCATTGGTACCTATATGTACCACGACCTCTGGTTCCTCTCCCTCCCATTTCAGGATATCTTGGATATGATCAGACACATCCCAGACCCTGGCACCAGGGAGGGAAACTACCTGATTGAAACATATATATCTTATTGAAGCATATAAGGGTTTGGACATGCTAGCTTCAGGAAACATGTTCCCGATTTTGTGGGAGTCCAGTACCAGGGGCCATTGTTTAAGAATAAGGGGTAAGCCATTTAGAACGGAGACAAGGGAACACTTCTTCACACAGAGAGTTGTGAGTCTGTGGAATTCTCTGCCTCAGAGGGCAGTGGAGGCCGGTTCTCTGGATACTTTCAAGAGAGAGCTAGATAGGGCTCTTAAAGATAGTGGAGTCAGAGGATATGGGGAGAAGGCAGGAACGGGGGGGGTGGGGGGTGTACTGATTAGGGATGATCAGCAATGGTCACATTGAATGGCGGTGCTGGCTTGAAGGGCTGATTGTCTATTGTCTATTGTTTAATGTGCCAACATTAAGCACCTGTCTACATTAATCCCATTTATCAGCACTTGTTCTGTTAGTAAGTTTTTATTCCGTTTCCATTTATTGTTTTGGTGTTACTTGCCTCAATCACTTCATGTGGTATTGAGATCAATGCTCTCGCCATTCTCTGATGTATTGTGTGTTTTACACAGCCCGAGGACAGAATTCTAATTGTCTTTCAAGTACTGCAACACATCAAAGACATGTACAGAACAAATGTCTCTTCCATGATCTGGGACAAGAATGAAATGGAAAATTTTGAAATAGTTTTACATCAGCAACTCGAAGAACTGGTTCAAGATCTGAGAGTACGACTGTCAAACTCCAAAATGATAGGAAAAAAAAGAATTTGCAAATACTTTTCAAAACTGAAAATGTTCCTGCAAAATCAGGTGAATTTACAATTTTTTTAATCTCATAAGACAAATCTCTTGGTGAAAAAGTGACCGATGTATTCATTACATGAGTGGCCTAATTACATTTGTTTTGATTTCAGAGTTACAGTCAATGCGCTTGGGAAATGATCCGTATTGAAACCCGAAGAATTATTCAAAATATCTTCAACCTACTGAGATAATAATGAAATAAATCATATGAAAATTCTCAAAAATGATTTTATTGATTTGCAGCAAAGTATATTCAACATTTTACGAATCAGACGTGTTGGTGAAAATTAAAGCAAACCAATGTGGATTTCATAGTTAAATTATTATTATTATTATTTTTTTAATATCTTTATTTATGGGCGGTACTGTAAGTTACATCAGTGTACATCCCTTGTATTGTATTACAGTCATTGTACCCCTTAATTTTTAATTTTAATTTTAAGGCTTTAGAAAAGAGAGAATAGAGAGAAAAATAGCAGCATAGAAAGTAGAAAAGTGAAAAAGAGATGTGAAAGTGCCAAAGCGTGACAGAGGGAAAGGAAACCCTTGAAGAGATAGAAACGGGAATTAAAAGATAGACCCTGGAGAGGAAAGAAAAAGAAAGAGGGAAAAATAGAGAAAGAAAAAAGAAAAGCCAGTTACTTTATTATAAACATCTCGCAAAAGGAATCTACCAACTCGACAATTTTGCTTCCCCCCTTACCAAGACCCGACACCGGTACTTTTTTGAGATATTCTTGCACCTTATCCTTGTAATAGATTTATAAATGCAGACCACGTCTTATAGAAACAGTCTGATTTTCCTGCTAGTCGGAGTCTCATATCTTCCGAGTGTAGTGTTTCGAACATAGATGAAGTCCACATATTGACTGTGGGTACCGGAGAATTCTTCCAGAATTTTAAGATTAGCTTTTTTCCATTTATTAAGCCATATTCAAATAGAGTCTTTTGAAACACGTTTAAATCAGGGCAGTCTTCTGATATCCCAAAGATTATCCAGTCTGCTTCTGGGGTCAATTTTATTTTAAATATATTCGTGAAAATTTCAAAAATGTCAGTCCAAAATGTTTGAATTTTTGCACAAAAGACACATGAGTGCGCTATATTAGCTTCTTGACATTGACATTTATCACATATAGGAGAGACGTTGGGAAAAAGTTTACTTAATTTAGTTTTTGAATAGTATAATCTGTGTAAGATTTTAAATTGTATTAAGGTGTGTCTTACATTAATTGAGCATCTGTGTACGTTTAATAAATATTCTTCCCACCTTTCTTTGGAAATGTTTATACTTAATTATTTTTCCCAGTCTCTCCTGATACCATCTGTTGTTGGTATTTCTGCATTTAGAATATTATATATATATGATATTAGGTTTGCTGATTCTGCCTTTGTATTCATTACTTCTTCCAGTAAGTCTGGAGGCATATTGTGATAATCTTGTGCGTATTTTTTCAAATAGTCGGCATGGACTGGAAGGGCCGAGAAGGCCTGTTTCCGTGCTGTATTTGTTATAGTCACAGATTTGGAAATATTTAAAATACTGATTGTTTCCCAAATTGTATTTTAGTTGTATTTGTTTAAATGATAATAGTTTTCCCGATTCATACACATCTCCGAAGATTTTAATTCCAGCTCTTTCCCATTGTGTAAATGCTTTATCTATAGTTGAAGGTTTAAATGAGGGGTTTTTACCGATAGGAGATAAGAAGGATAAGTTTCTTAATTTTAGATTGTGTTTTATTTGTTTCCAAATTCTGATTGTACTGTATATAATTGGATTATTGTTGTAATTTATATTATTCATTGATATTGGAGAGAGAAGGATTGCTCCAATATTATAAGGAGAGCAATCCTCTCTCTCCATAATCGTCCAATCTGATTGTTGGGGAGAGTTATCCAGCAATTGGATCATGTTTCTGATATTTACAGACCAGCAGTAATACATAAAATTGGGGAGTGCTAATCCCCCTACTACTTTGGGTTTATTCAGATGAGCTGTTTGTATTCTAGGGATTTATAATCCCAAACATAATTTGTGATATCTGAGTCCAGTTTTTTAAAAAGCTTTTTGGGTAAATATATTGGGATAGATTGGAACAGGTATAAAATTTGTGGTAGAAAAATCATTTTTATGGCATTTATTCGGCCTGTTAAGGACATCGGAAGCGTTTTCCAAAATTTAATCAAGTTACATAGTTTCTTAAGTAGAGGGTTATAATTTTTGTCAAATATATCTTGATATCTTCTAGTAATTTTGATGCCCAAGTATTTAAATTTTTCCGTAGCTATTTTGAAAGGAAACTGTAAAATATGCGTAGAGTCTTTTGGTTTTATTGACATGATTTCACTTTTATTCCAATTTATTCTATATCCTGAGAATGATCCAAAGTCCTCTATTAATTTTAAAATATTTGGTATAGTAATATGAGGTTTTGTGATGTACCAAAGTACGTCGTCAGCGTATAGTGATATTTTATTATTGGAGTATTTTGTTTTGTATCCATGGATATTCGGATGAGTTCTAATTCTTTCCACTAGGGGTTCAATTATGAGGGCAAATAACAACGGTGAAAATGAACATCCTTGTCTATTTCCCCTTGACAAATGAAATTTCGTAGATAAATTTTTGTTCGTTAATATTCTGCCCGTTGGCTTATTATATAGTAATTTAATCCATAGAATAAAATTCTCTCCCAGTTGAAATTCTTGCAATACCCTGAGCATATAATCCCATTCGACCTGATCGAATGCTTTCTCTGCATCCAACACTATGATTGAGAGTTTTTGATCTTCAGTTTGGTGTGAATGCATTATATTGAACAGATGTCTCAAATTATAACCATATAACAATTAGAGCACGGAAACAGGCCATCTCGGCCCTTCAAGTCCGTGCCGAACAACTTTTTTCCCTTAGTCCCACCTGCCTGCACTCATACCATAACCCTCCATACCCTTCTCATCCATATGCCTATCCAATTTATTTTTAAATGATACCAACGAACCTGCTGCCACCACTTCCACTGGAAGCTCATTCCACACCGCTACCACTCTCTGAGTAAAGAAGTTCCCCCTCATGTTACCCCTAAACCTCTGTCCCTTAATTCTAAAGTCATGTCCTCTTGTTTGAATCTTCCCTATTCTCAAAGGGAAAAGCTTGTCCACATTAACTCTGTCTATCCCTCTCATCATTTTAAAGACCTCTATCAAGTCCCCCCTTAACCTTCTGCGCTCCAGAGAATAAAGACCTAACTTATTCAACCTATCTCTGTAACTTAGCTGTTGAAACCCAGGCAACATTCTAGTAAATCTCCTCTGTACCCTCTCTATTTTGTTGACATCCTTCCTATAATTGGGCGACCAAAATTGTACACCATACTCCAGATTTGGTCTCACCAACGCCTTGTACAATTTTAACATTACATCCCAGCTTCTATACTCAATGCTCTGATTTATAAAGGCTAGCATACCAAAAGCTTTCTTTACCACCCTATCTATATGAGATTCTACCTTCAAGGAACTATGCACGGTTATTCCCAGATCCCTCTGTTCAACTGTGTTCTTCAATTCCCTACCGTTTACCATGTACGTCCTATTTTGATTTGTCCTGCCAAGGTGTAGCACCTCACATTTATCAGCATTAAACTCCATCTGCCATCTTTCAGCCCATTTTTCCAACTGGCCTAAATCACTCTGTAGACTTTGGAAATCCTCTTCATTATCCACAACACCCCCTATCTTGGTATCATCTGCATACTTACTAATCCAATTTACCACCCCTTCATCCAGATCATTGATGTACATGACAAACAACAAAGGACCCAACACAGATCCCTGAGGCACCCCACTAGTCACCTGCCTCCAACCCGACAAACAGCCATCCACCATTACCCTCTGGCTTCTCCCATTCAGCCACTGTTGAATCCATCTTGCTATTCCTGCATTTACACCCAACATCCATTGTCGTTTTCATTTCCATTATCCATTATCGTGTCCATTATCGTTTTAGATGTATACAGATTCTCGTAAAATTATTAAATGATTGTCTCTTAGGGATAAACCCCATTTGATCCGGATGTATTAATTTACTAGTATATTTACTTAGTCTTCTAGCTAGTATTTTCGCTAATATTTTTTGATCTGTATTTAACAACGCAATAGCTCTGTATGATCCAGGTTCTTCCACATCCTTATCTTTCTTAAGTATTAGTGTGATCATGGATTCTGCTAGTGTGTCAGGTAGTGTTTGTTCTTTGAAGGCATAAGTATACATTTTCTGTAGGCGGGGGGGGTAAATATGTCATAAAAACCTTTATAGAATTCATTACTAAATCCGTCGGGACCTGGTGTTTTTCCATTTTTTAATTAGATTATTGTTTCTTCTATTTCCTTATTTGAGATTTGTGCTCCCAATTCCACTTGTTCCTGCAACTCTAATATAGGAAGGTTACAATTATCCAAGAACTCTGTAACTTTGTTGGTGTCCATTATCGTTTTAGATGTATACAGATTCTCGTAAAATTGTGCAAATCTTTTATTAATTTGGTCTCTGGAACTCTCTGCCACAGAGGGTAGTTGAGGCCAGTTCATTGGCTATATTTAAGAGGGAGTTAGATGTGGCCCTTGTGGCTAAGGGGATCAGAGGGTATGGAGAGAAGGCAGGTACGAGATACTGAGTTGGATGATCAGCCATGATCATATTGAATGGCGGTGCAGGCTCGAAGGGCCGAATGGCCTACTCCTGCACCTAATTTCTATGTTTCTATGTTTCTAATATCACTCGGCAAGGTCAATATTTCCCCTTTGTCTGATTTAATCTTTAAAATTGTGTCATCCTTTTCTCGTTTTTTTTAACTGACGTGCCAGAAGTTTATGGGGCTTATCCCCAAATTCAAAGTGTTCCTGTCTTGTAATTTGTAATAATCTTATGACTTTCTCTGATAATAATTTATTTAATTTGAATTTCAGTATTATTATTCTTTAATGTTTATCTGTAGTGGGGTCTTTAGCGTTTTCTATGTCCAGTTGTCTAATTTGTTCTTCTAATTGTCTTTGTTCATTCTTATTTTTCTTATTTTGAAAAGCTTGATATGAAATTATCACGCCTCGAATAAATGCTTTAAAAGATTCCCATAATAATGTAGGTGATATGTCCATCGTGTCGTTTATTTCGAAGAAAAGGTCCATTTGCTCTTTTAAATATGTACTCCCTTGCGGGTCTTTTAAAATTTGTGGATTGAACGGTTTGTTCTTAGTCATTCCTTCCATTTTTAGATTTTTTTTTATTGGGGAGTGATCTGAGATCGTGTTTGTGTGGTATTTTGGTTTAGAAGTGTGGGGTATTAGTTTTGTATCCACCAAAAAATAATCTATTCGTGAATATGTCTTGTGTACCATAGAATAAAACGAGTAATCCCTGCCGGTCGGATTTGCAATCCTCCAGACATCTGTTATGTTTGTGTTTATTATGTATGTGTTTAGGAGTTCGCTAGTTTTGGATTTCGTAATACCTCTTTGTTTTTGATTGGATTTATCTAAGTAAGTGTCTAAGACACAGTTAAAATCTCCGCCGATTATGACATTTTGGTAGTTATATTCTGCAATTATATTCACGATTTTATTGAAAAAGTGCGGGTTGTCAAAGTTGGGCGCATATTAAAGCATATAATTAGTTAGTTATCTAATTGTAGCTAATTACAAAATTCAATGAGTAGATATATGGGTATGTCAGTACGTTTCAGTGTAAATGTTGTGTATATGAGTGTGTCAGTACGTTCCAGTATTTTTATGTTTATGTCATGATACGTGTATTTTAATTTTTGCCTGTGTGTTCTTTTCAGAATAGATATTGTGCCAAGCCATAAAAACAAATTCAATTCATGATAGGCTGCAACAGGTAAAGAATAGAAATAGCTTCAGCAATCTGAGCAAGACGGGAGAAATATCTACGACAATTTCTGTGGCCTGATAACCCTTCCCAGTGAGTGCAATTTGAAAGTTTATTCCTGAATCGGCTCAAGACCTTGGGAATGGGTGCTTGGAAGATCCTGCATGCCATCATTAGGTTATTCACTCAACTCTCATTGAGGATTTCAGGTCCTCCTCCACCACTGAACCAAAGCCTGATCATGACCCTGCCAGAACACAACCCTGGACACCACACTCAATGTGACTCCAGCTTCCATCTCGCATGGTTCATCTCCAGCACAGGCCAGTCCACCTCCACTAATGTTCTGCCCAGCACCACTAATGCCCAGGCCAACTTTGAAATCCCACAGCACCGTCCCTTGGTGAACACTCTAATACTTTAGGTCATAAGTGATCGGAGCAGAATTTGTTCATTTGGCACATCAAGTCATTCAATCATGGCTGTTGTATCTCTCCCTCCTAACCCCATTCCCCTGCCTGCTTCCCATAACTGCTGATACCTGTATTAATCAATAATCTATCTATCTCTCCCTTAAAAATATCAATTGACTTGGCCTCCACTGCCTTCTGTGGCAAACTGGGACTTTCCCAACTGGACCTTTCCTCAGTGTACCCTCATGACCTGTGCCCTGCACGGGTTCCTGTTGAAGCTACATTATTGGGCTATGATTGCTTAGAAGGCCTCTCCATGCTAAAAGTTCAAGAGCATCCATTTTAACTCCCTATCCATTGCCACCTTTCTTTCCCTGGCCTGCTCTTTTGCTAGAGTGCGGCCATATGCAGATTGGACGAACAGCACATCATATTCCGCTTCGGTAGATTACAACCAAATAGTATGAACACTGAATTCACCAATTTTAGTTAACATCATCCCTTTCTCCCCCCTCTCTCTCTTGCGATCTGCCCCATCCTGGCAAGCACCCATTTCTCCCATAATCCTGCCCCCCTTTCCAACCTCTCCCCCAATCCCCTTCTTTCTGTATCCCTCCCTCTGGCTTCACGTTATATTTTCTCATTCCTCTTCTCCCCCTATCTGACACCTTTTTATATCCTTGTTTATTTTTTCTCTCCTTTTATCCCCCCTTTTGTATTTTCCTGTCTAGCCTTTGTCCACCCATCTGCCAATCAGAATGCCTCCCCACTTGTATCAACCAATATCCCGGCTTTGCGCCGCTCCCACTCAGTTTCTCCACCCCCCCCCCACGACAATCAATCTGAAGAAATGCCCCAACCCAGAACAACTGCTGAATTACTCCATCGATTTTGTGTTTTTCTGTAAACCAGCATCTGCAGATCCTTGTGTCTATTTATATAGCAATTTCAAACCTCACGCTGTCCCAGTATATCTCAACAAATTAATTGTATATGAATCGTAATCAATTCTGCTTAATTATCGTGAAGAGTAAGTATAAATCAAGTCCGATTGCTATATCTGCTGGCAATCTTTGTATCCTGCATCTCAGCACCATCTTACCCAGAGCTGTTTAACTGCACTCAGGGTTACAGAGTAATGAAGCTCACCACCAAAAGTCAAACAAACTTTATTGTCATTTAGAAATACATTGATACATGCAGTTCCAAACGAAATTACGTTGCATTTGGCTCCCTGTGCAACACGATAAATTAACAGAAGGATAGACATGGATAAAATGGATAAAAAGGATAAATAGACAATGGTGGCAGCCCATTACATGGCATTCAGGAGTCTGATGGCTCGTGGGAAGAAGCTGTTGCAGAACCTTGATGTTCTGCTCCTTATGCTGCGATATCTTTTTCCCAAGGGCAGCAGAGTGAACAGACCGTGATGGAGATGTGTGGGGTCTTTTATAATACTGCTGGCCTTAGACACGCAACGTTTGCTCGCAATATCCCCGATTGAGGGGAGAGAGATCCCGATGATTTTTTCCGCTGTCCTCACCACTCTCTGCACAGACTTCCAGTCGGAGGCTCTACAGTCCCCAAACCAGACAGAGATACAGCTGGTCAGAATACTCTCTATGGTGCCCCTGTAGAAAGTAGTGAGGATGGGATGGGGGAGGTGAGCTCTTCTCATCCGGTGCAGAAAGTGCAACCGCTGCTGCTCTCTCTTAACTGTTGATGAGATGTTATTCGACCAGGTCAGACTGTTAGTGATCTGCACCCCCAGGAACTTTGTGCTACTGACCACCTCCACATCGCTGTCATTGATGTGAAGTGGTATGGGACTGTGCCGGGTTTTCCTGAAGTCGACGATAACCTCCTTTGTTTTTTCGACATTCAGGATCAGGTTGTTTGTATTGCACCAGTCCACCAGTTGTTTCACCTCCTCCCTGTAAGCCAGCTCATTGTCGTCCCTGATGAGGCCCACCACTGTTGTGTCATCTGCGTACTTCATGATGTGGTTTGTACTAAACCTGGCACAACAGTCGTGAGTCATCAGAGTGAACAGCAGTGGGCTCAGGACACAGCCCTGAGGGGAGCCGGTGCTCAGAGAGATGGTGTTGGAGGTGTTATTTCCAACCCTCACAGACTGGGGTCTGTCAGTGAGGAAGTCCAGTAGCCAGTTACACATGGGGGTGCCGAGGCCCAATGGAACCAGTTTGCTTATCAGGTGCTGGGGGATAATGGTGTTGAATGCTGAACTGAAATCCACGAACAGCATTCGCACATAGGTGTTTTTCTCCTCTAAATGTTCCAGGCTCAGATGGAGTACGGAGGATATAGCGTCCTCTGTGGAGCGGTTTGGCCTGTAAGCAAACTGGTATGGGTCAAATGCGGAGGGGAGTCTGGAGGTAATGTGGTCCCTGACCAGCCACTCGAAGCACTTCATCATTATGGGGGTGAGTGCTACAGGGCGGTAGTCATTGAGACATTGTATGTAGGATTTTTTTTGGCACTGGTATGATGGTGGCAGTCTTGAAACATAATGGGACGACAGCCTGGTTCAGCGAGGTGTTAAATATGTCCGTAAGGACATGTGCCAGCTGATCAGCACATTCCCTGAGCACCCGCCCTGGTATGTTATCAGGGCCTGCCGCCTTTCGTGTGGTCACTCCTTTTAGGGTCCTCCGTACATCCACTATGTCAAGACTGAGTGCCTTTTCATCACAATGAGGAATACCTTTGCTTGCACGTGTGTTATTTAATGCCTCGAACCGACCAAAATAGTTGTTGAGTTCACTGAGGAACTCAATGTTGTCATCACAGGGTGGTGAAGCAGTCTTATAGTCCGTGATTGATTTGATTCCCTGCCACATGCGCCTGGTGTTCTTGGGGTCATGGAAGAAGCTCTGGATTTTCTGACCATGGGCACAATTGGCCAGCCTGATGCCTCGGTTCAGGTTGGCTCTTGCGGATCTGCGTGCCACCACGTCGCCGGATTTAAACGCGGCATTACGTGCTCTCAGCATTCCACGTACCTCTGTGGTCATCCAGGGTTTCTGGTTGGCCCGTACCGTGATGGTCTTGGTGACACAGACATCCTCTATGCACTTCTCCATGTAAGCAGACACGGACGCAGCATATTCCTCCAGGTTGATGTGTTGGCTGACAGTTGCAGCCTTCTTGAAAATGTCCCAGTCTGTGCATTCAAAACAGTCCTGTAGTGTTGTCATAGCTCCGTCTGGCCAGACCCTAACCTGCTTCACAGTAGGTTTTTCTCTGGTAAGCAGGGGCCTGTATGCAGGAATTAGCATCACAGAGATATGGTCTGAGGAGCCAAGGTGGGGGCGGGGGACTGCCTTGAATGCCTTCTTGATGTTAGTATAGGCTAGGTCCAGTGTATTCATTCCCCTGGTTGCAAAGTCTACATGCTGGTAGTAATGTGGGAGAACAGTCTTCATGTTGGCCTGGTTAAAATCCCCAGCAACAATGAAAACACCATCTGGATTGTAGGTCACTAATGGAATGATAAAGAGCATTCAGGGCCTCCTTAGTGTTTGCACTGGGTGGGATGTACATGGCTGTAATGGTTATAATGGTGAATTCCCTGGGCAGATAGAAGGGTCTGCATTTTATTGTCAAAAACTCAATGTCTGGGGAGCAATAATTTGACACCACTGTGGAATTATTACAACAGCTGTTATTAGTGTAAATGCACACACCACCACCCCGGGATTTCCCACTGAGAGCGTAGCTTCTGTCCAACCTGAATGCTGTTAACCCCTCCACTCTAATGGCGCCATCGGGAACAGAGGAGTTTAACCACGTCTCTGTTAGGATCAGGGCGCAGCACTCTCACACCTCCCGTTTGGTTACCAGGTCCAGCCTCAGGTAGTCCAGCTTATTCTCCAGGGAGCGGACGTCAGCGAGCAGAATAGACAGAAGCGGTGTCCTGCAGGGGTTAGCCTTCAGTTTCGCAGTTAGCCCCCCACGAGTACCGCGCTTCTGCTTCCTGTCGCTTCCTGTCACCATGTGGAGAAACTGCGTTTGTGAATGCATCGTGTTTGTGAATGACTTTAAACATTCTATAGGGGACGAAAAATTCAGGACAACACTGTTGACTGTGTTTTAAACTTTATCACATAAGCTCTAAAATTCCTTCCCTCCTCTTTTCCAGCTATCTTTTCTTCTTTACGTTTCTCCTAAAATCGAACAAGCATTTGGTCTTCTGCCATGACCTGTCAATTTACCCAAACATTTATGCAGTGCCAAATTGGGACATTGTGAAAAATATACTTCTTCTAGATGCGCTGGGACGCATCCTCAGTGATGTGATCTGGGGTCATCGGGTGTTTCGGGTCTCAAAACATCAGACACCCTCACCCAAGCGACCCAGCAGGGGTTGATCAGGCCCCGACTTGCATCCCAGCAGCAACTGCCCACGGATCAGCCATCTTAGTAACTACTCTGCAGGGGTTGGGAGACTCTAGTGCGTGGAGGAACTGGGCTCTGTGGGGTGAGTCCTGGCCGGGCTCCTCCTGCGTCTCACCAGGTTCAAGGCCTGTGCGCTGCACCTCTTTCTCCTTCTCTGAGCATTTCATTCTCACCTGATGGATTTTTAGGCCACGGTGGTTCATTAGGCCTTTCCGTAGCTTTATTGGGTGACTTTCTCACGGAAGACACAGACTGGGATGCTAACCCAGCCTTTCCCGGGTGCCGTCTTTCCGTGCCATCAACTGTCTCTCCAGTAGTCACCAAACTATTCTTGGTTATCACCCAGTCTATTCCTAGGTGCCACTGGCTGAGCCAGACTTCAACCGCCCATGGATCAGCTATAATAACGATGCTAAAATAGTACACGTTCATGTCATATTTGATATAAGAATTAATTCCGGGGCAATAGGCAATAGGTGCAGGAGTAGGCCATTCAGCCCTTCAAGCCAGCACCGCCATTCAATGTGATCATTCAATGTGATCCACAATCAGCACCCCATTCCTGCCTTCTCCCCATATGCCCTGTCATCGCTATCTTTAATAGCCTTATCTAGCTCTCTCCTGAAAGTATCCAAAGAACCGGTCTCTACCACCCTCTGAGGCCTCTAATGTTCCACCATCCCGGGAATTAACCACGCGAACCTATGCTGTACTCCCTCAATAGCATGAGAGAGCTATCGTAGATGAAGATTACGGATTAATATTGTTACAGGCAGATTCACTAATGTTGTGAGATGCTCATTGAGGAGTGACATATAAGTACACCAATATTTGTGTATGGCGAGAGTACTTAATTAAGCTCCTTAATGTTTCAAGGCACCATGAAGAGAGGTGGTGTTGGAATCAGGTGAGGTGAAAATGCTTTGTTCAGAGCTTCCTACTTCCATGGCTCTTAGAGTCATAGAGTGACATGGTGTGGAAACAGGCCTTTTGGCTCAACATGCCCACACCAGCCAACACGTCTCAGCTACAAGAGTCCCACCTGCCCGCATTTGGCCCATATTCCTCCAAACCTGTCCTATTCATTACCACAATCCATTTCTTACCACAATCTATTATGTTGACCTCCATTTCCTTACTATTTTCTTTTATAACCATATAACAATTACAGCACGGAAACAGGCCATCTCGGCCCTTCAAGTCCGTGCCGAACAACTTTTTTCCCTTAGTCCCACCTGCCTGCACTCATACCATAACCCTCCATACCCTTCTCATCCATATGCCTATCCAATTTATTTTTAAATGATACCAATGAACCTGCTGCCACCACTTCCACTGGAAGCTCATTCCACACCGCTACCACTCTCTGAGTAAAGAAGTTCCCCCTCATGTTACCCCTAAACTTCTGTCCCCTAATTCTAAAGTCATGTCCTCTTGTTTGAATCTTCCCTATTCTCAAAGGGAAAAGCTTGTCCACATCAACTCTGTCTATCCCTCTCATCATTTTAAAGACGTCTATCAAGTCCCCCCTTAACCTTCTGCGCTCCAGAGAATAAAGACCTAACTTATTCAACCTTTCTCTGTAACTTAGCTGTTGAAACCCAGGCAACATTCTAGTAAATCTCCTCTGTACCCTCTCTATTTTGTTGACATCCTTCCTATAATTGGGTGACCAAAATTGTACACCATACTCCAGATTTGGTCTCACCAATGCCTTGTACAATTTTAACATTACATCCCAGCTTCTATACTCAATGCTCTGATTTATAAAGGCTAGCATACCAAAAGCTTTCTTTACCACCCTATCTATATGAGATTCCACCTTCAAGGAACTATGCATGGTTATTCCCAGATCCCTCTGTTCAACTGTATTCTTCAATTCCCTACCATTTACCATGTAGTGTCCTATTTTGATTTGTCCTGCCAAGGTGTAGCACCTCACATTTATCAGCATTAAAATCCATCTGCCATTTTTCAGCCCATTTTTCCAACTGGCCTAAATCACTCTGTAGACTTTGGAAATCCTCTTCATTATCCACAACACCCCCTATCTTGGTATCATCTGCATACGTACTAATCCAATTTACCACCTCTTCATCCAGATCATTGATGTACATGACAAACAACAAAGGACCCAACACAGATCCCTGAGGCACCCCACTAGTCACCTGCCTCCAACCCGACAAACAGCCATCCACCATTACCCTCTGGCTTCTCCCATTCAGCCACTGTTGAATCCATCTTGCTATTCCTGCATTTATACCCAACAGTTGAACCTTCTTAACCAACCTTCCATGAGGAACCTTGTCAAAGGCCTTACTGAAGTCCATATAGACAACATCCACTGCTTTACCCTCGTCAATTTCCCCAGTAACCTCTTCAAAACATTCAAGAAGATCAAACATGACCTTCCAGGCATAAATCCATGTTGACTGTTCCTAATTAGACCCTGTTTATCCAGATACTTATATATATTATCTCTAAGTATCTTTTCATTAATTTGCCCACCACTGAAGTCAAACTAACCGGTCTATAATTGCTAGGTTTACTCTTAGAACCCTTTTTAAACAATGGAACAACATGCACAGTACGCCAATCCTCGGGGACTATTCCCGTTTCTAATGACATTTGAAATATTTCTGTCATAGCCCCGGCTATTTCTACACTAACTTCCCTCAATGTCCTAGGGAATATCCTGTCAGGACCTGGAGACTTATCCACTTTTATATTTTTCAAAAGTGTCAGTACTTCTTTTACTTTGAAACTCAGTATTCATAGCTACTCTACTAGTTTCCCTTACCTCACATAATTCAATATCCTTGTCCTTGGTGAATACCGAAGAAAAGAAATTGTTCAATATCTCCCCCATCTCTTTCGGCTCTGCAGATAGCTGTCCACTCGGTCTCTCCAATGGACCAATTTTATCCCTTGTTATCCTTTTGCTATTAATATAGCTGTAGAAACCCTTTGGATTTACTTTCACCTTACTTGCCAAAGCAACCTCATATCTTCTTTTAGCTTTTCTAATTTCTTTCTTAAGATTCTTTTTACATTCCTTATACTCCTCAAGCACCTCATTTATCTAAGAGATGCAACCATTACATGAGAGATTTTAATATCTGAAATATGGGGAAATATATTAAAATAGTAGTGAAATTACATAGACTAAACAATTATATTTGACGTGCAACATGGGTTTTATAGCCTCTTTACATGCTGCAGTTTTTATGATTCAGCAAAGAGTGTGATGCTTGTATTTAGCATAAGCTTTATGTTTAACTGTCTTGTTAATTCATGATAAGGAATCAGGGTTAGCAAATACTTCATGTGACAATTTGTCATGGCACAGCCCCAACACAGCTGCAAATACTTAAATTAAATATGTTTCCTTTTCTGCTAAGATGCAATTCTGAGTCATCAAAACGCCAACGGCAGTTTCTCACTACAATTTGAGACAAGTGCTGCTATACTCATAACAGAAATATTGACTGGTTAGCCAAGAGGGGAATGTTGGCATTTCCCCAGAGATCACAAACACGCAGTTAAATTGGGGTCCAGTCATTCATTCATCTCTAGAATAGACCCTTTTGGAATATTATCTTCCAGTTTAAGTAAGTGGTGACTGAAGTCTAGTCTGCAAAATGCTTACGGTTTCACCAATACCAAGTGATAATTTGAACTTAGAAAGTAAATCACTAATTTCTAAAATAATAATGCAAATGAAACCAGGTTTCAATGTACGGTATCTTATCTGTAAAACCTCTCGTGCTTGATCTACAATCATGTCATCAATATTCACCAACATAACAAGATTACTTTCACACATATAGGAAATGTTTTAGATATAAATCTCCCCCATTCATGCACAAATATTTGAAGATGCAAATTCTTTAAGTTATTAATTTTCAAGATTTGTGTGTCATTGATGAGGCTAGTATTTATTGTCTACTTTTGAAAAGAACACAAGTATACAAAGCCAATTTAGACGGCATTAAAGAGTCAACAGCTATGGAATGCGTTAGATTTATACCTGGCAGATTTCTTGCTTGAATAACGGATGAGTTTTTACAACAATCTAGTGGTCATTTAACAGTTATTTTTTTGAATTCCAGATTAGGAACATCAATTAAGTGTCCAGTCCCTTTACAGTTCCACCCCAAACCACCATGGTCTCATGGTTTTTTTCAAACAAAGGGTGGAACAAGCTGCTAGAGGAGGAAGTCGGTAAGGGTTACCCCAACATTTAAGAAGGAGTTAGACATGTACATGGATAGGACAGGTTTGAAGAAATATGGACCAAATGTGGGCAGGTGGGACTAGTGTAGCTGGGACATTGTTGGCTGGTGTGGGCAAGTTGGGCCGAAGGGCCTGTTTCCACACTGTATCACTCTATGATGTTGTCTTCCTGTTCTTCCTTAAACAGAGGCCCAATCAGTTAGTAAACACTCCAACGTCTGACAGACATTTCACACCTTCAACAACTCTTCCTTTGACTCCTCTCACTTTCTCCAAGTGAAAGGTTTAGCCATGTGCCCTCATACGAACCTCAGCTATGCCTGCATTTTTGTCTGTTATGTTGAACAGTCCTTGTTTCAAACATAAGATAGATACAAAAAGCTCGAGTAACTCAGCGGGTCAGGCAGCATCTCTGGAGAAAAGGAATAGATAACGTTTTGGGTAGAGGCCCTTCTTCAAACTGAGAGTCTGGGAAAGGGAAGCAAGAAAGATAGAAGGTTCAGAGAACAAATGGGCAGCACGGTGGCGCAGTGGTAGAGTTGCCGCCTTACAGCGCTTGCAACGGCAGATTCTCAAGTTTGATCCCGACTACGGGTGCTGTCTGTGTGAAGTTTATACATTT
This sequence comes from Raja brachyura, assembly GCA_963514005.1. The sequence goes on from OY740812.1 coordinate 31,727,299, forward strand.
TCTCCGTGACTGCGTGGGTCTCCCAGACCCCTCTGCTCTACACGTTGCTCACTCCTCCCACCACTCTGTTGTTAACGGAACTGGGTCCTAGTGCCCGTCTCCCCAGCCCCGGTGACCTCAGTGGCCATTCCACTGGTTCTTCTCCATCCCCCTCCTACTATGTAACCCCTGCTCTTTCCCACCCACAACACAGCCCCCATACCGCCCCACCCCCTGACCACCCTCCACCCCCCCACCACACAACGCTCCGTCCTCAGTCCACTCACCTGCCTTCGTCCAGCCACAACCCCCATCCCTGCCGCGTGTTCACCATCCCCCCGGACCTCCCCCTCTCCGACACCGAAAGGTCGGTCCTCAGCAGAGGTCTTACCTTTGTCCCCCTCCGTCCCCACCTCAATGAGTTCCGCGCCCACCACGACCTGGAGCTCTTCTACCGTCGCCTCCGCCTCACAGCGTTCTTCCACGGGAATCAGTCCTCGCCCCCCACTGATGATCCCTTTTCCTGTCTCCCACATACCCTCTCCTCGTGGACCCCCCCTCGTGGCCCTCCAGCTTTAGAACTCTTTATACAGAACTGCCGTCGGGACATCAACCGCCTCGACTTCTCCACTTCCCTGTCTCACTCCAATCTCTCCCCCTCCGAACGTACTGCCATCGACTCACTCCGCAACAACCCAGACTGGGTTATCAAACCCGCCGACAAGGGAGGTGCCGTGGTAGTCTGGCGGGTCGATCTCTACAAAGCGGAGGCCACGCGCCAACTCTCGGACACCTCCTCCTACTTACCCCTGGACCATGACCCCACTGACGAGCACCAGGCCACCATCTCGAGCACCATAACCGACTTCATCAACTCCGGTTCCTACACCCCCGAGCCTCCAACCTCATCGTTTCCCAGCCCCGCACAGCCCGATTTTACCTTCTCCCCAAAATCCACAAACCCGACTGCCCCGGCAGACACTCTCCGTCGGCTCCACGCATTCCATTCCCCAGGCCCCCATCCTCTCATCTTCACCATGGACGTCCAGTCACTATACACCTGCATCCCCCACCAGGATGGTCTCAAAGCCCTCCGGTACTTCCTCGACCAGAGGAGCAACCCATACCCACCCACTGACACCCTCCTCCGCCTAGCGGAGTTGGTCCTTATCCTCAAATACTTCTCTTTTGACTCCTCCCATTTCCTCCAAACACAAGGTGTAGCTATGGGCACACGCATGGGCCCTAGCTACGCCTGCCTCTTTGTCGGGCACGTCGAACAATCTTTGTTCTCGGCGTACCAGGGCCCCATCCCCGACCTTTACCTCCGTTACATTGACGACTGCTTTGATGTCACCTCGTGCACCCACGCACAACTGACTGACTTCATCCATTTCACCACCAACATCCATCCGGCACTCAAATACACTTGGACGATTTCCGACAATTCCCTACCATTCCTTGACCTCACCATCTCTATTGCAGGTGACACACTCCTGACCGACATCCACTACAAACCAACTGACTCCCACAGCTACCTGGACTACTCATCCTCCCACCCTGCTTCCTGTAAGGACTCCATCCCCTATTCCCAATTCCTCCGTCTACGCCGCATCTGCTCCCAGGATGAGGTGTTCCACACCAGGTCATCACAAATGTCCTCGTTCTTCAGAGAACGTGGTTTCCCCTCCCCCACTATAGATGAGGCTCGCACCAGGGTCTCCTCCATACCCCGCAACACTGCCCATTCCCCATTCTCTCTCCCCATTCCCCCACTCACAACAAGGGCAGAGTCCCCCTGGTCCTCACCTTTCACCCCACCAGCCAACGCATACAACAGATAGTCCTCCGCCAGTTTCGCCACCTCCAGCGTGACCCCTCCACTCGCCACATCTTCCCATCTCCCCCCCTGTCTGCCTTCCGCAAAGACTGCTCCCTCCGCAACTCCCTTGTCAATTCTTCCGTTCCCTCCCGCTGCACCCCTTCCCCGGGCACTTTCCCTTGCAACCGCAAGAGATGCTACACATGTCCCTTCACCTCCCCCATCCACTCCTTTCAGGGACCCAAGCAGTCCTTCCAAGTCCGACAAAGGTTCACCTGCACCTCCTCCAACCTCATCTACTGCATCCGTTGCTCCAGATGCCATCTGATCTACATCGGTGAGACCAAGCGGAGGCTGGGCGATCGTTTCGCCGAACACCTCCGCTCGGTCCGCAATAACCAACCCGACCTCCTGGTGGCTCAGCACTTCAACTCCCCCTCCATATCTGACCTCTCGGTCCTGGGCCTCCTCCACGGCCAGAGTGAGCAACACCGCAAGTTGGAGGAACAGCACCTCATATTCCGCTTGGAGAGTCTGCATCCTCTGGGCTTAAACATTGAATTTTCTCAATTCTATTAACCCAGACTGCCTCCTCCCCCTCCCCACCTCTCCCTCAGCCCTCGGGCCCTGACATTCCTTCTCCATCTCCCCCCCCCCCCCCCCACCCAAGTCGCACTAGCTTCTGATTTTCACACTACAAACAGCTTACAATGGCCTGTTTCCTTTATCATTAATACTTTTTTGCATATCTTTCATTCATTGTTCTTTATCTCTCCACACTGTCTATATCTCTCGTTTCCCTGATCCCTGACCAGTCTGAAGAAGGGTCTCGACCCGAAACGTCGCCTAAATCCTTCGCTCCATAGATGCTGCTGCACCTGCTGAGTTTCTCCAGCTTTTTGTGTAACCCTCTGCTCTACAACTTGCCTCAGAGCCCAACCATTCACTGTGTATGACTTCCCAAAATGCAACACCTTGCACTCCTTACCATTCCTCAGCCCACCTGCCACACTGATCAAGATCCTGCTACAATTTTTGTACAATCATCTTCGCCCTCTGCAATATCACCTGCTTTAGCGTAATCTGCAAACTTAAGCCCCTATCCCACTTAGGAGGCCTAAACAGCAACCTCTGGTGACCTTGCCAGCTACACAAAAAAAATCAAGGTCGAGGTGACCTGCAACCTCCTACCACCTCCCACGCATATGTTAAAAACCTTCCTCGACAATGAAGAAAACCGGCTTCGACTAGACCTGCGACTAAAAAATGATCGATTTTGTAAACGGCAACCTATTTTTAGTCAAGGCCGGTTTTAATCATGATGAAAAAATAGCAGCAACCTGGATGAAGCCTCGACCACGCGGAAACCACTTTCGACCATTAGGGTGACCTCATGAAAACCCTGGGTGGCGGGCAAGGTCACCAGAGGTTGCTGTTTATGTCTCCTGAGTGGGACAGGGGCTTATCTAATCATGCCCTGTATGTTCTCATCCAAATGGGTGCTATAGACGACAAACAGCAATGGGCCCAGGACCGAAGCCTGAGGCACACCACTAGTCACAAGCCTGGATCCCATGCGATCGAACCTTCCAGTGTAGCCTACTGTGCAGAACGTTATCAAATGCCTTGCTTAATCTATATATACATCTACACCGAAACATTTCAGAATGGCAGGCATTGACAAGTGGGGTACCGCAAGGCTTGGTGCTGGGACTGCAGCTATTTACAATATACATCAATGATTTGGATGAAGGGATTCAAATTAACATTAGCAAATTCGCAGATGACACAAAGCTGGGTGGCAGTGTGAACTGTGAGGAGGATGCTATGAGAATACAGGGCGACTTGGACAGGTTGGGGGAGTGGGCAGATGCATGGCAGATGAAGTTTAATTTGATTTGATTTTATTACTTGTCATTCGAACCTCAGAGAAGCTCGAACGAAACTCCGTTTCTACAAACCATACAAACAGAACAATTCATAAAAAAACACACAACAATTCAATTCACACAAACATCCATTCGAGTGAATCTCCTCCTCACTGTGATGGAAGACAAAGTCTTCTCTCTCCCCCGCACCAATTCTCTCCCGAGGTCGAAGCCACAGGCGGGCGGTGTTAAGTCCCACGGCCATTGAGGCCGCGCCGGGCGATGTACGGCCCCGCTCTAGGCCCAAAAGTCACAACGTTGGAGCCCCCGGCGGGCGCTGGAATGTCCCGCTGGAATGTCCCGCGGCCATTAGAACCGCGCCGGGGGATGTACGGCCCCGCTCCGGGTCGCTCCAATGCCGCGACACGGGCTGGAGAAGCTATGTTGCGGGAGCTCCGGGAAGCGGTCTCCCACCCGGAACCGCGAGCTCCCGATATCCCAACAGTTCACCGGTCTGCACCTGCAGCTGGAGCTGGAGCTCCGGGGTCGGGCCGCAGCCACCGCTCCCCACGCTCCGAGGCTGGCCAGCCCCACGACGGTGAGTCCGCAGCTCCACAGGCTCAGTGACTGGAGCCCCCAGGTCGTCCCGGTCGGAGGCCGCTCCACGGTGCCAGGCCCAAACGACAAGGGAAGAGATTTAAAAGTTTCCCCCTCCCCCCCCCCCCCCCCCCCCATATCCCACATATACACAATTAGAGACAATACAAAAAAACACGAACAACTACATTTAACTGAACAAAAAATTAAAAAAAAGACAGAGAGGCTGTAGGGGCCGCGGCAACGCGAGTCACGCCCGCCCAAAATGACTTCAGATAATGCGGATAAATGTGAGGTTGTCCACTTTGGTAGCAAAAACAGGAAGGCAGATTACTATCTAAATGACGTCAAGCTGGGAAAAGGGGAAGTACAACGGGATCTGAGGGCCTTTGTACATCAGTCTATGAAAGTAAGCATGCAGGTACAGCAGGCAGTGAAGAAAGCAAATGGCAAGTTGGCCTTTATAACAAGAGGAATCGAATATAGGAGCAAAGAGGTTCTTCTTTACAGAGCCCTAGTGAGACCACACCTGGAGTATTTTGTGCAGTTTTAGTCCCCTAATTTGAGGAAGGACATTCTTGCTATTGAGGGAGTGCTGCGTAGGTTTACAAGGTTAATTCCCGGGATGGCGGGACTGTCATATGCTGAGAGAATGGAGCAGCTGGGCTTGTACACTCTGGAGTTTAGAAGGATGAGAGGATATCCCATTGAAACATATAGGATTGTTAAGGGCTTGGACACGCTAGAGGCAGGAAATATGTTCTTGATGTTGGGGGAGTCCAGAACCAGGGGCCACAGTTTAAGAATAAGGAGTAAGCCATTTAGAACTGAGACAAGGAAACACTTTTTCATACAGAGAGTGGTGAGTCTGTGGAATTCTCTGCCTCATACTGCGGTGGAGGCGGGTTCTCTGGATGCTTTCAAGAGAGAACTAGATAGGGCTCTTAAAAATAGCGGAGTCAGGGGATATGGGGAGAAGGCAGGAACGGGGTACTGATTGGGGACGATCAGCCATAATCACATTGAATGGCGGTGCTGGCTCGAAGGGCCAAATGGCGTACTCCTGCACCTATTGTCTATTGCCAACGTTTATGGTTACATCTTCAAAAAATCAGGTTCATGAGACACGATCTCCCACGTACAAGCCATGCTGACTTTCCCTAATCAACCCCTGTCCATCTAAATGCACATATTTCTAATCCCTCAGGCTACATCCCAGGAACTTTTCAACCACAGATATTAGACTCATTGGCCTATATTTCCCTGTAGCCCTTCTTCAATTTTCGCCCACCAGTCTTCTGGCTCCTCATCTATATTTACTGATGACTCATCTCAGCCAAGGCACCTGCAATTTCCTCTCTTGCTTCACGGTGTCCTTGGATATATCTGATCAGGCCTGGGAGTGTGTAATATAGTGCTAGTGAATGGGGATCACTGCATTTCTAAAGTCTACATTTTCGAAGGCTTGTACTGCAGAGGGTGGCTTGGTGCGCAACATTAGAGTGGCTGCCTTACAGCGCCAGAGACCCCGGTTCAATCCTGAGTACGGATCCTGTCTGTACATAGTTTGTACGTTCGCCCCATGACCACGTGGGATTTCTCCGCAATCTTCGGTTTCCTCCCACACTCCAAAGACATGCAGATATGTAGTGTGTGTAGCATAGGTTTGGTAAGATAGGGTAGGGTAGGTTAATATGTGCGGGGATTGCTGTATCGCTAAAATAAACTAAATGAATGAAAGATATGCAAGCGGCAATGATGATAAAGGAAATGTGGAGCCCACAATGGTCCATGGTTGGTTGTGGGGAAGGTGATAACGAGTGATACAAACAGTGAAACAGTAAGACGCAGTAAAATTAGTACGATGGCTAGGGTGGGGTGGTGATGGGGAGAAAGGGAATGCATGTGCTGCATGAACTGAGAGAAATCAATATTCACACCGCTGCCCAAGTGAAATATGAGGTGCTGTTCCTCCAATTTGCATTTGGCCTCACTCTGACAAGGGAGGAGATCCACGATAGAAAGATCAGTATAGAAATGGGTGGGGAAGATAAAATGTGTCAGAAGAAATTACAGATGTTGGTTTAAATCGAAGATCGACACAAAATGCTGGAGTAACTTAGTGGGACAGGCAGCACCTCTGGGGAGAATGGGTGATGGTTTGCATCAAGACCCTTGTCCCGACTGATGCCATGGGAGCGGGCAGTACAGAGATAAGGAAGTGTAAGGTATGAAAACAGGACAAAGTGAATAGAGATCAAGGAAAATGCAGGAGATAGCACCGATGCAGTCGTCAATGTAGCGGAGGTATTCAGGGGTAGGGACAGTGTACATCCGGAACCGCAACCCAAAATCATCTGGCACGCTGAGCGCGGCTGAGCGCCAAGCTCTGGCTGTACCGCATCCTGCGCTAAGCCGCCGGCACAGCCGCGCACCTTTTGTGAACACTTTTAAGAAAGAACTGCAGATGCTGGAAAGATTGAAGGTAGACAAAAAATGCTGGAGAAACTCAGCAGGTGAGACATGCAAGGATTGCATGAGGCTGCCTCACCTGCTGGGTTTCTCCAGCATTTTTGGCTACCTTCTGCGAGCACGTGATTTAATGCCTGCCATCCGGGGCGGGATGGGGGTGGGATCCATCTGTACACGTGGTAGATGTGGCCCACTATGACCCAGATGCGTCCTGGCCCCTATGCAGAACAAGGTTGCCGACCCCTGATCCAGCGGGAGGGAGGAACTGAAGGAAATCCACATTAGTCAGGAAATGATGTTTGGTAAACTGTTGGTACTGAAGACAGATAAATCCCCAGGGATTGATGGTCTGCATACCAGAGTAGTCAAGGAAGTGGCCCCTCCGTATGTGGCAAATATTCACATGCATCTCCTCCAATCTTGTCGACTGCAATCAGTGCTCCTAATGTGGCATCCTTTACATTAGAAAGACCAAATGTAGACTAAGCAATTGACTTTTGAAGGACCTGTGAGTTGTCGGCAAAGGCCATTCCTAACTACATAGCTGTGAGCCCTTTACACCCCAATGGTTTGAAGACTAAAATTTCCAATTGTTCAATACCCGGTTTGTTCTCACCCAATCTTTCCTCTGATCCTGCCCTGGTCCTCCCAACTCCCATCCCCCTGCCCCAGCCCCATTTTCATCTCCATCCTTCTCCTTGTCTCATCCGCCTATTACACATTTCACCGATCGGCTCCCCCAGGCCCGTACAAAGCTTTTCAAAAAGGGTGGTGGCATGACAGGATTACAAAATATGTGAAATAATGTGCGTGCAGCACACATCACGAGCGCGAAGCTCAAAGTCCCTCGCGGCCGGGCTCCCACTTAGACGACTTTTCAAGTGACTGCCGGCGACTGTCAAGTTCGCACAAGCACATCGCTTCCTTCACCAGCCCGTTATGCAGGTGGGGGACAGGGCAAGAGGTCTGAGTGAAATTCCCACGGTGCAAAGCCAAGGTGATACAGACACACACCGCGATTACACAGTGTACGGTAAGTCTTTTAAAATAGGGGGCAGAAGGAGTGGAGACAACTTTTACGAAGCCAGAGATACACGGCTGTGAAGCTCAGCGGACATTCCACAATACCGGTTGGTTATCCTTGGTTCTGAAAACAGCTGCTTACGTTTTTTTTCTCAATGAGCCAATGAAATTCACTGGTCAGCACCGGCTACAATCTACGAGAACCTACGAGAACCATCGACCTCCTGGTGACCTACTAGGGCCTCTTGGCGACCCACCTATGGCACGAGAATTCTCCCTACTCTCCATGGGGGCTCCAGTCACCGTTAATATCTCAATGTTCCCAGAATGCGGGAACTCCTCACGACCATGAAGGCGCGTTCCCGGCAACCACCCGCGAACATGCGGCGACCATGTGGCGACTGCATAGTCTCCTGCAGTCACCTAAAAATGGGACAGGCCTATTTGTGTGTGCAGTGCACCTTTAATGGTCCTCCTGACCTAACAACTTCACATTACATCAATTTCAACATGGAACACAACATTTAGTTCGACTTCAATTTCCAAGCTCGCCGCCCCTCTCCAGAGAGAAAAAGAAAGGCGAAGCTCGGTCCAGATCGTGCAGCATCTGGACCCTCGACCTCACGTAAGCGACACAGGACTGCTCAAGCAGCAGGTTCGTCAAGGCTCCCTTCTTCTCTTGAAACTCTCCCCATTCGCAGGAGTCATCACCAACCTGAACCAGGCGAGACTCTGCGTCCAGTAGCTCCCTCTCAAGCCTCTCGACCACTGAGTCCCACCGTCTGGTCGACCTCCTCATGTATTTCTTACAAAAGAGACGGATGTGAGCTTTCCCCACATCCCACCACTGCCTAAGGGAAGAGAAGCACCTCTGCCTCTCTCTCCACTTCTCCCAAAACTGGCTGAAAGACTCCCGGAAACACCGATCCTCCAGCAGATTGTTGTTAAAGTGCCAGTATGTGGACCCAGCCCGCGCGAGTGCTGGATTAAAATCCACACGCACCAGACAGTGGTCTGAGCACGGCACCAGCCACAATGAGGCCACTGAGACATGGGAAACAAACGCTCGGGAAATATATATTCGATCAATGCGGGAACCACCACCTTCAGACCTCCACGAAAAAGCAGTGGAATAAGGGTGGAGGTTCCGCCACGCATCAACCAACTCAAAGGAGTCAATCAACCCTCTCAGCTTCTTCGCTACAGCAGGAGCACACCGAGTACCAGAATGGTCTCGCACCTCAAGTGTGCAATTAAAGTCCCCACCAAGGAAGACACACTCTCCCCTATCAATAGGGCTCAACAGAGCAGTTGAAAAAGTTAGTTATTAATTGATTGTTGTCATATTTAAGCTTTCCTTTTGTAAAAGGCCAATTTTAATGCATGATGGGATTTGGACAACACACATCGTGACAAGGGTTTTTTTTAACTTAAGTTGAATAGTTCACAGCTCTCTTACAAAGTTTTTTATGTAAGTTGAAGAGGTTAATCAGATAAGAAGGGGCCCAGAAGATGCCATTGGGGTGTCTGGTTTTTGGCAAAGAGTGAAAAACAACTCCATATTTGGAGGTGGATGATAGTTTTGTACATTTCCGTCATGCAATTTGTTTGTATCTGTACGTATATAAGCTCGAGTTCTCTGGTATTTCTTGTGTGCTGCTGGAGATTCAGACGTGAAACTGTAGCCTCTGGGTCTCTAGGTCCACACCCGTCAGACGTTAAATTAAAGCTTTGTATGGTCTTAAGAATTTGTGCTTTGTCTATCTTTTTAAGTGAACTTTTTCACAGTCACCTCCTGAAGTAGGCCGGTTTGCATTGTGCCGGAACTAGGGGCATACACATTAATGAAATGCAACAGCATGCCATCAAGGCTCATGGCCAGATGTAGCAAACGTCCTGGCACAACTTCTTGCACTTTTAGAACATCTGGCAGAAAATTCGGGGCCAACACAAAGGCCACTCCATTCGAATTTGAGTTGAGATGACTCATGTAGACACCCCCTTCGACTCCAGTCGCCAGGTAGGTTCGTCACTGACAACGGTATGCGTCTCCTGCAGAAAACACACTGCAAATTTCCCCTCTCTAAGGACTGATAAAAGCTGAAATCTACGGAAACTCGCTCTAATTCCGTTTAAGTTTAATGTGGCTACTCTGAATGTGAAAACACACTAGATTGCGAACCTCGCACTCCCCGTAGACTCAAAAACTCTCTCTCTGAGGAACTCCAAAAAGTCCCCAAACTGACACTTCCGAGTATGAAAGATCACTGCCCTTGTTGCCAAGGATAGCCTCGAGAGTCTTAATCAAATCAGCCCACCGTCTTTTTGCAGCCTCCGCTTTTGTTCTGGCTGTATGGCTTGTTCTTAGGAACTCTAGCACCTCACGGATAACACTTGCATGAGACTCGACCTTGGAGCCTGGGCACTCGGCCAACCCACTCGCACCTGAAACAACAAACTCATCTGCACAGCGCTCAAGGTCGCTGTCAGAAATCGAAAGACCAGAACCCTCTGAAAATTCACTGACCCCACTACACAAGCTTGTCTTGTCACTCACCCCCTCCTCCGGCATGACACCACCCCCAGGATCAATGCCGGGGAAGTGTCCCGAATCCCCTGACCGCAACAAGCAGCCCACTGAATGGCTGGGCTCCTGCACTCTCCCATCACCCTCCACGTCTGGGCCTGGGGAAGAAAAAACAAGAGGCACCCCCAGGGCTCGTGGTACACTGGCACCCCCGGAATCTGAAAGAGGATCGCCACCTGAAATAGCCCCGACCTCCACAGCACCCAAAGCACCCCCCCCCCCCCCCCCCCCCCCCCGCAACACCCAGCGAATCTCCACTTGCTTTTGGACTCTCCCCTGCCAACTCATCCGGTGAGGAATCACGCCCCCAGCACTTCCATTGGCTCTGACGTGGAGCACAGACTGGTACACCAATGCCCTCGAACCTCCCCCCTCGGACTGACTCTGCTCATCCCCCGATTCAGGGGGCACACTACCAGGGGAGCTAACCCCATCATCTGGCGTGCCAGCACCCTCAGAAGGCCTCTGAAACAAGGGGACCTCCTCGGACCCAGAGGACGCACACCCAGGGGAGCTAACCTCAACACCCAATGAGATAACTCCCTCGGAGGGCCCCTGAGACAAAGGGACATCCACCCACCTAGAGGACACAACTAAAGAGGAGTCAACCCCAGCACCTGGTCTTGTAATACCCGCTGAAGATCCCTGAAATAGAGGCCCAACCTCCAGCCCGGAAGACACCAGTTCGTGACACCAAACATATCAGTGGTGGAAGTCCCCCTAGCTTTGGACCCACGCCCTTGCTCTTCCTCGTTAGGCCCATGCCTCCTTTTTGTCCCACTAGCATGCAGCGGTACGGTGACCTGCATAATGAAAGGGTCTTCCGCCTCCACACCACCCACTGCCACTTTACCACCCGCACATTTTACCTTCCCTGCCCCCGTCTGAACCACCTCATCTCCTTGCTGGGCCATGGCAGGTGCAATCTGGACCTCACTGGAGCTGACAGGCGCCCCCTGGGAGGTCTCAGATCTAGGCAAATTCATGGCCTTCGTCATTGCTCCCCTGGACCACAGGGGCCCAGTTTGAACCGAGACACCGAATCCTTCCCATTCCATGTCAACATGAGCCTCATGCTCAAATGGCCTGTTAGCCGCACCTGATGACATCGCTGCATAGGCCCGGACCTTCAGCCGTGCCCCAGCCATCGCCATCCTGACAGTGACACAAAACAGCTCCATGTACCCTAGCAGCTCAGCTCCAAGTGAAGTCCCAGAGACAGTCACAGTCAAAGACAAGCAGCAGAAAGCAGAAACCTCCAGCTGAAGCAGGGAAAGTCCCCATGTTCGTCCACAGCCGAGAGCAGCTTTTTGGAAGCTCTTCTACAGCCTTGCCGGAAGCAAAAGTACATTCTTCACATTAAGCCAGGCAGCCACAGTGTGCAAAATGATTTTAGGGCAGAGAATCGGTGCTAAAACGACAAAGACACCGCAATCTTTCCTAGCCTCGATCTCCAGGCACACTTGGCAGTCCGCCAACGACATCCACACCCTCGACAATGTCGAGAAAACTCAGGAATTTCACACTAAGCAAAGGAAAGTTTCAGCAGCCCAATGATATGTCAAACTATGAAGCCTCTGTTCCTTCTCCATTGACAAAATCCTTGAAAGGCTGCTTCAAACCTTCTCAACTGCAGAGCTGAGAAAAAAGCACAACCTCTCTCTCTCTCTCTCTCTCTCCCCCCCCCTGGCTCTCTTCCCCCCCTCGGGCTCTCCCCCGCGCCGGGCTCTCTTCCACCCCGGGGCCTCTCTCTCCCTCCCCCCCCCCCCTCCTTTCTCTCCCCTCCCGGCCCCTCTTTCACCACTACCCCCAGGCCTCTCTTCCACCACTTCCTCTTCCCCACCACTCCCCCTCCCCCTCCGAACCGCCCGCCCCCCACTCTCCTCCCTCTCTCTCCCCCTCCTTTCTCTCCCCTCTCCTCTCTACCCCCCTCTCTCTCCCACCCCTCCTCTGTCACCCCCTCTCCTCTCTCTCCCTCCCCTCCTCTCTATCTCCCCAGCCTTTCTCTTCCACCCCCGGCATCCCTCTTCCTCCCCCTCCCCTTCGCCCCCCCCTTCACACGCCCCTCACTTCACACCACTCTCCCCTCCCCCCCCCCCCCACCCCCTCTCCCCCGCGCGTTGAGGGGACGGGACCTAACGGGTCCCCCTTGGTCTAGTTCCTATTAAAATCATTGATATAAACCACAAACAGCACCAATCCTGAGACACACCACTGGTCACAAGTCTCCAGTATGCGGAACCTTTTTAAAAGCCTTGCAAAAGTCCACATAGGCAAAATCTATGGGGCACGGTGATGTAGCGGTAGAGCTACTACTGACTTACAGTGCCTGAGACCAGGGTTCGATCCAGACTATGAATGCTTGTCTGTGCAGAGTTTGTACATAGTGTTAATAGGCAGCGATCACTGGTAGGTGCAGACTTGGTGGGCCGAAGCGCCTGTTTCCGCGCTATATCTCTACACTAAACAACCTTCAAAAAAGTCACTTCAAAAAACGACATCAGATGTGTAAGGCATGGTCACTCATATACAAAAGCATGCTGACTATCCCCAATCAGCTCCTGCCTTTCCAAATGCATACATATCCAATCTCTCAGGATCTGCCTCAAGGACCAAATGTGGGGAACTGGGACGAGCTTAGATCAGGTAGGTTCGTTGGCATGGATGAGTTGGGCTGAAGCACTGTATGACTCTATGAGAGGTATCACAAAAAGATATAAACATACATATGTCAGCTCAGGTCAGACTGAAGTCAGACATAGCAGAATTGAGATCTTTGGACATAATTCACAAAATTGAAAGTCAAAGTAGGTGACTTCATTATTTCAAAAATAACAGCGGGAAAGAGAAGATGTCCTTGTTGGTGTCAATGTGCGAGTTAACGTGAATGCGATAGCAAGAGAGCCTTACGAAGCAACCAAAGTTGAAATTCTTTTGATGAATAGACAATAGACAACAGACAATAGGTGCAGGAGTAGGCCATTCGGCCCTTCGAGCCAGCACCGCCATTCAATGTGATCATGGCTGATCGTCCACAATCAGTACCCCGTTCCTGCCTTCTCCCCGTATCCCTTGACTCCACTATCTTTAAGAGCTTTGTCTAGCTCTCTCTTGAAAGCATCCAGAGAACCGGCCTCCACCGCCCTCTGAGACAGAGAATTGCACACTCACATCTCCCTTAGGGGCTAGTGGAGTCAAGGGATATGGGGAGAAGACAGGCACGGGTTATTGATAGGGGACGATCAGCCATGATCGCAATGAATGGCGGTGCTGACTCGAAGATCCTAATGGCCTCCTCCTGCACCTATTTTCTATGAAAATGTTTTTCCTCATCTCCGTTCTAAATGGCTTACCCCTTATTCTTAAACTGTGGCCTCTGGTTCTGGACTCCACCTAAATGGGGAACATGTGTCCAGCCTCTAGTGTGTCCAAACACTAAATAATCTTATATGTTTCAATAAGATCCCCTCAAATCCTTCTAAATTCCAGAGTATACAAGCCCAGCCGCTCCATTCTATCAGCATATGACAGTCCTGCCATCCTGGGAATTAAACATAACAATTTTGAGGCTCAGAAACCAGGATCACAGCACTTGTTTCAGTCTATTCAAGTAGATATCTGAATTTGTAGAGTAGTTTAAAGAAACTATTTCGATGCACATTCGTTTGCGATAATAGGAATTCCTCGAGAAATGAAAGCAAATACACCCAACTAGAGTAAAAAGTCAAATCAAAATGCTGACCGTGAGATTATTGGATTGTTATTGCTGAAAGGTTAATCACTGAGGGGCAGGAGTAAATTTCAGTTCAGAAATCGTGTTCAGATTCCAGTTTTTTATGTCCAGGTCAACAGAAGGTGCAATCTCCCTTGAATTACATTTAGCTTTGGATCACATTAACATTGCCCGATGTCAGGATACAATGACTACACCTTTATGTTCATTGTTGATACCATAATGTCAACCAGTTCAACAAAAACGATGAGACGGAGGACATGAAAGAGATTGGGAACATTGTGTCATGGTATTAGAACACCAAAGAAGCTATTAAAAAAAGACACAAAATGTTGGAGAAACTCCAGCATAAGACAGCAGGCAGCATCTCAGGAGAACATGGATAGGCGAGGTTTTGAGTTGGGACTCCTCTTCAGGCATTGGAGGTGGGGGAGGGGAGGGGCGGGGGAATGAGGAAGAAAACTGGAAGAACGGAGGGGCAGAACGAAGCCTGGCAGATAATAGGTTGATATGGGTGATGCGGGTTTTTGATAGGCAGATGGCTGAAGATGAAAAGGCAGGGGGTTTGAAAAAAATATATTGAAGAGTTGCGAATTGTGAAGCTAGAAGAAGGAAAGTAGGCGAGAAATGGGTGAAAGTCCAGATGAAGCACAGGGGAAGGGATAGAAGTGAGGGACAGTAAAGAAGGGGGAGGTTATGGGGAAAAGAATTGCCGAAATTACCAAAAATTTGAGAATTCAATGGCCATTCTATTGGGTTGTCAGCTATCCAACCAGAATTGGAATTGCTGTTCATCGACTGTATGCAGCATCACGCTGGCAATGGACAGGACAGAAAGGTCAATATAGGAATGGGAAGACAAGTTACAATAGTTAGCAAATGTATGATCCGGTATAGACAATAGACAATAGGTGCACGAGTAGGCCATTCAGCCCTTCGAGCCAGCATAGACATTCAATGTGATCATGGCTGATCATCACCAGTCAGTACCCCGTTCCTGCCTTCTCCCCATATCTCCTGACTCCGCTATTTTTAAGAGCCCTATCTAGCTCTCTCTTGAAAGCATGCAGAGAACCCGCCTCCACCGCCCTCTGAGGCTGAGAATTCCACAGACACGCCACTCTCTGTGAGAAAAAGTGTTTCCTCGTCTCCGTTCTAAATAGCTTACTCCTTATTCTTAAGCTGGGGCCCATGTTTCTGGACTCCCCCAACATCGGGAACATGTTTCCTGCCTCTAGCGTGTTCAAACCCTTAACAATCTTATATGTTTCAATGAGATGCCCTCTCATCCTTCTAAACTCCAGAGAGCACAAGCCCAGCTGCTCCATTCTCTCAGCATATGACAATCCCACCATCCCGGGAATTAACCTTGTAAACCTATGCTGCATTTCCTCAATAGCAAGAATGTCCTTCCTCAAATTAGGGGACCAAAACTGCACACAATACTTCAGGTGTGGTCGCACTAGGGCTCTGCACAACTGCAGAAGGATTTCTTTGCTCCTATATTCGATTCCTCTTGTTATAAAGGCCAACATGCCATTCGCTTTCTTTACTACCTGCTGTACCTGCATGCTTACTTTCATAGATTGAGATGTAAAAGGACCCCCAGATTACAACCAAAATCCATTTTGGGAACACAAACTCTTTAAAAAGGCGAGGCAAACAATTGGGCCGCAGTCACCAGCCAACCTAAATACATTTTGTGAATACAAACTCTTTAAAAAGGCGAGGCAAGCAATTGGGCCCCAACCACCTCACAAGCAAAATCCATTTTGTGAACACAAACTCTTTAAAAAGGCGAGGCAAACAATTTAGCCCCAGCCACCAGCCACCTGACAACCTAAATCAATTTTGTGAACACAAACACTTGGAAAAGGTGAGGCAAACAATTGGGCCGCAGCCACCTGACAACTTAAATCCATTTTGTGCACACCATCACATGAAAAAGGCGAGGCAAACAATTGGGCCGCAGGCACCTGACAATGTAAATCCATTTTGTGAACACAAACTCTTGGAAAAGGCGAGGCAAGCAATTGGGCCACAGCCACCTGACAACCTAAATCCATTTTGTCAACACTAACGCTTTAAAAAGGCGAGGCAAACAAATTGGCCCAAGCCACCTGACAACCAAAATCCATTTTGTGAACACAAACTCTTTAAAAAGGTGAGGCAAACAAATGGGCCGCAACCACCTAACAACCTAAATCCATTTTGAGAACACAAACACTTGAAAAAGGCGAGGCAAACAATTGGGCCGCAGCCACCTGAAAACCTAAATCCATTTTGTGAACACAAACTCTTGGAAAAGGTGAGGCAAACAGTTGGGCCCCAGCCACCTGCCAACGTAAATCCATTTTGTGAACACAAACTCTTTAAAAAGGCGAGGCAAGGAATTGGGCCCCAACCACCTGACAACCAAAATCCATTTTGTGAACACAAACTGTTTGTAAAAGGCGAGGCAAACAATTTGGCCCCAGCCACCTGACAACCAAAATCCATTTTGTGAACACAAACTCTTTAAAAGGTATGGCAAACAATTGGGCTGCAGCCACCTGACAATCTAAATCCATCTTGTGAACACAAACACCTGTAAAAGGCGAGGCAAACAATTGGGCCGCAGCAACCTGACAACGTAAATCCATTTTGTGAACACCATCACATGAAAAAGGTGAGGCAAACAATTGGGCCCCAGACACCTGACAACTTAAATCCATTTTGTGAACCACATCACATGAAAAAGACGAGGCAAACAATTGGGCCCCAGCCACCTGACAACGTAAATCCATTTTGTGAACACAAACTCTTTAAAAAGGCGAGGCAAACAATTCGGCCTCAGCCACCTGACAACCTAAATCCATTTTGTGAACACTAACTCTTTAAAAAGGCGAGGCAAAGAATTTGGCCCAGTTACCTGACAACGAAAATCCATTTTGTGAACACAAACTCTTTAAAAAGGCAAGGCAAAAAATTTGGCCCCAGCCACCTGACAACCAAAATCCATTTTGTGAACACGAACTCTTTAAAAAGGCAAGGCAAACAATTGGGCCCCAGCCACCTGGCAACGTAAATCCATTTTGTGAACACAAACTCTTTAAAAAGGCGAGGCAAACAATTGGGCTGCAGCCACCTGACAACCTAAATCCATTTTGTGAAAACAAACTCTTGAAAAAGGCGAGGCAAACATTTGGGCTGCAGCCACCTGACAACGTAAATCCATTTTGTGAACACAAACTCTTTAAAAAGGCGAGGCAAACAATTGGGCTGCAGCCACCTGACAACCTAAATCCATTTTGTGAAAACAAACTCTTGAAAAAGGCGAGGCAAACATTTGGGCTGCAGCCACCTGACAACCTAAATCCATTTTGTGAACACAAACTCTTTGAAAAGGCAAGGCAAACAATTTGGCCCCAGCCACCTGACAACCAAAATCCATTTTCAGAACACAAACTCTTTGATAAGGGGAGGCAAACAATTTGGCCCCAGCCACCTAACAACCAAAATCCATTTTGTGAACACAAACTCTTTAAAAAGGCGAGGCAAACAATCAGGCCGCAGCCACCTGACAACGTAAATCCATTTTGTGAACACAAACTCTTGGAAAAAGCGAGGCAAGCAATTGGGCCACAGCCACCTGACAACCTAAATCCATTTTGTCAACACTAACACTTTTAAAAGTCGAGGCAAACAATTTGGCCCCAGCCTCCTGACAACCAAAATCCATTTTGTGAACACAAACTCTTTAAAAAGGCGAGGCAAACAATTGGGCCGCAGCCACCTGACAACCTAAATCCATTTTGTGAACATAAACACTTGAAAAAGGCGAGGCAAACAATTGGGCCACAGCCATCTGACAACCTAAATCCATTTTGTGAACACAAACTCTTTAAAAAGCCAAGGCAAAGAATTTGGCCCCAGCCACCTGATAACTTAAATCCATTTTGTGAACCACATCACATGAAAATGGCGATGCAAGCAATTGGGCCACAGCCACCTGACAATCTAAACCATTTTGTGAATACAAACTCTTTAAAAAGGTGAGGCAAATAATTTGGCACAGTTACCTGACAACCAAAATCCATTTTGTGAACACAAACTCTTTAAAAAGGCGAGGCAAACAATTGGGCCGCAGCCACCTGACAACCTAAATCCATTTTGTGAACACAAACTCTTTAAAAAGGCAAGGGAAACAATTGGGACGCAGTCACCTGACAACCTAAATCAATTTTGTGAGCACAAACTCTTTAAAAAGGCGAGGCAAACAATTGGGCCGCAATCACCAGACAACCTAAATCCATTTTGTGAACACAAATTCTTCAAAAAGGCGAGGCAACAATTGGGCCAAAGCCACCTGACAACCTAAATCCATTGTGTGAACACAAATTGTTTAAAAAGGCCAGGCAAAGAATTTGGCCCCAGCCACCTGACAACCAAAATCGCTTTTGTGAACACAAACTCTTGGAAAAGGCGAGGCAAACAATTGGGCCCCAGCGTCCTGACAACTTAAATCCATTTTGTGAACAAAAACTCTTGAACAAGGCGAGGCAAACAATTGGGCCGCAGCCACCTGACAACCTAAATCCAGTTTGTGAACACAAACTCTTGAAAAAGACGAGGCGAACAATTGGGACGCAGTCACCTGACAACCTAAATCAATTTTGTGAGCACAAACTCTTTAAAAAGGCGAGGCAAACAATTGGGCCGCAATCACCAGACAACCTAAATCCATTTTGTGAACACAAATTCTTCAAAAAGGCGAGGCAACAATTGGGCCAAAGCCACCTGACAACCTAAATCCATTGTGTGAACACAAATTGTTCAAAAAGGCCAGGCAAAGAATTTGGCCCCAGCCACCTGACAACCAAAATCACTTTTGTGAACACAAACTCTTGGAAAAGGCGAGGCAAACAATTGGGCCCCAGCGTCCTGACAACTTAAATCCATTTTGTGAACAAAACCTCTTGAACAAGGCGAGGCAAACAATTGGGCCGCATCCACCTGACAACCTAAATCCAGTTTGTGAACACAAACTCTTGAAAAAGACGAGGCGAACAATTGGGACGCAGCCACCTGGCAACCTAAATCCATTTTGTGAACACAAACTCTTGGAAAATGCTCGGCAAACAATTGGGCCCCAGCCACCTGACAACGTAAATCCATTTTGTGAATACAAACTCTTTAAAAAGGCGAGGCAAGCAATTGGGCCCCAACCACCTCACAAGCAAAATCCATTTTGTGAACACAAACTCTTTAAAAAGGCGAGGCAAACAATTTAGCCCCAGCCACCAGCCACCTGACAACCTAAATCAATTTTGTGAACACAAACACTTGGAAAAGGTGAGGCAAACAATTGGGCCGCAGCCACCTGACAACTTAAATCCATTTTGTGAACACCATCACATGAAAAAGGCGAGGCAAACAATTGGGCCGCAGGCACCTGACAATGTAAATCCATTTTGTGAGCACAAACTCTTGGAAAAGGCGAGGCAAACAATTGGGCCCCAGCCACCTGCCAACGTAAATCCATTTTGTGAACACAAACTCTTTAAAAAGGCGAGGCAAGGAATTGGGCCCCAACCACCTGACAACCAAAATCCATTTTGTGAACACAAACTGTTTGTAAAAGGCGAGGCAAACAATTTGGCCCCAGCCACCTGACAACCAAAATCCATTTTGTGAACACAAACTCTTTAAAAGGTATGGCAAACAATTGGGCTGCAGCCACCTGACAATCTAAATCCATCTTGTGAACAAAAACACTTGTAAAAGGCGAGGCAAACAATTGGGCCCCAGCAACCTGACAACGTAAATCCATTTTGTGAACACCATCACATGAAAAAGGCGAGGCAAACAATTGGGCCCCAGACACCTGACAACTTAAATCCATTTTGTGAACCACATCACATGAAAAAGACGAGGCAAACAATTGGGCTGCAGCCACCTGACAACCTAAATCCATTTTGTGAAAACAAACTCTTGAAAAAGGCGAGGCAAACATTTGGGCCGCAGCCACCTCACAACCTAAATCCATTTTGTGAACACAAACTCTTTGAAAAGGCGAAGCAAACAATTGGGTCCCAGCCACCTGACAACCTAAATCAATTTTGTGAACACTAATTCTTTAAAAAGGCGAGGCAAAGAATTTGGCCCCAGCCACCTGACAACCAAAATCCATTTTCAGAACACAAACTCTTTGAAAAGGGGAGGCAAACAATTTGGCCCCAGCCATCTAACAACCAAAATCCATTTTGTGAACACAAACTCTTTAAAAAGGCGAGGCAAACAATCGGGCCGCAGGCACCTGACAACGTAAATCCATTTAGTGAACACAAACTCTTTAAAAAGGCGAGGCAAACAATTGGGCCGCAGCCACCTGACAACCTAAATCCATTTCGTGAACACAAACCCTTTAAAAAGGCGAGGTAAACAATTGGGCTGCAGCCACCTGACAACCTAAATTCATTTTGTGAGCACAAACTCTTTAAAACGGTGAGGCAAACAATTGGGCCCCAGCCACCTGACAACCTAAATGCAGTTTGTGAACACAAACTCTTTAAAAGGGCAAGGAAAACAATTTGGCCGCAGCCACCAGACAACCAAAATCCATTTTGTGAACACAAACTCTTGAAAAAGGCGAGGTAAACAATTGGGCCCCAGCCACCTGACAACCTAAATGCAGTTTGTGAACACAAACTCATTAAAAGGGCAAGGAAAAGAATTTGGCCGCAGCCACCTGCCAACGTAAATCCATTTTGTCAACACAAACTCTTTAAAAGGTATGGCAAACAATTGGGCTGCAGCCACCTGACAATCTAAATCCATCTTGTGAACAAAAACACTTGTAAAAGGCGAGGCAAACAATTGGGCCCCAGCAACCTGACAACGTAAATCCATTTTGTGAACACCATCACATGAAAAAGGCGAGGCAAACAATTGGGCCCCAGACACCTGACAACTTAAGTCCATTTTGTGAACCACATCACATGAAAAAGACGAGGCAAACAATTGGGCCCCAGCCACCTGACAACGTAAATCCATTTTGTGAACACAAACTCTTTAAAAAGGCGAGGCAAACAATTGGGCCCCAGCCACCTGACAACGTAAATCCATTTTGTGAACACAAACTCTTTAAAAAGGCGGGCAAACAATTGGGCTGCAGCCACCTGACAACCTAAATCCATTTTGTGAAAACAAACTCTTGAAAAAGGCGAGGCAAACATTTGGGCCGCAGCCACCTCACAACCTAAATCCATTTTGTGAACACAAACTCTTTGAAAAGGCGAAGCAAACAATTGGGCCGCAGCCATCTGACAACATAAATCCATTTTGTGAACACAAACTCTTGGAAAAAGCGAGGCAAGCAATTGGGCCACAGCCACCTGACAACCTAAATCCATTTTGTCAACACTAACACTTTAAAAAGGCGAGGCAAGCAATTTGGCCCCAGCCTCCTGACAACCAAAATCCATTTTGTGAACACAAACTCTTTAAAAAGGCGAGGCAAACAATTGGACCGCAGCCACCTGACAACCTAAATCCATTTTGTGAACACAAACTCTTGAAAAAGGCGAGGCAAACAATTGGGCCACTGCCATCTGACAACCTAAATCCATTTTGTGAACCACATCACATGAAAAAGGCGAGGCAAGCAATTGGGCCACAGCCACCTGACAACCTAAATCCATTTTGTGAACACAAACTCTTTAAAAAGACGAGGCAAAGAATTTGGCCCCAGCCACCTGATAACTTAAATCCATTTTGTGAACCACATCACATGAAAAAGGCGAGGCAAGCAATTGGGCCACAGCCACCTGACAACCTAAACCATTTTGTGAACACAAACTCTTTAAAAAGGCGAGGCAAAGAATTTGGCACAGTTACCTGACAACCAAAATCCATTTTGTGAACACAAACTCTTTAAAAAGGCGAGGCAAACAATTGGGCTGCAGCCACCTGACAACCTAAATCCATTTTGTGAGCACAAACTCTTTAAAACGGTGAGGCAAACAATTTGGCCCCAGCCACCTGACAACCTAAATGCAGTTTGTGAACACAAACTCTTTAAAAGGGCAAGGCAAACATGGATACATAGATACATAGAAATTAGGTGCAGGAGTAGGCCATTCGGCCCTTCGAGCCTGCACCGCCATTCAATATGATCATGGCTGATCATCCAACTCAGTATCCCGTATCTGCCTTCTCTCCATATCCTCTGATCCCCTTAGCCACAAGGGCCACATCTAACTCCCTCTTAAATATAGCCAATGAACTGGCTACCCTCTGTGGCAGAGAGTTCCAGAGACCGACCACTCTCTGTGTTAAACAATTTGGCCGCAGCCACCAGACAACCAAAATCCATTTTGTGAACACAAACTCTTGAAAAAGGCGAGGCAAACAATTGGGCCACAGCCACCTGACAACCTAAATCCACTTTGTGAACACAAACTCTTGAAAAAGGCGAGGCAAACAGTTGGGACGCAGTCACCTGACAACCTAAATCAATTTTGCGAACGCAAACACTTGGAAAAGGCGAGGCAAACAATTGGGCCCCAGCCACTTGACAACTTAAATCCATTTATGAACACCATCACATGAAAAAGGCGAGGCAAACAATTGGGCCCCAGTCACTTGACAACGTAAATCCATTTTGTGAACACAAACTCTTGGAAAATGCGAGGCAAAAAATTGGGCCGCAGCCACCTGACAACCAAAATCCATTTTGTGAACACAAACTCATCAAAAAGGTGAGGCAAACAATTGGGCCGCAGCAACCTGACAACCTAAATCTATTTTGCGAACACAAAGTTACTCCACTACTATGCGCCTATCTTCGGTATTAACCAGCGTCTGCAGTTTCTTGTTTCTACATTTGATAATTAGCTGCCAGGCATGGCCTGCTCCTTCGCTCTTCTAGCTTACACCACCTTCACATCCCCCAATCAGTCTGAAGAAGGGTCCTGGCCCAAAACGTTACCTATCCATGTTCTCCAGAGCTGCTTGACCTGCTGAGTTACTCCAGCACTTTGTGTCATCATTTTGTAAACCAGCATCTGCAGTTCCTTCTTTCTAAAGAAGCTATTATCATCAGCATGGAGGAGAATGGGGTTGGGACGAGTTGGGGAACATGTGATCATAATGTTGTAGTAAACATAGGTACCAATGACATAGGCAGAAAGAGAAGAGGTCCTGAAAGGAGAATTTAGGGATTTGTGGGGAAAGGTAAGGAGAAGGACCAAAGGGTAACAATTTCAGGATTACTGCCTGTGCCGCGTGACAGTGAGAGTAGGAATGGAATGAGGTGGAGGATAAATGCGTGGCTAAGGGACTGGTGCAGTGGGCAGGGATTCAAGTTTCTTGATCACTGGCCCCTCTTTTGGGGAAGGCATGATCTGTACAAAAAGGATGGGTTGCACTTGAACCCGAGGGGGACCAATATCCTGGCAGGGAGATTTTCAAAGGCTACTGGGGAGACTTTAAACTAGAAGGGCTGGGGGGACGGACTCGGGTAGAGGGGGCTAGGGGACAGGGTGTGGGGCAAGAGGCAGAGAAGGGAAGCACTTGGACTCAAAATGTAGGCGAGAAAGAGGAAAAAGATAATAAACAGAGAATAAGGGATTGTGGGTTTCTAAAATGTGTATATTTTAATGCTAGGAGCATTGTAAGAAAGGTGGATGAACTTAGAGCCTGGATTGACACCTGGAAATATGATGTTGTGGCAATCAGTGAAACATGGTTGCAAGAGGGCTGTGATTGAAAACTAAATATTCCAGGATTGTGTTGCTTCTGGTGTGATAGAATTGGAGGGACCAGAGGTGGAGGTGTTGCATTGCTTGTCAGAGAAGATATTACAGCAGTACTTTGGCAGGATAGATTAGAGGGCTCATCTAGGGAGGCTATTTGGGTGGAACTGAGAAGTTTGAACGGTGTAGCAACACTTTTAGGGGTGTATTATAGACCGCCAAATGGGGAGCGAGAATTGGAAGAGCAAATATGTAAGGAGATAGCAGATATTAGTAGTAAGCACAAGGTAGTGATTGTGGGAGATTTCAATCTTCCAAAAATAGACTGGGAAACACTTTCTGTAAATGGGCTGGATGGTTTGGCGTTTGTAAAATGTGTGCAGGATAGTTTTTTGCAGCAATACATAGAGGTATCGACCAGAGAAGGGGCAGTGCTGGACCTCCTGTTAGGAAATGAGGCAGGTCAGGTGATGGAGGTATGCGTTGGTGAGCACTTCGGGACCAGTGATCACAATACGATTAGTTTCAATATAATTATGGAGAGAGTCAGAACTGGACCTAGGGTTGAGATTTTTGATTGGAGAAAGGCTAACTTTGAGGCTAATACGTTAGGATTTAAAAAGAGTGAATTGGGACATTTTGTTTTATGGGAAGGATGTAGAAGAAAAATGGAGGACATTTAAAGGGGAAATTGTAAGAGTACAGAATATTTATGTCCCTGTTCGGTTGAAAGGAAATAGTAAAAATTGGAAAGAGCCATGGTTTTCAAGGGAAATTGGACACGTTTTAAAAAAAAAGAGATATCTACAATGATTATAGGAGGCATGGAGTAAATGAGGTGCTTGAGGAGTATAAAGAATGTAAAAAGAATCTTAAGAAATAAATTAGAAAGGCTAAAAGAAGATATGAGGTTGCTTTGGCAAGAAAGGTGAAAGTAAATCCAAAGGGTTTCTACAGCTATATTAATAGCAAAAGGATAACGAGGGATAAAATTGGACCATTAGAGAGCCAGAATGGACAGCTATCTGCAGAGCCTAAAGAGATGGGGGAGATATTGAACAATTTCTTTTCTTCGGTATTCACCAAGGAGAAGGATATTGAACTCTGTGAGGTAAGGGAAAAAAGTAGAGTAGCTATGGAAACTATGAGATTCAAAGAGGAGGAAGTACTGACACTTTTGAAAAATATAAAAGTGGATAAGTCTCCCTCAATGTCCTAGATATTCCCTAGGACATTGAGGGAAGTTAGTGTAGAAATAGCAGGAGTTATGACAGAAATATTTCAAATGTCATTAGAAACGGGAATAGTGCCGGAGGATTGGCGTACTGCGCATGTTGTTCCATTGTTTAAAAAGGGTTAAAAGAATAAACCTAGCAATTATAGACCTGTTAGTTTGACGTCAGTGGTGGGCAAATTAATGGAAAGGATACTTATAGAGATAATATATATAAGCATTTGGATAAACAGGGTCTGATCAGGAACAGTCAACATGGATTTGTGCCTGGAAGGTCATGTTTGACAAACCTTCTTGAATTTTTTGAAGAGGTTACTAGGGGAATTGATGAGGGTAAAGCAGTGGATGTTGTCTATATGGATTTCAGTAAGGCCTTTGACAAGGTTCCCCATGGAAGGTTGGTTAAGAAGGTTCAATCTTTGGGTGTTAAAGGCGGAGTAGCAAGATGGATTCAACAGTGGCTGAATGGGAGATGTCAGAGAGTAATGGTGGATGGCTGTTTGTCAGGTTGGAAGCCGGTGACCAGTGGGGTGCCTCAGGGATCTGTGTTGGGTCCACTGTTGTTTGTCATGTACATCAATGATCTGGATGATGGGGTGGAAAATTGGATAAGTAAGTATTCAGATGATACTAAGATAGGTGGTGTTGTGGATAATGAAGTAGATTTTCAAAGTCTACAGAGAGATTTGGGCCATTTGGAAAAGTGGGCTGAAAGATGGCAGATGGAGTTTAATGCTGATAAGTGTGAAGTGCATGGTAAATGGTAGGGAATTGAGGAATGCTGTGGAACAGAGGGATCTAGGAAGAACCGCATAGTTCCCTGAAGGTGGAATCGCATGTAGATAGGGTGGTAAAGAAAGCTTTTGGTGTGCTGGCCTTTATAAATCAGAGCGTTGAATATAGGAGTAGGGAAGTCATGTTAAAATTGTACAAAGCAATTCTGGAGTATGGTGTCCAATTTTGGTCGCCTAATTATAGGATGTCAACAAAATAGAGAGAGTACAGAGGAGAATTACTAGAATGTTGCCTGGGTTCCAGCAACTAAGTTGCAGAGAAAGGTTGAACAAGTTAGGTCTTTATTCTCTGGAGCGCAGAAGGTTAAGGGGGGACTTGATAGAGTTCTTTAAAATGATGAAAGGGATAGACAGAGTTGACATGGATAAGCTATTCCCATTGAGGGTAGGGAAGATTCAAACAAGAGGGCATGACATGAGAATTAAGGGACAGAAGTTTAGGGGTAACATGAGGGGGAACTTCTTTACTCAGAGTAAACTGAGTACTTCCAGCAGAAGTGGTGGAGGCAGGATCGATTTTAACATTTAAAAGTAAAGTGGATAGGTATATGGACGGGAAGTGAATAGAGGGGTATGGTCTGAGTGCAGGTAGAAGGGACTAGGGGAAAATAAATGGTTGGCACTGACTCGAAGGGCTGAGAGGGCCTGTTTCCGTGCTGTAATTGTTATATATGGTTATAATCCTGTCCTCAGCAAGGGAGCTGCTGTCGAGATGGCCAAAAGCTTCATGCTCCTTGACATCCATATATATCACCAGCAGACTAACCTGGTGCGGTGATTAAAAAATTACATCAGCATATTTAATTTCTCGGGTGTCTGAGAAGATTCTGCATGTCGACAAGAATTGTCTTGAACTTCTGCTGATGTACGGTGGAAAGTATTTTGACAAGATGCTTCTCAGCCTGTCTAGCAACTGCTCAGCACATGATCACATGAACTTGCAGAGAGTGGTGAACAAAGCCCAGACCATTACAGGCTCCATGTAGACCATTTCCATGGTGTGTTACATCAGGAAACCCGGATGTCTCATCAAGAATGCCTGCTACCTGGCCACTCCCATTCCTGTCTTTTTCCTTCCAGGAGAATATACAAGTGCTTGAAAGTCTGAAAGGCCACACATAAGAACAGCTTCTTTCCCTCGCTATCATACTCCTGAACCAATCACTTTTTTCACATCTCCTTCCCACCATGATGCCATATACACGAGCTCTACCTCATTTAGTTATTTCACTTTGATACTTAATTAGCAATTCTTCAGATTGCATTTCAATCTTTGCACTGTTCTATTTTCTTTAATTAAATGAGTGATCCCTGCACATTAACACTACCCAACGCACACTAGGGACAATTTTACATTTATACAATTATACCAAGCCAATTAATTAACAAACCTGTACATCCTTGGATTGTGGGAGGAAACCGAAGATCTTGGAGAAAACCCACGCAGGTCACAGCGAGAAAGTAAAGACAGCACCCGTGGTCAGGATCGAACGCAGGTCACTGGCGCAGTAAGGCAATAGCTCTACTGCTGCGCCAATGTGCCGCCCCATATTTTGCATTCCGGTGAATTTTATACGAACAAGGAATTTCCTGGTGTATAATTTGAATCTGAATATCAATGACTTGCATGTAGGTGACATAATTGATATATATATATACACAGCAGATACAAAGATTGGATGTGTGGTTGACAGTGGAAAAGATAACCACAGAGAGGAGATGGTTATCTATAATTGATTATCTTGACATAAGTGCAGCACATGTAATTTCATCTGGAAAAGTTGAGTAATGTATTTACAAGCGATAAACACAGAGGGAATCTAGAGTAAAAGGTTGGATACTGAGTTGTTGAAAGGAACCAAAGGATCATAGGTTATCTGATGAGAATTTTGACTGGTGTCAGAACGGCATCACCAAGTGATTTAGGGCATAGGATCTTGGTGGTTGGCAATAACCCAAGGAGGATTTTACAGCTGAAAATTTACTGCAGTATCCACCAAAATCTTAATGTGGAGTTGTCCATTCATTCAAACATATCTAAAAAGTTACATGTTATCTGGAAGATGAGTCTAGAGGCTTGCACCTCTCTTTGCATTGTAATAAACAATAAATTGTGCCTTTAAATACTATGATTCAATCATTCCATGCACATCATTGAAAAATGCAGAGGGAATGGAAGTGCTATGCTCACACATGAATGGGGTAAAAATGTCTTCTACCATCGAGAGAGTGGTCAACAAAGTGAAATAGCATTTGTAACAATGAAATGAATCCGCGCAAGATTTGACCTCGGTGAAAACTTCTGAAATCTTACCAAGAATTATAGATTCTTGAACCTTGGTTCTCCAACACCACAATCTCCAGCAAAGTTCTCTTCAGCATTCTGCTGGAGGTGCAGCTGTGCAATGAGGACAGTTCATGCCCAACATGTCCTCATCTCCTAATACACAGATCTGTTCCTATAAAGGCGTAGAAGGTGCAAACTCTTGGGAGCCAAACCAAAGATCGCAGCAGTTGGAGAAAGACCAGTGAGCTGAAAAAGTAAACTTTTAAGGTTATGAATAATGCTCCTACAATTCTTTTGATGTCATGGAAAGTGTATTCTTTATCAATGTTCCGAGATCACACCACACCTTATTTCTGAGAGTATAATTTCTCCACCTACCCTGGTGTAATTACATTACAGTTCTTGCTTCCAAACTATTGAATCTCCTGGCAACATATCTGCACACAACTGCTGTATGGATTGATCGACCATTGACTTTGCTCCTCTTGAAAAAATGTTCCATTCAATAGAATCTCTCACCTTGCGATCCAAACTATGCATTTCTCTTCAGACAGTGTCTCCTCTGACTCTATCTGTTCAGTCACTAAGTGTTACTGTTGATACCAATGCATTGTCAATGCAATTAAGTTAATGAAATTACAGCAATCACAGTTTTCAAAAGTAAGCTGTATCGTTATTTGAAAAGAATGAATTGGAAATGGTCTGGGGAGATGGTTGTAGGGGACTGAGACTAGATGAATTGCTCATACATAAAGCAATGTACCTACATGGGCAAGTAAACCTCTGTCTTGAATTGTCATTCTGATGCTGGATGGCTTTTGAGCAAAGCCTATTTTCCCCTCCAGCTCTTCATACCCCTTCCTAATCCCTACTTTCAGTCTGAAGCAGGCACCTGAACCAAAACGTCACCTATCTGTTTCTTCCTGAAATGCTGACTGACCTGCTGGGTTACTCCAGCACTCTGTGTCTGTTTATAGCAAGTCTGCCCTTTCCATCTATTTTCAGTTATTTAAAGCATCCCCAAACCTGGCAATCACAGAATACTGTAGTTCTGCAGAAGATACTCAGAGTATCTGTGAAAAGAAAGATTCTGGAAATATTTGGGAGCGGCCTTGTAGAGGTGAAGTGCCTTGGGAGGTAAAGTGTGAGTCTTTGGCTCAAGAGTCTTCGGCGAGGAGGCTGAGGCAAGGAGGCTACACTTGAATTGGTTCTGCGTGTGTCTGATATTTAAAAACGGTGACATATTGCAGTGCAAAAGGAGGCTATCGGCAGCAGAGAAGGAAATAGGTTTCATTCAGCTCTGAGTGTGTCTCATTCATGATTTTGTCCGCTGAAGTAATGGCAGGCAAGTTGTTACAGTGTCTCTCCTGCAGGATGTGTGAAGTCAGGGACACTGCTGGTGCTGCTGACTACACCTGTAGAAATTGTGTCCAGGTGCAGCTCCTGAATGAACGTGTTAGGGAACTGGAGCAGCTGCTCGATGACCTCAAGACCTTCTGGAAAACGAGAGTTTCCTGGACAAGACCTACAGTGAGATTGTCACACCAAGGATACAGTCGGAGTGAAGGTGGGTGACAACAAGGAAGAGAAGAAAACATGCTAGAGCCCGCACTGCCTGTACCTATTAAACACAAGTACAACCTCTTGGGAGCTGACGGAGCGAACGACACGACAAGATTGATTGGCAGCCAAGGCTGTGACTCCAACCCTGGTGCTGAGGCTCAATGGGGAAGAGTGACGTCAGGCAGAGCTATAGTGGTTGGAGACTCGATAGTCAGAGGTGCGGACAGAAGATAATGCGGCAGCAGGCGAGATTCCAGGATGATGTGTTGCCTCCCTGGTGCCAGGGTCTAGGATGACTCGGAGCGGCTGCATGGCATCCTCTAGAGCGAGTGGGAGCAGCCGGAGGTTGTTGTGCATGTTGGCACAAATGATATAGGTTGGAAGAGGAAGGAGGTTCTGCAACAAGAATTTACGGAATTGGGTAAAGACTGAAAAGCAGGACTTGCAGGGTAGTAATCTCAGGATTGCATCCAGTACCTCGTGCTAGTGAAGGTAAGAACAGGAAGATAGGGGAAATGAATGTGTGGCTGAGGAGTTGGGGCAGGGATTTACATTTCTGGATCATTGGGATCTCTTCTGGCGCAGAGGTGACCTGAACAAAAGGGACAGGTTGCACCTAAACTGGAGGGGGACCAACATCCTAGCGGGCAGGTTTGCTGATACTACACAGCTGGGTTTAAATTTGATTGGCAGGGGGGTGAGATTTGTGCAGGACAGAGGCACGTGAGAGGCTAGAAGTTGGTATGGAGGGTGGTGTGGGAAGGGTGAGTGGACAGAATAGGCAGGTGAAAGGCAGAGAGTGAGGTAGGAGGGTTGGTTTAAACTGCACGTATTTTAATGCGAGGGGCCTGACAGGTAAGTCAGATGAGCTTAGGGCATGGATAGGTACGAGCAGCCTGGGACTTAGCAGCCTTAATTGAAACCTGGTTAAGGGAGGGGCAGGACTAGCAGCTCAATTTTCGGGGTACAGGAGCTTCAGAAGAGACAGGAGTGAGGGGAAAAAGATGGGGGGGGCGGGTTGCATTGTTGGTTAAGGAGGATGTCACGGCAGTGATCAGAGGTGACATTATGGATGGTTCGTCTAGTGAGGCTCTATGGGTGGAGCTGAAGAACAAAAAAGGGATGACCACCTTGTTGGGGCTGTACTACAGAACAAGGAATAGTCAATTGGAAATAGGAGAACAAATGTGCCAGGATATTGCAGACTGCTGAAGGTCAAATAAGGTTGCTGTAGTAGTGAATTTTAACCTTCCCTTATATAGGCTGGGACAATCATAGTGTGAAGGGTTTAAATGGAGTGCAATTCCTCAAAAGTGTTCAGGAGAGTTTTCTTAGGCAGCACGTAGAGGGCCCCACACGCGAGAGGGCAACGCTGGATCTAGTATTGGGAAATAGGGAAGGGCAAGTTAATGAAGTGTTTGTGGAGGAGACTTCTGGGACCAGTGACCGCAGTTTGATTAGGTTTAAGATAGTTATGGACAGGGATGGAGAGGGCCCACTTATTAAAATGCTCAACTGGAGTAAGACCGACTTTGAGGGCATGAGAGAACATCTTGCTCAAGTTGACTGAAGCAGGTTATTTGAGGGGAAAGAAACATCGGCCAAGTGGGATGTTTTTAAAAGTGTTCAGATGAAAACTCAGTATACAGTGGTTTGCAAAAGTTTTCCTACCCCTTTAACTTTTCCACATTTTGTCACGTTATCTGCCCCATGCATCCTTCCGTACGTTTGTCTGCTTTGTCCTTCACTCTACGATGTGCATACAGTGGTGCATAATTGTGAAGTGGAAGGAAAATGATACAAGGTTTTCAAATTTTTTTACAAATAAAAAACTGAAAAGTGTGGCGTGCAAAAGTATTCAGACCCCTTTACTCTGACACCCTAAATAAAATCCAATGCAACCAATTGCCTTCAGAAGTCACCTAATTAGTAAATCTAGTCCACTTGTGTGTAATCTAATCTCAGTATAAATACAGCTGTTCTGTGAAGGCCTCAGAGGTTTGTTAGAGAATATTAATGAACAAACAGCATCATGAAGCTCAAGGAACACACCAGACAGGTCAGGGATAAAGTTGTGGAGAAGTTTAAAGCAGGGTAAGGTTATAAAAAAATATCCCAAGCTTTGAACATCTCACGGAGCACTGTTAATCCATCATCCGAAAATGGAAAGAGTATGGCACAACTAAAAAACCTACCAAGACATGGACGTCCACCAAAACTGACAGGCCAGGCAAGGAGAGCATTGATCAGAGAAGCAGCCAAGAGGCCCATGGTAACTCTGGAGGAGCTGCAGAGATCCACAGTTCAGGTGGGAGAATCTGTCCACAGGACAACTATTAGTCGTGCACTCCACAAATCGGGCCTTTATGGAAGAGTGGCAAGAAGAAAGCCATTGTTGAAACAAAGCCATAAGAAGTCCCATTTGCAGTTTGCCACAAGTCATATGGGGGACACAGCAAACATGTGGAGGAAGGTGCTCTGGTCTGATGAGACCAAAATTGAAATTTTTGGACTAAATGCAAAACGCTATGTGTGGCGGAAAACTAACACTGCACATCACCCTGAACACACCCTCCCCACTGTGAAACATGGTGGTGGCAGCATCATGCTGTGGGGATGCTTTTCTTCAGCAGGGACAGGGAAGCTGGTCAGAGTTGATGGGAAGATGGATGGAGCCAAATACAGGGCAATCTTGGAAGAAAACCTGTTTGAGTCAGCAAAAGACTTGAGACTGGGGCGGAGGTTCACCTTCCAGCAGGACAACGACCCTAAACATACAGCCAGAGCTACAATGGAATGGTTTAGATCAAAGCATATTCATGTGTTAGAATGGCCCAGTCAAAGTCCAGACCTAAATCCAATTGAGAATCTCTGGCAAGACTTGAAAATTGCTGTTCACAGACACTCTCCATCCTATCTGACTGAGCGTGAGCTACTTGGAAAGAAGAATGGGCAAAAATTTCAGTCTCTAGATGTGCAAAGCTGGTAGAGACAGACCCCAAAAGACTTGCAGCTGTAATTGCAGCGAGAGGTGGTTCTACAAAGTATTGACTCAGGGGGGCTGAATACTTTTGCACAATACACCTTTCAGTTTTTTATTTGTAAAAAAATTTGAAAACCATGTATCATTTTCCTTCCACTTCACAATTATGCTCCACTTTGTGTTGGTCTATCACATAAACTCCCAATAAAATACATTTACGTTTGTGGTTGTAACGTGACAAAACGTGGAAAAGTTCAAGGGGTATGAAAACTTTTGCAAGCCACTGTATGCACATCCTAGAGTGAAGGACAAAGCAGACAAATGTACGGAAGGATGCATGGGGCAGATATATGGCAGCTGGGACCAAGTGCATCGCTGGAGGAGTTTTGGGAACTGAGGAGCAAACTGAAAAAGGAGATCAGAAGGGCAACAAGAGGCCAGGAAATAGCTCTGGCGGATAGCATTAAGGAGAATCCCCAAAGATTTTATAAATACATAAGGGGGAAAAGGGTAACTGGAGAGAGAGTGGAATCAAAGTGGTCACCTCTGTATGAAGCCACAGGAGATGGGCAAGGCCCTTGATGACTATTTCTCCTCTGTCTTTACTGAGGATAAAGAGAGTAGGACGGAGGAACTTGGGGGCAGTCAATGGAAGTGTCCTGAGAGCAGTCAGTGTTACTGTCGAAGAAGGACTGCAGGTACTGTCGTGTGTATGATGGTAGACAAATCCCCAGGGCCTGATCAGATATATCGGAGCACAGTGCAGGAAACTAGAGACAGGGCTGCCAACTCTCACACATTGATCGTGAGACTAACGCATTTGAGGAAATTCTCACGCTCTCACGCTGATGACAGAAGTTCTCACGCACAAAAAAATATTTAATAAAATAGATGAATAAATAAATAGTCACACACCTCCACACTCACCAAATAGTTTTTTTGTCGGCGGGTTCCCCGTAAAGAACGAGCAATTTAATTGGCTTAAGCCCATCGCACACTTTTTAAAATGGCTATGTAGACAAAAATGCTGGAGAAACTAAGCGGGTAAGGCAGCATCTATGTCCCTCACCTCCCCCGGACCCCCGGGTCACTGACCCTCACCTCCCTCGTAAGACCTTTTTTTCACCCAGTTTTATTCCACCAGGGCAGTCTTACCTTCCACTACCCGCAACCTCCGGCAACCACCTTCAACTAGCATTGCAACCGGCTTCGACTAAAAAATTATCGAATTTTACAATGGCAACCTATGTTTCGTCGCGGCCGGTTTTGAATTTTTTGAAATAATCGCCGGAACATAGAAGAAGCGAAAACCACTTTCGACCATTAGGGAGACTGACAAAACCCTCCGGGAACCGCACGGAAACCTTGGGTGGGGCGCAAAGTATCCATTGGTTTCCGTTCAGGTTTCCTAAGTGGGACAGGGGCATAAGTGGGACAGGGGCATTACACACACACAAGGTTAAAGGGATATGGGCCAAATGTGGATAAATGGAACTAGTTTAGATGGGGCATCTTGATCTATATGGACAAGTTGGGATGAAGGGCCTGTTTCCATGCTATAAGACTATGGCACATTGTAGAAAGGGTGCAATTGCTCTGGAGGGGATCCAGGGGCGATTTATGAACATATTCGCGGGACTGGAATTTTTTTTTCACTTTGAAGAAAGATTTGATAACTGGGATTGTATTCTCTGTAGCAATGGAGGTGAAGAAAATACTTAGTTGAGGTGAATAATATTATGAGAATATGACCTGTTTCGCTTAACAAAGAGTATAAGAAAGAACTGCAGATGGTGGTGTAAACTGCAGATAGACACTGGCGAGAAAGAATGGGTGATGTTTCGGGTCGAGACCTTCAGACTGAAGAGGTTGAAAACCAGTCATAAAACACAATGACTGGAGATGTGTGTTATCCAACTAAGGGCAGAAATTATAATCATGTGTTCATCTTTATTGACGTGACACCATAATAAATATATTACAGAAAAAATCATTTAATGGGGTAGCACGGTGGTGCAGCGGTAGAGTTGCTGTCTTGCAGCACCACAGACCCAGATTTGATCCTGATTACGGATGCTGTCTGTACAGTATTTGTACATTCTCCTTATGACCACATGGTTTTCTCTGGATATTCCGGTTTCGCCCACATCCGAAAGAAGTGCAGGTTTGTTGGTTAATTGGCTTCTGTAAATTGTCCGTGGCGTGTAGGATACAACTGGTGTAAGGTAGATTGCTGTTCAGTGTGAACTTAGTGGGCCGAAGGGCCTGTTTCCATATATATGTTTTACACATATATCTTAATTTCATTGAACCATATACGGTTGAATGTGTGGCATTATTTTCGTCTTGTTTCTATAGTCAAAGGGTAAGGTTGATTGATTTATTTGTGCAGAACAGTGATGGAAGTCCAACTCCTCTTGCCTTGTTTCTACGTTTTTGTTTCTCTATATATATGCATAACAGCATGAATTATAATCTGATTTCCATACATGAATATACTAAGGTCATTCATGTGCTGCACCTGTTGATCAGAGCCTGGCTCTATTGTGGAATGTAGTTAGGAATGAAATTTAGCCTGACCTTATTCATACCTAATCCAATTTGAAGCATAAATGTTGCATTCAAGTGTAAGTTAAAAGACTCGCAACAGTATGCACCAGATTGCACAATTTCAATCTGAAAAATGCAAAAGCACCCTACCAATAACACCCACCCACCCACACTTTCCCTCCACCCACCCCCCCCATCCCCCCCATCCCCCCGTTCGGTTGCTACGCCCCCTCGCAATTTCTCACTCTCAACTCTCACCCAATGTTGGCAGCCCTGTAGAGAACAAATTGCGGGAGCCGTGGTTGAAATTTACAAGTTGTCTTTCAGTACAGGAGAGGTGCCGGAAGACTGGAGGGTGCAATTGTTATGCCTCTTTTTGAAAAAAGGCATGCAGGGAAAATGCTGGGAACTATAGGCTGGTGAACTTATATCTGTAGTTGGATAGTTGCAAGGAGTATTCTGAGGGATACAGTTGGTTATACAAGCATTTGGAAGGGCAAGGGCTAATTCAGGATAGTCAGCATGGTTTTGTACGTGGGAGGTTGTGTCTCACAAATCTGATTGATTTTTTTGAAGTCGTGACCAAAAAGGACGACGAGGGCAGAGCTGTATTGTGTACATGGATTTCAGTAAGGCATTCGACAAGGTTCCGCATGGTAGGCTGCTCTGGAAGGTTAGATCGCATCTTATCCAAGGAGAGATAGCTGAATGTATAGAAAATTGGCTCCATGGAAGGAAGCAGAGGGTGATGGTGGAAGGTTGGTTCCAGGACTGGAGGCCTGTGACTAGTGGTGTGCCTCAGGGTTTGGTGCTGGGCCCATTACTGTTTGTCATCTACATCAATAATTTGGATGAGATCATACAGGGCAAGATTAGCAAGTTTGCTGATGATAGAAACGTGAGTGGTTTTGCGGTTGTGAAAGATTGCAGCAGGATCTGAATCGATTGGCCAGGTGGGCGAAGGAATGGTTGATGGAAATAAATACAGAGAAGTGTGAGGCATTGCATTTTGCGACGTCGAACAAGGGCGGGACCTACACAGTAAATGGTAGGCATCTGGGTAGTGTTGTAGAGCAGAGGGATCTATGAGTACAGGTGCATGGTTTCTTGAAGCTTGAGTCGCAGGTAGATAAGGTGGTCAAAAAGGCTTTTGGCACTTTGACCTTCATCAGTCAGAGTATTGAGTATAGAGGTTGGGAGGTCATGTTGCAGTTGTATAAGATGTTGGTGAGACTGCATTTAGAATATTGTGTTCAGTTCCAGGCACTATGTTATAGGAAAGATATTGTCAAGCTTGAAGGGGTTCAGAAAAGATTTATGACGATGTTGCCAGGACTTGAGGGTGTGAGCTATAGGGAGAGGTTGAGTAGGCTGGGTCTCTATTCCATGGAGTGCATGAGGATGAGGAGCGATCCTATAGAAGTGTACAAAATCATGAGGGAAATAGGTCAGGTCGATGCAAAGAGTCTCATGCCCAGAGTTGGGGAATGGAGGACCAGAGGACATAGGTTCAAGGTGAAGGGGAAAAGTTTTAATAGGAGTCCGAGGGGTAACCTTTTCACACTAAGGGTGGTGGGTGTATGGAACAAGCTGCCAGAGGAAGTAGTTGATGCAGGGACTATCCCATTGATTAAGAAACTGTTAGACAGGTACATGGATATGACAGGTTGGAGGGATATAGATGAAGTGCAGGGAAGTGGGACTAGTGTAGTTGGGGCATTGTTGGCCAGTGTGGGCAAGTTGGGCCGAAGGGCCTGTTTCCACACCATATCATTCTATGACAAGCAACTGTAGATGCTGGAAACGAGGACAAAACACAAAGTGCTGGAGGAACTTAGCACGTCAGACAGCCACTACTATCTCTGGTTACTTCGTGCTTGCTCCTCAGTGTTTTGACCTAAGGAAAACCTTTTCATATTTGTCATTGTCTTTTCCATAATTGTCATGGCCCTTTCCATGTTCATGGCTATACTGTAAGCTCCTTTAAAGTTGAGTACCAGTGTTCCAACAGTATTTTCTTTATTATCTTGTTTGCCAGCCTCAGACCAAACATTCCCAAACACCTAATCTAGAGGAAAAGTTGCATCTTTCAGCCAGTGTGTTTAACATGATAACATAATCACCCACTGTATCCTTTGGCTCCTGGTTGTGCATACTGAATGTGTAGCCCTCGAACAGTTCTGAATGTGCTTGATTAAAATATTCTTTCAATATTCTGATAATAACCTCATGTAAGGCCTTGTGTGCCACAAATAAACTACCAATGTTCTTTATGTCTCCAGCCTTGCTATCGTTAATAACATAATTTCTCTACTATATGTTAGGCTATGTTTCTCTGTTGTTGGATGTCTCGGAATCAACTGTACAATTTGCTCCCAGAATATCTTCACACATTCTACGTATAGAGCAAATGGACAGTAAATTCTATTTAACACACCCATCTCCACGTATTTCCA
Source organism: Raja brachyura (assembly GCA_963514005.1). Next base: position 31,764,984 of record OY740812.1, read on the forward strand.
CTGTGATGTAGAGCTCTTCCATTACCTCTGCCCCTAGGCCTTTTTCTATGGCATGGAGTTCTTACCTCCCAGTGACGACATCTTTTCCTGTCTCCAACATTCCTCCTTCTCTTGGAATTCCCCGGCTTGGAATTCCCCTTCTACCCTCTCTGGACTTTAATTCCTACTCAGTCATTTAGATCTCTACTCCCCTCAGACACTCCAATATCACCCTCTCTGAATGCACATCCTGCCGCTCACTTAATAACAATCCAAATATTGCTATCAAACCCTCCGACGACGGAGGTGCCATAGTATTCTGGTGGCTGACCTCTACCGTGTTGAGGCCATGCGCAGGCTCTCGGACACCTCCTCACACCTGCCCTTTGACCAAGACCCCACAGGCCATCATCTCCTAGATGGATTCTGATTTCATCACCTCCTTACCAACTTCCAGCCTCTCACCTTTCTCAGTCCTACACAAGCAAGATGCTGATGGGATACTAAGAATAGAAAGGTGCCTAGGGAAAAAATAGAATCCTCTTAAAGATCAGCTTAGCTGACTGTGTAGAACCACAAGAGATGGAGAAGAAATTAAATGAATACTTCTCATGTTTTTCTGCAGAGTAGAGCACTGAATTGAGGCAGCAAAGAGGAGGCATAGGCAGTTTGAAAACACATTAAGGTCGATAAAACATCAAGGGTTGACCTTTTGAAGAGTTTACCAAGAGGATTGATCAGCAGGTCATTGGACGTAGTCCTTATGAACTTTAGCAAGGCCTTTAACTAAATCCCACATGGAAGAATAGTCTGGAAGATGAGATCGCAGGGAATCCAGAGAAATCTCGCCAATCTGATTCATAATTGGCTTGGAAGGAGGAGTCAAAAGGAAGTTGAGGAGGACGGTTTTTCTGATTACAGGCTTGACACAAGTGGAATGTTGCAAGGGTAGATGCTGTTGTTTGCTATCTACATTAATGACCTGGTTGAAACTGTAGTTAACATTGTTCGTAAAGTTGCAGATTACTACAAATGCCATCCAAATTTACATAAATCAGTTATCCAAAAGTTATCTAAATTTACAATAAAATCTCAAATAGTTGAGAAGGTGGGCCAAGGAAAGGCAAATTGAATTTAACTCTGACAAGTGTTGCACTTTGTTATGGCAAGGCATAACTTAAACAGTAAATGATAGAATAGGGGAGTGTGTTGGAGAACACAGTGAACTGGGACTATAGTGTGAATAAAAAGAATCTTAAGAAAGAAATTAGAAAGGCTAAAAGAAGATATGAGGTTGCTTTGGCAAGAAAGGTGAAAGTAAATCCAAAGGGTTTCTACAGCTATAGTAATAGCAAAAGGATAACGAGGGATAAAATTGGACCATTAGAGAGCCAGAATGGACAGCTATCTGCACAGCCAAAAGAGATGGGGGAGATATTTAACAATTTCTTTTCTTCGGTATTCACCAGGATATTGAACTCTGTGAGGTAAGGGAAAAAAGTAGAGTAGCTATGGAAACTATGAGATTCAAAGAGGAGGCAGTACTAACACTTTTGAAAAATATAAAAGTGGATACATCTCTCTCAACATCCTAGATATTCCCTAGGACATTGAGGGAAGTTAGTGTAGAAATAGCAGGAGCTATGACTGTAGATGTTTAGTGCATGTCCCTTTAATTGTAGGTTGTGTAGCCACTCCCCTTTCACCAAGTATATTACTGTCTCTCCATCCCTGGTACCTCCTCTAGTAAACGTGCAGACCATGTACAACTAGGGCATCGATATATGTGATTAATAAAGACTTGGTAAAGAAACACTGTGTACGTGTATACTTCTTTACAATGACAGAAATATTTCAAATGTCATTAGAAACGGGAATAGTGCCGGAGGATTGGCGTACTGCGCATGTTGTTCCATTGTTTAAAAAGGGTTCAAAGAATAAACCTAGCAATTATAGACCGGTTAGTTTGACGTCAGTGGTGGGCATATTAATGGAAAGGATACTTAGAGATAATATATATAAGCATCTGGATAAACAGGGTCTGATCAGGAACAGTCAACATGGATTTGTGCCTGGAAGGTCATGTTTGACAAACCTTCTTGAATTTTTTGAAGAGGTTACTAGGGAAATTGATGAGGGTAAAGCAGTGGATGTTGTCTATATGGATTTCAGTAAGGCCTTTGACAAGGTTCCCCATGGAAGGTTGGTTAAGAAGGTTCAATCTTTGGGTGTTAATGGCGGAGTAGCAAGATGGATTCAACAGTGGCTAAATGGGAGATGTCAGAGAGCAATGGTGGATGGCTGTTTGTCAGGTTGGAAGCCGGTGACCAGTGGGGTGCCTCAGGGATCTGTGTTGGGTCCACTGTTGTTTGTCATGTACATCAATGATCTGGATGATGGGGTGGAAAATTGGATTAGTAAGTATGCAGATGATACTAAGATAGGTGGTGTTGTGGATAATGAAGTAGATTTTCAAAGTCTACAGAGAGATTTAGGTCATTTGGAAAAGTGGGCTGAAAGATGGCAGATGGAGTTTAATGCTGATAAGTGTGAGGTGCTACATCTTGGCAAGACAAATCAAAATAGGACGTACATGGTAAATGGTAAGGATTTGAGGAATGCTGTGGAACAGAGGGATCTAGGAATAACTGTGCATAGTTCCCTGAAGGTGGAATCGCATGTAGTTAGGGTGGTAAAGAAAGCTTTTGGTGTGCTGGCCTTTATAAATCAGAGCATTGAATATAGGAGTAGGGAAGTAATGTTAAAATTGTACAAAGCATTGGTAAGACCAATTCTGGAGTATGGTGTACAATTTTGGTCGCCTAATTATAGGAAGGATGTCAACAAAATAGAGAGAGTACAGAGGAGATTTACTAGAATGTTACCTGGGTTCCAGCAACTAAGTTACAGAGAAAGGTTGAAAAAGTTAGGTCTTTATTCTTTGGAGCGCAGAAGGTTAAGGGGGGACTTGATTGAGGTATTTAAAATGATGAAAGGGATAGACAGAGTTGACGTGGATAAGCTTTTCCCATTTAGGGTAAGGAAGATTCAAACAAGAGGGCATGACATGAGAATTAAGGGACAGAAGTTTAGGGGTAACATGAGAGCGAACATCTTTACTCAAAGAGTGGTGGCTGTGTGGAATGAGCTTCCAGCAGAAGTGGTGGAGGCAAGATCGATTTTAACATTTAAAAGTAAAGTGGATAGGTATATGGACGGGAAGGGAATGGAGGGGTATGGTCTGAGTGCAGGTAGATGGGACTAGGGGAAAATAAATGGTCGGCACAGACTGGAAGGGCTGAGAGGGCCTGATTCCGTGCTGTAATTGTTATATGGTTATATGGTTATAAGCAGGGGTTTGGGTACTTGGGGAAATGGCAGATGTCTGTGAAGATGTCTGTGAAACCTGCTTCACTAAGGGTGACATCATTTGCAGGGAGCTGGAGCCCCATGTGACATAGATGGCTTCAGGGTGTCTGAAGCCTGGGAAGGGGTTACAGATGGTTTTTGTCCACATGGCCTACATGTTGCCACGATGTCTGTGATTCTGCAGGTGCAGCTATGCCCTGATGCTGAAGGCATGCTTGTGGTTGGGGAAATGTTATGTCTCAACTATGTTTTGGTACTTGTGATTGGTCCAGAAGAGTGGCCTCGCCGAAGATGTTTCTTTATCTAATGGTAATGTTTCTTTACTTAATGGAAATGTTTCTTCCTAAGTGCTGTGTTGAAACCATGTTATGTATTGTTATATGATTGGGCCAAAGAATTGTCATTCTATGTAGTTTGCAGCCAGTATCGGTAATTGGCTTGTAGGGGTTGCCTCCCCCAAGTACTTTCGCGCCCTTAGTTCAAAGGGGTATAAAGGCGTGGGGAGTTCGTTGGGGTGTGCCGATTGTCTTCAGTTTGTTCTATTTGCGCGAGGCTGTATTGGGCTCCAGTGAGTGGTTCCGAGCATCGGCCCCACGGTATTGTATACAATAAAATATAGAGTTGGAATTCCATTGTTCATATTCGGTGTTTGATTGAACCAGACTAGGGAGGTGAGATTAGATCCGGAATTAACAGTAGGTGCATGGATCCAGTAAAGTAGCGAGTCAGCTGGCGAGGAAGGCATTTATGCACGCTTGCCTTTTTTGGAAGGGTATTGAGAACAAAATTTAGGACATCATGATGCAGCTGTACAAGTTATTGATGAGACCGCACTTGGAGTACTGTGTGTAGTTCTGGTCACCCAGCTATAGGAAGGATGTTATTTATTTGGAAAGAATGCAAAAGAGATTCACTATGTTGCCCGGACTTACAAGATGGGTTATAGTGAGAGGTTGGATTGGCTGGGACTATTTTTTTGGAGAGTAGGCGGCGGAATGTTTTTGAGGTGTATGGGGCATGGTTAAAATGAACATTCAGTCTTTATCCAAGGGTGTGGGATTCTAAATCCATAGGGTATAGACGAAAGATGAGGGGATAAATATTTTAGAGGGACCGCAGCAGCAACATTTTCACTCTTGTCCGTACAGTGGCTTGCAAAAGTATTCATACCCCTTGAACCTTTCCACATTTTGTCACGTTACAACCACAAACGTAAATGTATTTTATTGGAATTTTATGTGATAGACCAACACAAAGTGGCGCATAATTGTGAAGTGGAAGGAAAATGATACATGGTTTCCAAATTTTATTACAAATAAAAAACTGAAAAGGGTGGCGTGCAAAAGTATTCAGCCCCCCTGAGTCAATACTTTGTAGAACCACCTTTTGCTGCAATTACACCTGCAAGTCTTTTGGGGTATGTCTCTACCAGCTTTGCACATCTAGAGACTGAAATTTTTGCCCATTCTTCTTTGCAAAATAGCTCAAGCTCAGTCAGATTGGATGGAGAGCGTCTGTGAACAGCAATTTTCAAGTCTTGCCAGAGATTCTCAATTGGATTTAGGTTTGGACTTTGACTGGGCCATTCTAACACATGAACATGCTTTGATCTAAACCATTCCATTGTAGCTCTGGCTGTATGTTTAGGGTCGTTGTCCTGCTGGAAGGTGAACCTCCACCCCAGTCTCAAGTCTTTTGCAGATTCTAACAGGTTTTCTTCCAAGATTGCCCTGCTTTTGGCTCCATCCATCTTCCCATCAACTCTGACCAGCTTCCCTGTCCCTGCTGAAGAAAAGCATCCCCACAGCATGATGCTGCCACCACCATGTTTCACTGTGGGGATGGTGTGTTCAGGGTGATGTGCAGTGTTAGTTTTCCGGCACACATAGCGTTTTGCATTTAGGCCAAAAATTTCAATTTTGGTCTCATCAGACTAGAGCACCTTCCTCCACATGTTTGCTGTGTCCCCCACATGACTTGTGGCAAACTGCAAACGGGACTTCTTATGGCTTTGTTTCAACAATGGCTTTCTTTTTGCCGCTCTTCCATAAAGGCCCGATTTGTGGAGTGCACGACTAATAGTTGTCCTGTGGACAGATTCTCCCACCTGAGCTGTGGATCTCTGCAGCTCCTCCAGAGTTACCATGGGCCTCTTGGCTGCTTCTCTGATCAATGCTCTCCTTGCCAGGCCTGTCAGTTTAGGTGGACGGCCATGTCTTGGTAGGTTTGCAGTTGTGCCAACCTCTTTCCATTTTTGGATGATGGATTGAACAGTGCTCCGTGAGATGTTCAAAGCTTGGGATATTTTTTTATAACCTAACCCTGCTTTAAACTTCTCCACAACTTTATACCTGACCTGTCTGGTGTGTTCCTTGGGTTCATGATGCTGTTTGTTCACTAATGTTCTCTAACAAACCTCTGAGGCCTTCACAGAACAGCTATATTTATACTGAGATTAGATTACACACAAGTGGACTCTATTTACTAATTAGGTAACTTCTGAACGCAATTAGTTTCACTGGATTTTATTTAGGGGTATCAGAGTAAAGGGGTCTGAATACTTTTGCACGCCACACTTTTCAGTTTTTTATTTGTAAAAAAAATTGAAAACCATGTATCATTTTCCTTCCACTTCACAATTATGCGCCACTTTGTGTTGGTCTATCACATAAAATCCCAATAAAATACATTTACGTTTGTGGTTGTAACGTGACAAGATGTGGAAAAGTTAACGGGGTATGAAAACTTTTGCAAGCCACTGTATCTGGAATGAGCTGACAGAAGAAGGTATAGAGCGGATACAAGACATTTGGACAGGTAGTATATTGGTGCAAAGGGTTTAGAGCAATATGGGCCAAAGGCAGTCAAATGGGACAGTCTAGTATGCCAACTTGGTCGGCATGGACAAGGTGGGCCGAAGGACCTGTTTTCATGTTTGTAGTTTTATGTTGCCTTCTCTCACAGTGGGAACTATTGTAGGGGGATGTTTTTATGTTTTATGTTAAATTCTTCTTTAATGTGGTATCTTACTTTTATTGGTGTGCTGCAAATGGCAAAACAAATTTCAGACTTGTTCTGACAATAAATTAGTTTCATATCGTATGTCGTATTGATTTGTACAGATAGTACATATGCAGTGTACCAGGAGACTAATGTACTTTTCTGTCTGCAGAGCAAAATGTGAAATAGATGAAACAAAGCAATGCTTCAAATACATTTTAGTACTGTACTTGAAATCTGAATAAATATCCAGAAACTATGTTTCTAGTTGAGAGGCTTGAATGAAAATATTGGGACAGGAATTCCCATGGTATGCTAACCAACTTGTCTATCTACTGTGAAACAAAAGCAGACAAAGGCTAGAAATACTCACAAGCCAGACAGCATCTATGCAAGGTGAAAAAGAGTTAACAGATTAGGTCACAGACCCTTTGACAGAACTGAAAAAGCAAGAAAACCTGCTAATTTTGAGTTGCAGAATGGGTGGAGTAGGGATGGACAGAACAAAGGAAATGCCAATAATAGACACAAAAAGCTGAAGTAAAGGGCCTGTCCCACTTGGGCCGTCACTTATGCGACAGGCTGGTAGTAATGGTCGCGCGACGGTCCCGTGAGAGTCGCGCGCGTTATCAGGCGCCCGCACAGCCATCTAGAGCGCGTGACGTCATTTGAAGATGGACACAAAATATAGGAGTGCGGGGCCCAATTGGGAACAATTTTGGTGAGCCCCAGATTCCCAGCCAAGCTATGTCAGCCCTGTTATTTAGTATATATTATGAAATTGTACACTAAGGCGCTATGGATTATACACTGTCTTAATCTCTCCTGCTCCCGTCTGACTGGCTTCAAACCTTTACCGTAGCTGCTAATTACCATTAAACTGCATTATGTGATTGGACACAATGCCCTTGGAGACAGCGGCTGATTGGACGGGAGTCCAATTTGTTGATTGGACGGGAATTTTAAGGCAAGTTGGTTGGTGATTGGACGCATCCCCTTAGAGACAGCGGTTGAATGGCCGCCAAATAATCGGGCACAAAAAAATTGACAAATAAGAAAACAATAAAATCACTGGTCGGTGCAAACTCAGTGGACTATCTGCGCTGTATCTCCAAACTAAACAGTATAACATGCAGGTACATTAATTTCAAATAAAATTCAGTGATTATTTCACATGATTTCTCACTGTGTAAAGGTCAGTATCTGACCAATTTCTGTTTAACACGTTTGGTCTGCCTTGGGCATTGACCCTGAACTAAAAACCTAAACCAGACTCAATTGTATCGTCACATTGGACTCAGTAAACTCACACATATCTGCATTCAGGAGGCTGCCGTGGTTGGAATCACTGGCTCTGAGACCAGAGTGGGTAAAGTGACCTGCGATCAATACCTAAAATGATAGCTCTTCTCAATAAAAGAAAGTGAAGCTTTTCACTCTAACCATGATGGCTAGAACTTCTTGCAAGGTGATCTATGACCTCGCTAAGTAAATATTGTCATAACGCTCAATTGAAGTTGAATGAAGAAGATATTCATTACATTGTTCAGTGGAGCCCATGGACGTGTCACTGAAAGCAGTGAAGAAAGCAATCTCCACACTGCTTGTCCGCGCGTTTAATAAAGCTACTTTTAAATTACTTGAAATAAAAGTTGATTTCTCTTTGTAACAAATGTAAACCGTGCTTCTAATGAAAGAGAAATGAATACACTTCTTTCTCTAACCTCCTGTAATTCAGTTGACTTTTATTTAAAGTGGAAGACGCAAACATTGTCAGCTCCACCTGGCCTTCACCCTGAGTGACTGGGGAGTCCAGAACCAGGGGCCACAGTTTAAGAGAAAGGGGTAGGCCATTTAGGACTGAGATGAGGAATAACCTTTTCAGCCAGAGTTGTGCATCTGTGCAATTCTCTGACACAGAAGGCAGTGGAGGCCAATTCACTGGATGTTTTCAAGAGAGAATTAGATTTAGCTCTTAGGGCTAACGGAATCAAGGGATATGGGGAGAAAGCAGGAATGGGGGTACTGATTTTAGATGATCAGCCATGATTATATTGAATGGCAGTGCTGGCTCGATGGGCCGAATGGCCTACTACACCTATTTTCTATGTTTCTGTTTCTATGACTGATAGAAATGCATGCTCCATTCTTGGAGGTATCTCGTGCGGGATTTGAAATCCCCGTCAAGTCTTAACGTGCCAATAAAGATGCTCTGCTTTCTTTCCATAGATTGTCTGCTCTAGTTCAGTTTAGTTTACTGATACAGCACGGAAACAGGCCGTTTGGCCCACCGAGTCCGCATCGAACAGCAATCCCTGCACATAAACACTATCCCACACACACTAGTGACAATTTACATTTACCAAGCCACTTAACCTACAACCATAGATTATCTGTTTAATTTAGTTGAGAGGCCCACCGAGTCCGCACCAACGCCTGCATACTAACACTATCCTGCACACAGTTCTTCAGACTGAGAGTCAGGGGAGAGGGAAACTAAAGGTATGAAAAGATACAGAACAAACCCAAGAACAGAATGATCTGTTCTGTACCTTATCTCACCTCTAGTTTTCCTAATAATATGGAAACCTTTGAACCATTGAAACAAAGATAGACACAAAATGCTGGAGTAACTTGGCGGGACAGGCAGCATCTCTGGATAGAAGGAATGGGTGACGTTTTGGGTTGAAACCCTTCTTCAGACCGTTCAACCATTCAACCAGCTCATTGGAGGTCTATGAAACAGTGCAGGGCACTGCACCTTCTAGATTTGTCCAGCACATTGGGAAAGTTAGTTATGTTTTACTCTAAAACCTTGGCAACAAAAGTCAATGACCCCCCCACCCCCACAGAAAGGAACCACAGATGCAGCCGTCACCGCAAAACGTCAATGATTCCGGGAATACCAAGGCGACAGGGTGAGGGAGAGGGAGTGAAAGAGCATGAGAGAGCGAGAGAGATGAGATGGGGAGCGGGGGAGAGAGAGCGCAAGACAGGGAGACACAACGTGGGTCGGTAGGTGAATGACTAACCTGCACACCAAGAAGAAGCTTGCGGTCTAGAGCCCTTAATCATGATGGTACGTTTTACGAAATTCTCAATGTGTCATCAATGCATCGATCTACATTCCTCAGTAAATGTAATTGTGTTTTGACCAAGTATTGATGACGCCGTGTTCCTTTGAATAAAATTCATGGGAGTCCCGTGAATTTTATCTGAAGGAACGCGGCGTCATTGATACTTTTTCGTCTGATGGCCGGTGCAGAGGTTTTTATCCATGTTCGTTTTTTAAAAAATCTGTATTTAACAACGCAAATTCGTATTTCCGTACGAAAGACGGAAAATAGCGCTGGGCCCAATTGGGAACAATCGGTCCAATCGGCATAAGGCCGGCCCTGGGTGGGGGATAGACGGAGAGAGGGGATGCAGCGGTTACTTGAAGTTAAGAGAAATCAATATTGATTTCTCCCAGCAATATTGCTGGGAAATAAGCTGTTCCTCCAATTTATGTTTAGCCTCACTCTGACAATGGAGGAACCCCATGACAGAAAGGTCAGTGTGGGAATGGGAAGGGGAGTTAAAGTGTTTGGCAACCGGGAGATCACGGAGGCCCAGGCGAATGTGTTTGGAAACGATCGCCCAGTCTAGGTTTGGTCTCGCCGATTATAAGATTCCACATCTTGAACAGTGGATACAGTAGATGTGGTTTGAGGAGGTGCAAGTGAACCTCTGCCTCACCTGAATGGACAGTCCGGGTCCCTGGACAGAGTCGAGGGAGGAGGTACAGGGACAGGTGTTGCATCTCCTGCGGGTGCAGGTGAAAGTACCTGGGGTGGTTTAGATGGGGACGAGTTAACCAGGAAGTTGTGGAGGGAACGATCTCTGCAGAAGGAGGAAAGGGGTGGAGATGGGAGGATGCGGCTCGTAGTGGGATTGCGTTGGAAGTGGCGACAATGTTGGAGGATTATGTGTTGTATGTGGCGGCTGCGGGAGACTGTCTTTGATAACATTTGTAACATTTTTTTTGATATCTTGCATGAACAAAGGAAGATAAAGGAAGTGCTAAAGTAAGGTCTGATGCAAATAGCCAACAACGGAATATTTTAGATTTATCTCAGGCTGTACCGGCCATATCCCGTCGCTCGATGGCGCCGCACTGGGGTGACTGCTGGAGGACCGCGCGGTACCCTGGGATGTTGGAGGACCCGCTGGTGGGCAATCGCGCTGCGCCCTGGAGGACTCCCCGTCCGCCGCGCTGCGCCCTGGGAAGCTGGAGGACCGTCTGGGAGGAGGCTGTTGGTTGATGCGGAGACGTACGACGGAGCCGCTGGTGAGAGGCTGTCAACGGCGGCGGGGGTGAGCGGCCACAGGGTGATGGGTGGGGGAGAGAGGCGGCGGGTCCCCGGGGAGAGGCGGGGACTGGGGGAGAGGCGGCGGGTCCCCGGGGAGAGGCGGTGGCGGGGGTTGGGGACGCGGCAGGTGTTCGTCTCCCTCCACAGACGCTGCCCGACCGCCGAGTGCCAACCATCATGAATACTTTAACATTTCAGAATCTCCCCGTGTCAAGGTTTGCCATCTTTGTGACTTGATGTGCTTTGACTCAATGTCTTTTTCCTTGTGACAGGACTATGGAACTTTGAACTGATTTGGAAACTGGTTGCTTAGCTCTGTTCTGTTACATGCTGGTGTTCCTGTTACATGGTGGTAGTCACAATCCAATCATAATAGACATTTATAGTTTCACACTTCAATGATATAGCCTAAAGTCAAAGTGACCAAAGCCGGATCCTTCCTCCAGAATATTAACCGGTTTGTTGTTCCCGTTCCTAGCACCTGCAGCCTCCGGCGTATCCCCGGGTTGTGGTGGCAGGGCTGGGTCCGATGTTAGAGCTGACGGCCGGAGTGTGCACCTCCCTGTCATAGATAGAAACAAGGAACTGCTGATGCTGGTTTATAATAAAGATAGACACAGTGCTGGAGTTACTCAGCGGATCAGACAGTATCTCTGGAGAAAAAGGAATAGGTAAAGTTTTGGGTCGAAACCCTTCTTCACACTGACCGGTTTCGTCGCCCATCGTTTTTTCTCCAGAGATGCTGTCTGACCAGCTGAGCTATTCCAGAACTTTGTGTCTATCCCTGTTATAGGTACTGAAGTGAGGACTTGCACTACCCCAGCACCACTGACTGCGCCAAGGGGGACTTGACATCGAGCTGGATCAAATTGGCAGGGGCGATGAGGAAGAGGATTTTTTGGAAAGTATGCGGGATAGTTATCTAAATCAACATGCAGAGGAACCAACGAGAGAGCAGGCTATTTTAGACTGGGTATTGAGTAATGAGGAAGGGTTAGTTAGCAGTCTTATTGTGTGTGCCCCCTTGGGCAAGAGTGACCATAATATGGTCGAGTTCTTCATTAGGATGGAGAGTGACATTGTTAATTCAGAAACAATGGTTCTGAACTTAAGGAAAGGTAACTTTGAGGGTATGAGACGTGAATTGGCCAAGATTGACTGGCAATCAATTCTAAAAGGGTTGACGGTGGATACGCAATGGAAGACATTTAAAGACTGCATGGATGAACAACAAAAAATGTTCATCCCAGTTTGGCAAAAGTATAGATCAGGGAAGGTAGTGCATCCGTGGATAACAGGGGAAATCAGGGATAGTATCAAAGCAAAGGATGATGCGTACAAAGTAGCCAGAAAAAGCAGCATACCAGAGGACTGGGAGAAATTCAGAGACCAGCAGCGGAGGACAAAGGGCTTGATTAGGAAAGGAAAAATAGATTATGAAAGAAAACTGGCAGGGAACATAAAAACTGACTGCAAAAGTTTTTATAGATATGTGAAGAGAAAGAGATTAGTTAAAACAAATGTAGGTCCCTTGAAGTCAGAAACAGGTGAGTTGATCACGGGGAACAAGGATATGGTGGACCAATTGAATAACTACTTTGGTTCCGTCTTCACTAAGGAAGACATAAATAATCTGCCGGAAATAGCAGGGGACCGCCGGTCATAGGAGGACTTGAGTGAAATCCAGGTTATTCGGGAAGTGGTGTTGGGTAAATTGAATGGATTAAAGGCCGATAAATCCCCAGGGCCAGATAGGCTGCATCCCAGAGTACTTAAGGAAGTAGCTCCGGAAATAGTGGATGCTTAGTGATAATCTTTCAAAACTCCTTAGATTCTGGAGTAGTTCCTGAGGATTGGCGGGTAGCAAGCGTAACCCCTCTTTTTAAGAAGGGGGGGGAGAGAGAAAACGGGGAATTACAGACCAGTTAGTCTAACATCGGTAGTGGGGAAACTGCTAGAATCAGTTATTAAAGATGGGATAGCAGCACATTTGGAAAGTGGTGAAATCATTGGACAAAGTCAGCATGGATTTACGAAAGGTAAATCATGTCTGACGAATCTTGTGGAATTTTTCGAGGATGTAACTAGTAGCGTGGATAGGGGAGAACCAGTGGATGTGGACTTCCAGAAGGCTTTCGAGGTCCCACATAAGAGATTAGTATATAAACTTAAAGCATACGGCATTGGGGGTTCAGTATTGATGTGGATAGAGAACTGGCTGGCAAACAGGAAGCAAAGAGTAGGAGTAAACGGGTCGTTTTAACAATGGCAGGCAGTGACTAGTGGGGTACCGCAAGGCTCAGTGCTGGGACCCCAGCTATTTACAATATACATTAATGATCTGGATGAGGGAATTGAAGGCAATATCTCCAAGTTTGCGGATGACACTAAGCTGGGGGGCAGTGTTAGCTGTGAGGAGGATGCTAGGAAACTGCAAGGTGACTTGGATAGGCTGGGTGAGTGGGCAAATGTTTGGCAGATGCAGTATAATGTGGATAAATGTGAGGTTATCCACTTTGGTGGCAAAAATAGGAAAACAGACTATTATCTTAATGGAGGCCGATTAGGAAAAGGGGAGATGCAGCACGACCTGGGTGTCATGGTACACCGGTCATTGAAAGTAGGCATGCAGGTACAGCAGGCAGTGAAGAAAGTGAATGGTATGTTAGCTTTCATAGCAAAAGGATGTGAGTATAGAAGCAGGGAGGTTCTACTTCAGTTGTATAGGGTTTTGGTGAGACCACACCTGGAGTATTGCGTACAGTTCTGGTCTCCAAATCTGAGGAAGGACGTTATTGCCATAGAGGGAGTGCAGAGAAGGTTCACCAGACTGATTCCTGGGATGTCAGGACTGTCTTATGAACAAAGACTGCATAGACTCGGTTTATACTCTCTAGAATTTAGGAGATTGAGAGGGGATCTTATAGAAACTTACAAAATTCTTAAGGGATTGGACAGGCTAGATGCAGGAAGATTGTTCCCGATGTTGGGGAGGTCCAGAACAAGGGGTCACAGCTTAAGGATAAGGGGGAAATCCTTTAGGACCGAGATGAGAAGGACTTTTTTCACACAGAGTGGTGGGACTCTGGAACTCTCTGCCACAGAGGGTAGTTGAGGCCAGTTCATTGGCTATATTTAAGAGGGAGTTAGATGTGGCCCTTGTGGCTAAGGGGATCAGAGGGTATGGAGAGAAGGCAGGTACGGGATACTGAGTTGGATGATCAGCCATGATCATATTGAATGGCGGTGCAGGCTCGAAGGGCCGAATGGCCTACTCCTGCACCTAATTTCTATGTTTCTATGAGCTGCTTCTGGAGCAGAGATCTGGCCGACGCTGTCATACAAATAATGTTTCATTTACACACTTGCATCTCACTGGAAATTCACCTCAAGATTTGTTACCTTTCGCCCAAAAGCAGCTCTACGTCAGATATTGCTATAACGAGCTCCAGGATGGCTGTCAGTAAAGGGCGTAAAACAACATACCTTGTCATTCTAACTTTGTGTTTAAGGAATTAAAATTTTACCACTAAGGTGTTCTCTGAAAATGACTTTCCTTAAAAAAAAACCAACACTGACCTCAGATTTTAATCTTGCAACCGTGTAATAAGTACAGGGTTCGCTGTGTAAAATTTTAGTTGGTGCTACACTGTTTCAGTTCTCATTGAATGAACCCCTTGGAGCCTAGCCTCTTTTTAACTTGAACTCTCAGATTGAAATGGCATGAGGTGTTTTGTCAAACCAGTATAGTTTGCAACCTATAACTGATAGGGCCATGCAGTGTTCAGCATTTATTTAATATGAGCCATTTGTTGTTGAGTTATCTTAGTAGGACAAATATCACAGGAAGCTTCCATGCCTTTATGAGGAAAATAAAAGTGAAGTGAATCTGTATAGATTTGGATAGGAAGAAGATTGCTGTAGTCAGGCAGTCATAGAGTGATACAATGGAGACAGGCCCTTCGGCTCAATTTGCCCACACTGGCCAACATGTCCCACCTGCCTGTGTTTGGTCTATATCCCTCCAAACTTGTCCTATCCATGTACCTGTCTAACTGTTTCTTAAATGTTGGGTAGACAAAATTGCTGGAGAAACTCAGCGGGTGCGGCAGCGTCTGTGGAGCGAAGGAAATAGGCAACTTTTCGTGCCGAAACCCTTCTTCAGACTGATGCGGGGGGGGGGGGGGGGGGGGGGTGGAGAAGAAAGGAAGAGGAGGCGCCAGAGGGCTGAATGTTGGGATAGTCCCAGCCTCAACTACCTCCTCAGGCAGCTTGTTCCATATACCCACCACCCTTTGTATGTAAAAGTTACCGCTCAGATTCCTATTAAATCGTTTCCACTTGGAAAGCTTCTGGACAGTCTGTTTATAGTAACCGGCCAAACATTTGCAGAGCTGCTGATTATTGGACGACAGAGGGAAAATACAAATGTTTTTATTTAAAAAAAAGGTGTACGTTAGGCCCCTAAGGGTTGGTGTTAATTGCTGGTCATGATTAATGATGACAAAGCTTACAGTCTGAGTTAGTTTTTAATCACTCTTCCTGGGACACCATTTTTAATTTAAAATTATTTCAAAAACTTGATACATCATTTTTTTCATCCATTATTTCATCAGTTGATATGGGAATTAATATTTATGGACAAACTTATTTGAGTTTTATGTCCATGTGACCTGCAATACCAGGATAAAACCAATTTGAATTTTACTGAGGTTTATAATGGTTATAAAGGTTTACTAGAATGTTGCCTGGGTTTCAACAGCTAAATTACAGAGATAGGTTGAATAAGTTAGGTCTTTATTCTCTGGAGCGCAGAAGGTTAAGGGGGGACTTGATAGAGGTCTTTAAAATGATGAGAGGGATAGACAGAGTTAATGTGGACAAGCTTTTCCCTTTGAGAATAGGGAAGATTCAAACAAGAGGACATGACTTTAGAATTAAGGGACAGAACTTTAGGGGTAACATGAGGGGGAACTTCTTTACTCAGAGAGTGGTAGCGGTGTGGAATGAGCTTCCAGTGGAAGTGGTGGCGGCAGGTTCGTTGGTATCATTTAAAAATAAATTGGATAGGCATATGGATGAGAAGGGTATGGAGGGTTATGGTATGAGTGCAGGCAGGTGGGACTAAGGGAAAAAAGTTGTTCGGCACGGACTTGAAGGGCCGAGATGGCCTGTTTCCGTGCTGTCATTGTTATATGGTTATATGGTTATAATGCCCTGTCTGCAAAGTATTAAATAAACACAAAACTGCAGATTTAGATTATTAAAAAGTGCTACCTTGCCCCTTAGTACCTTCAAAGTTTTTATTTAAATTTTGATTTCTTTATTATTTAAAGGCATAAATATGATTTATTTTTATTTTTAAGATTTTTTTTAACTTCCCTTATTTTCCAATTTAAGCCAACATCCTCACTATATTTTGAGCATGGTGTAAAAAAATTGCACATCAAGCTAGAATCTTTGTTAAAGAAGGAACTGCAGATGCTGGAGAATCGAGGGTTACACAAAAAGCTGGAGAAACTCAGCGGGTGCAGCAGCATCTAAGGAGTGAAGGAGATAGGCGACGTTTCGGGTCGAGACCCTTCTTCAGACCCTTCGTCCAAAAATCTGCAGTTTTGTGTCTGAAGAAGGGTCTCGACCCGAAACGTCGCCTATCTCCTTCACTCCTTAGATGCTGCTGCACCCGCTGAGTTTCTCCAGCTTTTTGTGTAAAGCTAGAATCTTTATTGGCCAACAGGTTTTGCAACAGACGAATTGTGGAAGATGTTAAGATGGATAAAGGTCAATCATGTGCCCATTATTCAGTGTAAGCTGGATGGGACTGCTATTGCATGTGAGTAAACTCTGCAGAAAGTAGATTTTGTAATTGGCGCCTTATAAAAAGACCACAGATCGCAAATAAGGGAAAGGAGAGCGGGCACTAATTGTTAGCATAAACACTTTGTATGAGCTAAGACTCATAAGATATCAGATCTGGTGTTGAACTCACCTGACGAATGACAAGGATACTGACGTGAGTAACTCATACAGTGGTGCTAATGAACTGCCGTTGACAACTACAGCCATCTTCTTTGTGCAAGGTATGACTGACCATTTGTAGTGCTTTTCTGTCGATGCCCATCGACTTTATTTTACTCGGTCACTATCAGTCAAATGCTACTTTGATGTCACGGACGGTCAATCTTGCCTTGCTTTTGGATCAAGGCTATAATGAAATCTGGAGACAAGTGGTCCTGGTGAAATTTATTCTGGGAAGTAGTATGCGAGTTATTGTTGCTTGATGTCACTGTTGCACGTTTGGGAAATGTTCTCATTTCTGACAAAGTTGTGATGTAAGGTTTTGGTCCTAAAGATTTAATAAGTTTCCCATTCTACAAATGCTGGCTGATATGAGTGTTTTACAGCACATGGCTTTATGTCAGACTTCCAGCGCCTTCATGTTGTTTTAACGTTCAAAATGTTGGGCAGATGCCTGTGTTGGAATATGTTACCTGGAGATGTGAGTGTTTCTGGAGCTCAAGTCTTCGGTACTGCAGTACTCTGCCATTTCTCAACATCACACTGTGAATAGAACTGGGGATTAACGGGTTCTGTCATAAGTGGGAATCTCAAGAAGAGGTTGATGAACGTTCAGTTGGTAATCTGGCTGGAAATGATCATGAATACTTCAGCATTTCAGAATTTCCCCATGTCAAGGTTTGCCATCTTTGTGACTTGATGTGCTGTGACTCCATGTATTTTCCCTTGTGAAGGGAATATGCACTTTGAACTTATTTGGAAACTGTTCATGCTTATCTCTATTCTGTTACATATGGTCACAATCCAGTCGTAATAGGCATTTATAGTTTCATACTGCAATGATATAGCCTCGTTAAAGTGACCAAAGCCTGATCCTTCCTCTAGGTATGTTACAATACCTACCTTTAGCAGCGCTGCAGTTCTGCCGCTCCCCGTGTGCGTGACTTTGGCGCCTTTCAGAGGGGGGCGGGTTTAAAATGCCGATTTTTTCTAGGCAGTCCAAGTCGATCCATGTCGGGCGATTTCGTCGCTAAAGAGAAATCGCTCCGACATTTCATTCATAAAGGTATTTTTAAACTACGCTAGATTATTTATTAACTAGAGTAGTTTAAAAATCATCTTCTAAAGCTCTGAATGGTGACAGCGGAACGGACCTAAGGTAGGCGATAAAAGAAGCTACACAGTTTATTTTTACATAAAAACTTGGTTTTTAGGAAGGCTTTAATCACATTTTCATGTTGCGAAAAGGGGACAAAAAAAATGTATGAACCGGCTGTATTTTTCATACCGACTTCACCGCAAACAGCAACGTTCCAATCCACCGCATTCCACTAAAACCCACTCGCTAGTTGATTTAAATGGCCATTAATTTACAGGCATTAAACACTAAATTCCTTCCATTTGGCCTAGTAATTAATGAAAATGAGATTTAAAAATTATGTTATATTGTGGATTATTGTGTGAATATTATTTGGACACTTAGGCAATTTAAAAAAAAGTTTATCTTTTCTTAAGAAATGGATAGATGTTTAGATCTACTCATTGAATTTTGTAATTAGCTACAATTAGACAACTAACTAATTATATGCTTTAATTTCAGGTCATCCAAGTAACATTGTTTCATATTTGTTTCAGAATGCTTCAATCTATAATTGAAAATTTCATTGAGTTCTCTTAATTTTTAAGAAAGTTATGGGCTTTTAACTGTGCTAGATCACAGCTTTTGAGTTAAGTCAATTGAAAGGCAATGGGGAACAAGATGCTAATTTCCGAGTATGAAAATGGTCGTAACTTTCTTAATACTGAAGATATGAAAGTGAATTAGGTGTCAAATTAAACTTCTTTTTATGCTTTATCTGATGGGATAAATTGCAGACTTGATTTTTAAAATCTCAAAATTTTGTAACATTGCTACTTCCTCCAGAATATAAATCTGTCAAGATGCCATGTATAGAAATGCCAAATTGTAACTCCATATAGACCAACAACGTTTCTTCACTATTTGACCTAGTTTACTGAAAAATTATGTTAAGGATGATGGGGATCAATACTATTGGATAAAATGGCCTGTCAAATATTACTAGCCTGAGGAAAACAAAATGTGGAATTACCCATTTGAATTAATGACAACAATTGCCTTTACTTATTTTGTGAAATACTCCATAATGATGCTGGGAGATAAAGCTGCAGCCCAAATATAAACTTGCTTTTAAATTGATGGGAAGATGTCCATGCTGAATCCTGACAACAGATGTCACTTGTTACATGGTATAAGTCTTGTATGTATGGAATCAGTGGAATGAGTGTGCCTCTATCTGAATATGTATCTTAATATCTGAAATGTTGGAGTATGTTTTCAGTAATGAAATCATTTGGCATGTATCTTGATTTAGACAGTATTTCTGAAGATATTTCTGAAGCAATACAGGTAGATAGAGTGGTAAAGAAGGCATATGGTTTGCTTGCTTTCATAGGCGGTCAGTATAAGCATCAGGAAGTCATGATGCAGCTTTATAGGACTTTTGTTTGACCTTATTTGGAGTATTGCATGCAGATTATGCTATAAAGATGGTATCGTGGTCAGTGAAGATGGTTATCAAGATTTGCATCTGGATCTTGATCAGCTAGGCAGGTGTGCTGGGGAATGGGTAAAAGAGTTTAATTCACATAAGTTTGAGATGTTGCATTTTGGGAAGTTGAACAAGAGCTGGACCATCACACTGAATGGTAGGGTCTAGGGGCGTGTTGTAATGCAGCGGGTTCTAGAATTGCAGATCCATCGTTCCCTGACAATAGCGATCAGAAGGCTTTAGTCGTGTTGGCTTTTATCAGTCAGAGAAATTAGTATTGCAGTGGGACATTATGTTGCAGATGTACAAGATGTGGTTGAGGCTGCATTTGGAGTATTGTGTTCAGTTTTGGTCACCCTGTTGTAGGAAAGACTTGTTAAGCCAGGAAGAGAGTGCAGAGATTTACCTGTATGTTGTCAGGACTCGAGGGCCTGTGCTATATGGAGAGGTTGGGCAATCTAGAGCATTATTCATTGGAGAGTGGTGATCTTATAGAGGTATGTAAAATAATGTGGGGTATAGATATGATGAATGCACAGAGTCTTTAGGGAATCAAGAACTAGAAGGCATATATTTAGGGTGAAAGTGGAAAGATTTAAAATGAAGCTGACAGACAACTTTGAAGGGTATATAAAATGAGTTGCCAGAGGAAATAGTTGAGGCAGGAACAATAACATTTAAAACACACTTTTACAGGTACGTGGATAGCAAAGGTTTTGAAGGATGTGGGCAAAATGTGTATAAATGGAACTAGGTTAGATGTGGCACCTTGATCTGTTGGGACCATGGATGATTTGGGCTAAACAACCGGTTTCCATGTTGTATCCCTCTATGACTCTTTGATTATTAACACATTTTTGTTGGAAAAGCCTTATGAATGATTAAGGTTTGATATTTTTGATGATGGCTTTTCTGATGCTAGTTCTAGTTAAAATATTACATATTTCTCAAATATGCATTCGGAAAGTGTTGTGACTGTTTCTAATCACACTTGGCCCTTTTAATTAAATATACATTTTGAGGCACACCTTCAAAAAATATTGTGTTAGAATTTGCTGCCCAAAGAATAATGAGGGCAAAGGCAATTTA
Organism: Raja brachyura; assembly: GCA_963514005.1. The sequence goes on from OY740812.1 coordinate 31,785,361, forward strand.
TTTTTAATGTGAACAGCATTTTTAGACAAGGGAGAGGTGGGTTTTAATGCAAAGAGTAAAAGTTGCAGTTTTTATGTGCTGTTAGTCTGCCCTCCTGCTGTTTAAAGCATAATTAATGGCATCAAATATAGTAGTTCCTATATGTGTAAACATAGAAACATAGAAAATAGGTGCAGGAGTAGGCCATTCGGCCCTTCGAGCCTGCACCGCCATTCAATATGATCATGGCTGATCATCCAACTCAGTATCCCGTACCTGCCTTCTCTCCATACCCCCTGATCCCCTCAGCCATAAGGGCCACATCTAACTCCCTCTTAAATATAGCCAATGAACTGGCCTCATCTACTTTCTGTGGCAGAGAATTCCAGAGATTCACCACTCTCTGTGTGAAAAATGTTTTTCTCATCTTGGTCCTAAAAGACTTCCCCCTTATCCTTAAACTGTGACCCTTTGTTCTGGACTTCCCCAACATCGGGAACAATCTTCCTGCATCTAGCCTGTCCAACCCCTTAAGAATTTTGTACGTTTCTATAAGATCCCCCTCAATCTTCTAAATTCTAGCGAGTACAAGCCGAGTCTATCCAGTCTTTCTTCATATGAAAGTCCTGACATCCCAGGAATCAGTCTGGCGAACCTTCTCTGTACTCCCTCTATGGCAATACAAAATACAAAATGTAGATACAAAATAAACAATCCGTAGATATTTATAGTGTTAATTCGTAGCAAATGTGCACTGTATTGATTTTAATTTATGAATTTACTATTATTGATGATATTTGAAATTTACTATTATAAATGTGAGATCCTATACCTGCAGTTTTTGGAATCAAAAATAAACTCGGTGGTCAAGCTGCATTTCTCAGGGGATCAGTCCTGATACACGGTCTCAAACAGAGGCATCTACAAGTCTCCACTCCCACAGATGCTGCTTGACCCACCGAGTTCCTTCAGCAATTTGTTTCTTGCTTCAGCCTCTTGTGCCAGCAGTTCTTGAATGTTTTAAAGCAATTTTAAAGATGTCAAATCGTTGAAATGTGTTTTAGGTTTAAGTTTTATTATCATGTGTACTGAGACACAGTGAAAAGCTTTGTTTTACATGCTGTCCGATGAGATCAGTTATACCCTATGTAAATACAATTAATTGAATTCAAGTACAATAGGTAGAACAAAGGGGAAGGTACAGAGTGCAGAATACAATTCTCGTCATTGTAGTGTAGTCCAATGTCCGCAATTGAGTAGAGGTGAATTGGACTGCACCCTAGCTTATGGAAGGACCATTCAGAAGCCTGATAGCAGAGGGAAGGAAGCTGTTTCTGAGTCTGGCAGTGCCCACCTTCAAACTTATATTGACTGCTTTTCCAAGGAAGCTATGGTGGGGAGTTTATTGTTTCTTCCTTCTCTTTTCACATCCTGAATTTAGTCTTTATTTCCCCTTCACAAATTTTATTTCCCAATTAAAAGTTTTTGCTTAAATACATGTTAGTTTACTTGTTAGCTTAGGTTCTGAATGTGATGTTGTCCTTGCTCTTCTGTTAACTGTTCGAATTTCAAGTTTATGGATGAATTGTTTTCAGCTGAAGGATGCTGAAGTATAAATTAATGTAGATTCTTGCCAAGTCTTTTGCATTCTTTTGTAGTGATTCACCAGCTACTTCATAGAAGGGTTTCTCTCGAAACGTCACCCATTCCATCTGCAGAGATGCTGCCTGTTCTGCTGAGTTACTCCAGCGTTTTATGTCTATCTTTGGTTTTAACCAGCATCTGCAGTTCCTTCCACACACAGAAATAACTGAATTTACTTGATGTCGGGTAAATCGATCCACGAAGCACATTGCTTTTGTAGGTGTTTGCATAGGCTGATTTACATCATTTTGATCTTGAATTCTATCAATTTGACTATTTTCTTTTTGTAGGTTGTTATATAGGTTCATTCTGTGTCAATGGTGAAAAACCATTGTGACCAAATTGTTATTTGTGCCAATATAAAAATATACATTTTTAAAATGCTGCTTCTATCCACTCTTCAAATATACATTTTTGCATTTGCCAGACTGCACACACAGTTGTTAACATGTATATGAGCACGGCTTAACAAGAAATGTGGAATATTTCATGACCTCGGGTCATTCAAAAATGCTGTACACCAAGTAACTTAAGTTGAGACTGTTGAAAATGCAACAACTGTTAACAACTATGCACATAGTAAGCTTGTAGGATAAATGTCCATAATTTGTAGAGAAATACTTGAGGTTGACTGAATGAGCTTCATGTGAACAATTCATTGGTCCCCAGTTATGTAAGGTCATATAGCACAGAAACAGGCCATTCGACCCAACTCATCCATGCCAACATAGATGCCCCATTTTTTTTTAACCTACATTTGGCCCATATCCCCATAAGCCTGATCTATCTATACCTACATATACCTATTCGATGATATCAAAACACATTTTAGATGCAACATTTTAGGTCAGTTTCTAGTGCAGTGGAGCACAATCTGCCTCTTGCTGTTCAGCTGCTCAGCCTTGTTAAAGAAGGTATTAACCGTTCTTCTTGCACATGTTGCGCCATTTGGTGTTCCAAATTTTGATTACTTAATCACTGATGGGAAGAACAGGCGTGAAGCAATTGTCAAACTTGTGGGCTGATTTGTAATCAAAAGGGACTACCAATGCTGATTTATACCAAAGAAAGATACAAAATTCCCCGTTTAGGTAACATCAACAAACAGCCCCCTTCCCAATCCCCTCCCCTGAACCTTGCACTGGTTTTTCCATTCCCTTGCTACCCCCCCCCCCCCCCCCCCCTTTACCTGCAGCCATTCCAATTGGTACACAATTCACAACTTTTCTACACTAATTTCAAAAAGCTCTTTTAAAATTGTGTTTGGAGAATCATTTTTTAATAGGTACCCGAGTGTGGTGGGGTTTATGCGTAGTTGAAACGGGTACTACAACTACATTTAAAGGACATTTAGATAGGTACACAAATAGAAAAGGTATTGAGGAATATGGGCCAAATGAGGGCAGGTGGGACTAGTGTAGAAGCGGCATCTTGGTCGACATGGGCAAGTTGGGTCAAAGAGCCTGTTGCCATGTTTTATTTCTCTATGACATGGAAACTTACAAGACAGGAAGGAAATTATTGCACGGGTTATTGGTATTGCAATATTAGCATTAGTATTGCAATATTAGTATTGCACGGGTTGTTGATTGGTGACGATCAGCCATGATCACAATGAATGGCGGTGCTGGCTCGAAGGGCCGAATGGCCTCCTCCTGCACCTACTTTCTATGAAAGAGTTAATCTGTAATGATGTGGGCATATATGAACCATGACTAGACTAAGTGGGACCCGTTGGGTCCCAGCTTCACACAGGAGGGCCGGTCCACCTACGCAATTTTCCACCTCTCCACCAATTCCAATATAGATGGCCAGTGGGGTGTAGGTACTTTCTGGAGCGCTAGTATGGGTGTTGTGGGCTGAAGAGACTGGTTTCCAGAGGGCTAGAATGGACATTGTGAGCAGAATGGATTATTGGGCTGGCGGCTCAGTCACTCAAGCCTGGTGGGCTGGCAGTTGACTTACGGCTATTCTTTGTAGTGCCACTTCAAGCAGGGTGCAAGGCCACCAAATTCAAGTGCAGTTTCCTGCCACTTCAAGCAGGGTGTAAGGACACCAAATTCGAGTGCAATGTCATACCACTTCAAGCAGGGTGCAAGGCCACCAAATTTGAATGCACTGTCATACCATTCAAGCAGGGTGCAAGGTCACCAAATTCAAGTGCAGTTTCATACCACTTCAAGCAGGGTGCAAGGCCACCAAATTCGTGTGCAGTTTCCTATCACTTCATGCAGGGTGCAAGGCCACCAAATTCGAGTGCAGTTTCCTATCACTTCATGCAGGGTGCAAGGCCACCAAATTCGAGTGCATTTTCCTACCATTTCAAGCAGGGTACAAGGCCGCCAAATTCAAGTGCCGTTTCATACCATTTCAAGCAGGGTGCAAGGCCACCAAATTTAAGTGCAGTTTCGTACCATTTCAAGCAGGGTGCAAGGCCACCAAATTCAAATGCAGTTTCATAACATTTCAAGCAGGGTGCAAAGCCCTTAAAGACAGAGAGTCTTGACCTCTCCCGCCCCCTTCATGCAGAGACTGAGCCACGCTCACACTTCCAGGTTTTATAGTCCCTCCTACCAGAAGGCGCATGGCCTTCATGGCGTGATTGACAGGAGAGAATTTCAACATTTTTTAAACATAACTCTTTCATTTTTCCTGAGAAAAATCCTTGGCACCTGATGAGCGGAGGGGGACTTCAAGTAAGATGGCCAAAAATCACAGCTGTACGTGGTAGCGTTTTTCCTAAAATCAATATACAGCGCAAACAGGAAGTGGTCAAGATTAGACTTTTAATTATATAGACGTCAAGGCAACTTTTGCATTTTCAAACCAACTTTTTAATTAGGCAAGGCAACTTTACCATTCTCAAACCAACTTGTCAATTAGGCAAGGCAACTTTAGCATTTTCAAACCAACTTTTCAATTAGGCAAGGCAAATTTAGTATTGTCAAACCAACTTTTCAAGTAGGTAAGGCAACTTTAGCATTCTCAAGCCAACTTTTCAATTAGGCAAGGCAACTTTAGCATTCTCAAACCAACTTTTCAATTAGGCAAGGCAACGTTTGATTTCTCAAACCAAATTTTCCATTAGGCAAGACAATTTTAGCATTCTCAAGCAACTTTTCAATTAGTCAAGGCAACTTTAGTAGTTTCAAACCAACTTTTCAATTCGTCAAGGCAACTTTAGCATTCTCAAACCAACTTTTCAATTAGGCAAGGCAACTTTAGCATTCTCAAACCAACTTTTCAATTAGGCAAGGCAACTTTTGCATTCTCAAACCAACTTTTCAATTAGTCAAGGCAACTTTAGCATTCTCAAACCAACTTTTCAATTAGGCAAGGCAAATTTAGCATTCTCAAACCAATTTTTCAATTAGGCAAGGTTTTTGCATTCACCAACCAAAAAACACTTTTGCATTTTCAAACCAAAAAACACTTTTGCATTTTCAAACTACATTTTCAAACCACATTAAGGGCACTGACAGGTCAGTAAAACCACTCGCAGTTTAATAGACATGTGTTATTCACAGCTCAGACTGAGAATTGCGACCTCTCGCTCCCCCATCTTGCAGAGAACTGAGGCACCTCCACACTTCCGGGTTTTATAGTCCCTCTGGAAGGGGCGTGGCCTTCAGGAGAGAGGATCTCAACATTTTTTAAACACTAATAACTCTTTTATTTTTCATCGATGGGAAAAATCCTCATGTCCTCACAGCCATAAGTGGCAGTGTTTTTTCTAAAATCAATATACAGAACAACCGGAAGTGGTCAAGATGAGACTTTTAGTAATATAGATATGTGCAAGGTTAACAGATCTTGCTGATCTACAGTTATAAATCAACCAGTGTTCATGGTTTAACCACAAAGGTACTGGAGGCTAGTATTCTGGTTATTTTTAAAAAATCTTTCCTGATCTAGAGATGATGAAGTCGGTGGTAGCACCCGACAATGGCACAAACTGGTTCAGCTGTTAAACTTGAGAGCTTGCAGTCTGTGTTAAAATGCTACACTATACATTTCCTTCATCTGTTGGTCGTAACAACCGAATCTACCTTTATCAAATGCAGTACTAATTGCACAAAAGTTTAGACTGGCAAGTTTCCAGGATTATTTTCTGTAAATCCTGGTATAACGGTGATCCAGTCACTGGAGACTGGAATCTGGTGAATTTAGTTTTTTTTAGTTTAGTTTAGAAATACAGTGCGGAAAAATACCGTTTCGGCCCACCAGGTCGGCGGCAAGCATCTCTGGAAAAACGGAATAGGTGACGCTTCAGGTCGAGACCTGTCTGAAGAAGAATCTCGACCTGAAAAGTCATCTATTGCTTTTCTCCAGAGATACTGCATGACCCACTGAGTTACTCCAACTTTTTGTGTCTATGGTGCAAAATGTTTATTATTTTTATTAAATCGTTGAAAACATTCGCAACGATAATTAGTACTGGTTTCCCACGGGCACAGTGACTGATGCGCCACACATCTCTGTCCTCTATGCAGCTGGCAAGCTCCTCTTTTGTCTCTACACATGCACCTTCCATCAACATCTTCAGCATCGGCTTGATAAGTGCAAAACCACTTGGCTAAAGATATCTCATGTCTGTTTGATGTACCAAATGATATATCTAATTTTCTTGCATTTGGCCAATGCATAGGAGAAGAAGCTCATGGTCTTGTCAGTTTACAAACCATATCTCTTGAGCAGTCAGCCTCCTGGAGTGAGCCAGTAGCCTGTGCTCTGAACACCGTACTGTTTATTTATTACTGTTTTACAGGGCCCTCCATAATGTTTGGGATAAAGACGCATCATTTATTTATTTGCCTGTGTACTCCACAATTTGAGATTTGTAATAGAAAAAAATCATATGTGGTTAAAGTGCACAGTGTCAGATTTTAATAAAGGCCATTTTTATACATTTTGGTTTCACCATGTAGAAATTCCAGCAGTGTTTATACATAGTCGTCGTCTATGAGACATCAGCCAAACCTTAGGCTTACCAAAACATCATTAAGAAGAAGGAGAGCACTGGTGAGCTTACTAATCGTAAAGGCCTACTGGCAGACCAAGGAAGACCTCCACAACTGATGACAGAATTGTCTATAATAGAGAAAACTCCCAAAAAACTGTTGTCCAACAGATCAGAAACAGTCTTCAGGAGTCAGGTGTGGATTTGTCAATGACCACTGTCCACAGAAGACTTCATGAATATAAATACAGAGGCTACACTACAAGATGCAAATACTGAGATGAAGATTAGCTTATATCAGAGTGATGGCAAGAGCAAAGTATGGAGGAGAGATGGAACTACCCAAGATCCAAAGCATACCACCTCATCTGTGACACACGGTGGTGGGATGTTATGGCTTGGGCATGTATGGCTGCTGAAGGTACTGGCTCACTTATCTGCACTGATGATACAACTGCTGATGGTAGTAGCATAATGAATTCTGAAGTGTATAGACGCATCCTATCTGCTCAAGTTCAAACAAATGCCTCAAAACCCATTGGCTGGCAGTTCATTCTATAGCAAGACAATGATCCCAAACATACTGCTAAAGCATCAAAGGAGTTTTTCAAAGCTAAAAAATTGTTAATTCTTGAGTGGCCAAGTCAATCACCCGATCTGAACCCAATTGAGCATGCTTTTAAATATGCTGAAGAGAAAACTGAAGGGTACTAGCCCCCAAAACAAGCATAAGCTAAAGATGGCTGCAATACATGCCCGGCAGAGCATCACCAGAGAAGACACCCAGCAACTGATGATGTTCATGATTCACAGACTTCAAGCAGTCATTGCATGCAAAGGATATGCAACAAAACACTGAACATGACTACTTTCATTTACATGACATTGCTGAGTCCCAAACATTATGGTGCCCTGAAATGGGGGGGAGACTATGTATAAACACTGCTGTAATTTCTACATGGTGAAGCCTAAATGTATAACAATGGCCTTTATTAAAATCTGACAATGTGTACTTTAACCACATGTGATTTTTTTCTATTGCAAATCTCAAATTGTGGAGTACAGAGGCAAATAAATAAATGATGGGTCTTTGTCCCAAACATTACGGTGGGCACTATATTTCAAAACTGATTCCTGCTTGCAAAGTTTAGCTTTTCTTTGAAGATTGGTTTTCATTTGTATTAATTTCTACTATCCAAATTATTCCGTAACTCCTGAATACTCCTGAATAATCCCTAACATGTTTATTGTTTTTATTGCATTGTAACTTAATTGAAAAAATATTTGTACGACAATGTAAAGATACAAAAGTATTTCTGTTCAGTTTCTTTATTGCAGCACAATAGCTTGAGTAAAGCTGTTCACAGCGAATTAGAGAGAGAGAGAGAGAGAGAGAGAGAGGCTCGCACTGACTCAAAGTCTATTATTATTTGACCATGTGCGGCATCATATACAGTTAGGATTGACTGTAGCTTTTTATATCTTCATTGACCCATCATCACAGTAGAAACGTGCTTTTCTTTTCATTTCCAGTTGGTGTATTGTCATGGCAGACGGTAAAATTCTCAATGGCTTGAAATGTATATCTTACTTTGTATTGGGAAATACTAAGAGAACTGTTCAAAGTGCATTGTAGGTCAAATGCAGAAATCTTCATCTGATGACTTCAAAGTGATTTCTGTTTTCTTCAAATAGAGGACTATAATTTTAAATTATGTCTTTTCAATATAAATGTTGTAGCTTGATGCAGTGCCTGCATTTTCATCACAATACAAGTCAAATAGTTGTTTTTTGATCACTTTTGCTGGCTTCTTGATAGTTTGAAAGTTTGGCATTGTATTGAAATGGGTAAATTGAGGTGAAATTGACAGTGAAAACCTAATGTTTCTTCATTACGTCACAAATAGATAAGCTTGGTTGTTATTTCTATTCTTAATTCTTTTTTAATCCAAAACATTTCTTTCTTTGTTTAAAGGTGTCATGTAAATGAATCTGCATACAATGATTTCTACACACTCTTCCGAAAACTCAGCCGCACCCAGAGACGTCAAACAGGTAAAAGGAAATAAATTGGTAATGAAACAAGAACACACTTCTGTTTTCATTTGTTACATTGTCTATTTACGTGTGAGGCATACAATACTCTGATGCACTCCAATACTCCATCGAACAATACAGGACAGGAACAGGCCCTTTGGCCCACATATTTGTGCTGAACATGATGCCAAGTTAAACTGATCTTATCTTTCTGTACATGATGCATATCCCTTTATTTCTTGCACATCCATGTTTCAAACAAATCTCCTTGCAGCTGAAACCCTCTAATCCTGGCAGCGTTCTAGTAAACCTCCTCATTACCATCCCCAAAGCCTGCACTTCCTTCCTGTCATGGGCCGACCTGAATGCACAAAATATTCCAAATGCGACATAACCAAAGTCTTAGAGTTGCATCTTGACTTCCAGACTATTATACTCAATACCTCCAGCAATGAAGGCAAGCATGTATCTTCTTAACCATCCTATCTACAGGTACTGCCACCTTCAGCGAGCTATGAACTTGGACTCCAAGATCACTCTGCACATCAATGCTGTTAAGAGTCATGCCATTAACTGAATGTTCTCTCATTATGTACAAGCTCCCAAAGTGCACACTTGGTCGGATTAAACTCCATCTGCCATTTCTCTGCCAATTTCTGCAGTTGTTCCGTATTGCTCCGTGCCTTCTGACAACCTTCCTCACTGTCTGTAACTACTGCTCCAATTTTGGTGTTGCCAGCAAACGTACAGTCCAACCCATCCACATTTGTGTCCAAGTCATTATATCTCAACAGTGGAGGTCCAGACACAGATCGCTTCGGACCTTCAGCCAGAATATCTACTTTCCACCAGAACCCTCTGAGTATATGAATAAGCCAGTTCTGAACGCACACAACCAAATGACCATGAATGTAATGCATCTTAAACTCCTGGAAGCCTACCATGATCCTTATGGGCCTGTCCCACTTAGGCGATTTTTCAACTGTGACGTTGCCGCCAGTCGCCTGAAAATCTGGGAACAACACAGACAGACACACAGACACAGACACACACACAGACACTCACACAGACACACACACACACACACACACACACACACACACACACACACACACACACACACACACACACACACACACACACACACACGACCTACCTAGGAAGCGCTGTGTACATTTTTTACGGTAAGTCCTTTAAAGAGGGCGCAGGAGTAGAGACAATGTTTAAGAAGCCAGAGATACATGGCTGTGAAGTTCCGCAGACATTTAACATTACCGCTCGGTTCCTTCGTTCTGAAGACTACTGCTTACCTATGTTTTCCCCCAATGAGCCAATGTTATTCACCAGTCTGCACCAGCTCCAGCGGACGTGAACCTCAGAGGACCATTGACCTCCTGACAACCCGCTAGGACCTCCTTGCGACCCACCTACGGCTCGAGAAATCTCACTAATCTCCATGACGACTTCATTCTAGTTACTGCTAATTTTTCTACATGTTGAAAAATCCTCGCCGACCATAATGAGTTCCCAAAATGTGGGAACTCCTCACGACCATGAAGGCAACTCCCCGGCAACCCGCTCATGAATGTGTGGCGACTGCAAAGTCTTCTGCAGTCGCTTAAAAAGTCGCCTAAGTGGGACAGGCCCATTACTAAAATTCATGTGCACGACATCCATATTGCTTTCAACAAGCTCCTTTGACACCTCCGCAAAATACTCAGATCAAGTTAGTAAGACATAATCTCCTGCTTAGAAAGCCGTGCTGGCTATTCCAATTTAGACCATTCTTTTCCAAATGGGAGTAAATCCTATCTCGAAGAATTTTCCTGCCACTGATGCGAGGCTGACGGGCCTATAGTTTCCTGGATTCTCTCGACTTCTTAAACAAAGGAACAACATTGGCCACTCTCCAGTTTTCTGGGCCTGTGGCTAGAGAATGTTATGATGATAATAGGCTGGTAAAATTCCCACGATTGTGCAGCATTTCTGTTACAGTTCCACCATAGTAGTCGGAGTTATAAAGCATGGATATGGGTCTTTTGGCCCAATCCATCGGTGTTGACCAAGCTATCTTTCTGAGCGTCTCATTTGTCCGGTATTTGCCCCATATCCCTCCAAACATTTTCTATCTGAACCTGGGCAAATGTGTGTTAAATCTTGTAATTATGACCACTTCTGCCACTATCTGAAAAACAAATCTCCTCTCCCACACTTTGACTCAATCCACTGGACCAATTTTGTATCCAATTAGCTAATTCACCCAGGATCCCATGTTTTCTCACTTACTCCGTCAGTCTCTCTTGCAGGACCTTGTCAAAGGCCTGCATTGGTAATGTCTACCGCCATGCCCTTGACAATCCTTTTGGTTACCTTTCGATAAAAAAACATGATGTTGTAACACAAGTTCCCACCCACAAAGCCACGCTGACTATTCTGAATCACATCTTGTCTTTATGTGGTTAACAGTTGATCCTGCCTCTCACATTTTACTCTGGTAACTTTTCCTCCACAGATGTTAGGCTCAATGGCCTGTCCTTGTTGCTCTCTTTAAAACAGAAAGGCACACCAGTAGCCACCCTTCGGTCTAAGGAAGATACAAAAATGCCCGCCAGGACCCAGCAATTACTTCCTTGGCTTCCCACAACACCCTACCATTAGTTAGGTGTCAGGAAACTGCCAATACCACCTCTTCCATGATATCGATAGTTGCAGCAGGATTTTATTCTTCTCCCCGAATTTCCTTTAATAACTTTCTCCATGGTAAATGCAGACGTGAAGCATTCATTTAAGATCTTGCCATCTTCCTTGGCTCCTCAGTGAAAACTGCACTGATCCTTAAGGGAACTTGTTCTCTCCTCAGTTTCCATTTTGCTCTTAATATACTTATAGAATCTCTTAGGATTCTGCCAAGAATATCTTGTGTCTCCCTCTTGCCCTCCTGATTTCTTCCTTTGATGTACTTCTACAACCCTTGTACTCCTAAAGTGATTTGCGCTGCCTATATTTGACTTATTCCTCATTTGTCGTCTGTAGTTGTGTTTGGGAGGGGATGTGTAATTATTTTTTGAAAATAGTTTCACCATTTTGGGCATCATTTGTTTTTGGATAAGCTCTGAGTTAATTACCAATTGCTGATTATGATGTTAGATTCATGATCCTTCTTCTTTTGTTTGTGTGTGATTATCCAAAATAGAAGTTTGTAAATTTAAAGTAAACAACTTTGTATTTTCAGCGGATAAAGAAAAAGCTGGCATATTCCCTGAAGTGCCTGCAGAAGCGGTATGTAAATTCGGACAATGTTGTAACCAGCGATGACTGTGACGCAAATGTGCTGTGCTGTGTCATGGAGTCGATATTTGTACATGGATTGAAATCGAAGCACATTAAAACAAATGGAGGAAACCGAGGACGGAAAGGCAGTCGAGCTCCTCTTCCACAGCCTGTCTTTTGGACTCTGCTTAAAATGGTCACTCACCAGTAAGTTGGTGAAATTTTGTAGAATTAATTTATTTTTCAGCATGCTATTATATTACTAAAAATTGAATGTAAATTTCATGTACGTTAATCCACTGTTTAGTTTAGTTTAGAGATAGTGTAGAAACGGACCCTTTGCCCACCGAGTCCACGCCGCCCAACAATCTCCCGTACACTAGTTTAGACTTTACTTTACAGATACAGCGCGGAAACGGGCCCTTCGGCCCACCGGGTCCACACCGACCAGCCTGCACACTATTACGAATCTACACACTAAGGACAATTTGCAATTTACGGAAGTCAATTAACCTACAAGCTTGCACGTCTTTGTATTGTGGGTGGAAACCGGAGCACCCAGAGAAAACCCACATGGTCACAGGGTGAACGTACAAACAGCACTGGCAGCATCCATGGTCGGTCAAACCTGGGTCTCTGGCACTGTACGGTAGCAACTCTACCGTTCTGCCACCATGCTGCACCAGTCGAGTCTACCCCGCCTGTAACCTTTGACACACTTACTAATTAAAAACCTGTCAATCTCTGCATTAAAAATCCCCAAAGATTTAGTGTCCACAGCATCTTCATTATTTTTACCCGCTCCCCCTTGTATTCAGAATGAAGAAGGGTCCTGACCTGAAACGTCACTTATCCTTTTTCTCCAGGGATGCTGCCTGACCCGCTGAGTTACTCCAGCACTTTGTGTTTAACATTGGTATATACCAACATCTGCAGTTCTTTGTTTCTACTTACCATGAACTTTGTTTTGGGGCATAACTCATTCTAAACAAAATAATTTCTGTTGATTAATTGTTTGTAATACAGGATAAAATTATTGTGTGACATCAAAAATGGTTTAGTTTCATGCAGTGCATTAACACTTTAAGACGTTAAGGATTTAAAGATCAACCCAATGCTTTAGATTCACTTTCTGGCAGAAAGGAAAGTCTTGCTAAATTTTTAAGAAGGAACTGTAGATGCTGGAAAATTGAAGGTAGACAGAAATGCTGGAGAAACTCAGCGGTTGAGGAGCATCTATGGAGCGAAGGAAATAAGCAGCATTTCGGGCCAAAACCCTTCTTCAGACTGATGTGAGGGAAGAAGAAAGGAAGAGGTGGAGCCAGTGGGCTGAGGGAGAGCTGAGAAGGAGAGGAGAAAGTAAGGACTATCTGAAATTAGAGGTAATTGTTCTAACGCTGGGGTGCAAACTGCCCAAGCGAAATATGAGGTGCTGCTCCTCCAATTTATGGTGGTCCTCACTCTGGCCATGGAGGAGGCTGAGGACAAGAAGGTCAGATTTGGAATGGGAGGGGGAGTTGAAGTGCTGAGCCACTGGGAAATCAAGTTGGTTATTGATACCGAGTGGAGGTGTTCGGCAAAGCGATCATCAAGCCTACTCATGGTCTCACCAATGTAGAGCAGCTGACATCCAGAGCAGCGGATGCAATAGATGAGGTTGGAGGAGGTGCAGGTGAACTGCCGCACCTGGAAAGACTGCTTGGGTCCTTGAATGGAGTCAAGGGGGGAGGTAAAGCGACAAATGTAGCATTTCTTGCTAAATTTCTTGCTTTTGGAGATTAACCTAGGCCTATTGATATATTGCATTTGTCTGGCTTTCAAGTAACTTACTGCGATGCACTATCGATTTAAACAGCCTCTTAAGTTGAACTGCTGGATCTTCTTTAGTATTTCATTTTAGAGAAGTGCCACATTTTTTTGCTTGGTTAATAAAATGTGTTAGATGTGCGAATTAGTGGTTTCCTCTTTCAACTTGTTTAATGTGTTAATATACCATCCACTAGCTTTATGGTCATAGATAACTGAAGCCAGATGGATCAACCTTTTCAACATTTTGTATCCATGGTTCCTAATTTTATCACAGAGAAGACAGCAGTAACAAAGTGCTTTTCCTTGCATATTATTTATCAATGCAGAAATTAGGAATTACATTTTGGTTTCAAAAGAGGAAGCAGGGAGCTATACTTTTAAGTTAGTGCTGCGGTTCACTTTAAACCCAAACACAAAGTCACTGATGCAGCACCTATGATGATTTTATGTGCGATGTTGCACATTTGCCGTTAATTCACCCAACAAGATTGCTGCAAGTTACGTTGAGGATTCACTTGAATGAGGTCAAAAAGTATGATGTAGTATTGTTCATTGTCTGTGGTCATCAGTGGTACTGCTTGAGGTATAAAGATGACACCAATATTTACAAGGGTAGGGTTAACTGGAAGTCAATATCCTTTCAGTCTCCCTTGCTTAACTCTAACCTAGCCATTAGTTTACATTTAATTCCAATGGTACTTCCACAAACCAATACCTTGGAGATGCATCCCATCCCAATCCTGATAGACGAGGTTGTCCACATGCATATTCCATCACGAGAAGGAGGTAGCACAAATTTAGTCCAGAGACATGGTGAACAAAATCAGCAACCAGTTAACTCGTACAATTTTGCTCAGTCAGCTGTTAATGTTAAATCTATTTATAAAAGATGTAAATAGCTTCCTATTATCGCCCCAGCTATCCTTCTCCATTTAAATGAATCAACTTTCAAGGCTAAGTCTAAATCGATTCAACTATGTAATATAAAATTACTGGGGATTTGTTGAGTTTATGCTCCACTGGTAGAATCCATGAAGAGTTGATTATTGAAGTATAACCAACAAAAACTCCAAGAACATATCAGGAAGTTTGGGACTTCTTGAGTTGTTAACACTTGCACAAGAGTCCTGAGTTTCCTGACATTTTACAGAGAATTACCAATTTTACCCTGGAAAATCTGAGCCCTTGTTATTAAGCATTGTAATATCAGGATGTTTTTGTCCTCAAACTCAAAAGATTGTTTGAAATTATATTTAACACACCAATTCTTTTTGTAAACATTTTTTCAGTGATGTTGTGACAGATCTGGAGAAGTTGAACTTTATTAACACTGATGTGGGACGATGTCGGGCATGGGTAAGACTTGCACTTAATGATGGCCTGATGGAGTGTTACTTATTGTCCCTACTTCGTGAAAAGGACAGTCTATGTGACTTCTACCATCCCGTGGCTTTGCTTCTTGATACAGAAGACAGTGAGGTTCTACTGAGCTATCTGCAAGGCCTATCATCTCTTTCATTTACATTGTCTTACAAATCAGCTGTTCTAAATGAATGGACTACCACTCCCCTCGTGTTGGCTGGCTTATACGCGGGACAAGAAGTGGCAGAAACGTCAAACGTATCCGAAGGAAGGAGGAAAGGTTCTTGGGATTCAGCTTCTCAGTCCTCTGGTTCCGATATAATTGAGGTGATTCATACCAGTTCTTCAGCTCTGGGTAAACTAAAGGCTGCATCCTCTACGTTGAGTTTGGAAACAACTGGATCATCCCAACTCTCATCCAGCCTGAGTTCTGACAGCCTCCTTCAGTCAAATGGAATGAAGAGTCCTGACCAAACGACGGAGGAATTGTGGTCGTGTGAGACAGACAAAGGCATTGCCAGTGCCGAAAGCTCCAGCCAATCTCTGCAAGTGTAAGTGCCACTTTTCTCCTTGTATCACAGTGTTGTCATTTACACCATTTCATTTTCTCTTATAAAACGAGTTTGAATGTCAGTCAAGAATACCACAGGTGCTGGAAGTCCAAAACAAAAACAGGAAATGCTGGAAATACGCCACAGGTCAGGTGCAGTTGTGAGAGGAAAAACAAAATGAATGTTTCAGGAAAGAGATGGTTCCATTGTTGAACTATCCAGTAAATACCAACCTTTCCAGCATTTTCATTTTTTATTTTGGGTAGATTGTCATACTTCTTTAAAATCAATTTCTTCGTTATATTCTATAAAACTTTCACTTTTCATGGATACTAATGCATCTTTGTGGTCCTCTCTGTGTGGAGCGTCAGGACATATGCAAGGTCCTCTGAATATTTCTCCTCTGTTTTTACCATGGGAAAAAGACATGAGGGCCGGGGAATGTGGGACAATTAATGGAGAAGACTTGAGGACAGTCCGTATTAAGGTGAAGAATGTGCTGGATGTCCTAAAGCATGTGAAGATAGATACATTTCTCGGGCCTGATCAGATATATCTGAGAACACAATGGGAATCTGGACAAGAAAATGTTGGCACTCTGGCGAAGATATATAAATCATCTTCAGATTTGTGTGAGGTGCCGGAAGAGGGTGGCTAATTTTGGTCCTCTAATTAGTGAAAGTTAATAGAGAGGATTCTGTGTGATAAGATATATATTGTACGTGGGTGATTGTGTCTTATGATTCTGATGGATTTTTTGAAGTAACCAAAAAGGTGGTTGAGGGCAATGCTGCAGATGTTTTCTTTATGGATGCTTGATGGAAGGCATTTGATAAGGTTCCAGCTGCTCTGGAAGGTTAGATCACGTGGGTTCCAGGAAGAACTAGTTGCCTAGATGGAAAATTGGCCTGTGACTAGTGATGTGCCTCAGGAATTGGTGCTGGGCTCTTTGCTGTTTGTAGTTTATATCAACGATTTTGATGGTAATTGTACAGAGCATGATTAATAAATTTGCATAGTCTCTGGAATTCTCTGCCACAGAAGGTAGTTGAGGCCAGTTCATTGACTATCTTTAAGAGGGAGTTAGATGTGGCCCTTGTGGCTAAAGGGATCAGGGGGTATGGAGAGAAGGCAGGTACAGGATACTGAGTTGGATGATCAGCCATGATCATATTGAATGGCGGCGCAGGCTCGAAGGTCCGAATGGCCTACTCCTGCACCTATTTTCAATTTGTCTATGTTTCTATATGACACTAAAGTGGGTAGTCTCGTAGATAGCAAAGATGGTTATCTAAAATCATAGAAGGATCTTGATCAGTTGGGCAAGTGGGCTGAGGAATGGTTATTGGAGTTTAATGCAGATGTGCAAGGTGTTGTATTTTGAGAAGTTAAAGCAGGGCTGACTTTCGCAGTGCATGGCATGACCCTGGAGAGTGTTGTAGAGGAGAGGGATCCAGGATTGCAGGAACATGACTTCTTGACAGTGGCATCAAGGTACTATAGGTTGGTCAAGAAAGCTTTCAGCACATTGGACTTCATCAGTCAGGAAATTGAATGTAGAAGTTGGGATGTCATGCTATAAAGTTGTACAAGACATTGGTGAGGCTGCATTTGGAGTATTGTGTTCAGTTTTAGTCATCCTGCTATAAGAAGCATGTTGTTAAGCTAGAAAAAGTGTGGAGAAGATTAACAAGGATGTTGCCAGGACTTGAGGGCCTGAGCTATAGGGAGGTTGGTCGGACCAAGACTATTCCATGGAGTGCAAGAATCAGAGGGGTGAACTTATGACGATGTATAAAATCATGAGGGGAATAGATCAGGTCAATGCACTTTTTTTTTACCCAGTAGAAGAATCAAGAACAAGATGACATGGGTGTAAGGTGAGAGGGGGAAGACTTAATAGGAACCTGAGGGCCAACCTTTTCATAGGAAAGGTGGTGGGATACATGGAATGAGCTGCCAGAGGAGGTAGCTGAAGTAAGTGCCATAATAACATTTAAAAGACATTTGGACAGGTTCATGGATAGGAAAGGTTTCACAATGAACCACAATGAATGGCGGTGATGGCTAGAAGGGACGAATGGCCTCCCCCTGCACTTATTTTCTATGTTTCTATGGTTAGAGGATATGGGCAAAATGCAGGCAGGTGGGACTAGATGGCAAGTTGGGCCGAAGGTCCTGTTTTTGTCTTGTCTTTGAAAATAGTAAATTTGTGTCTTTATGTATTTCATTTATGGCAGTTAGGTTTATTGTGCCCCGTATGGATTTGGTTTTGGAGCTATGACAGTTGATCTTGGGTCGTGGTTTTGTTAACAATTCAAAAGACATCCAATTCAGGTCGTTCATCAGCATATTTCCCAAAAGACACATAAAAATAGAAACCAAAGTAGACCATAACATCCCGTCAGACGTGCTCCACCATTCAGTTGTTTAATTCTATGCCTTGCCGACTTTGCTTTCAAGTTCCCCATATTCTCTGATTCCCTTGCTGTCTAAAAATCAATCGATCTTAGCCTTTATGATGTTTAACAAATGAGCAATGAGT